>CAOKZL010002415.1:0-200818 GCA_948472985.1 Iguana delicatissima | reverse complement strand
CCCCCTTGCCTGTTCACGTAGCAGACCGCCGTCGTGTTGTCGGTGAGGATCAACACCTTGCGGCCCGTGACCAGGTGTCGGAACGCTCTCAGGGCCTTGTGCATCGCCAACAGTTCGAGAGAGTTGATGTGGAGGAACAACTCGTCGTCCATCCACCGGCCTCGGACCCGGAGATCCCCGGTGTGCGCTCCCCAGCCGAAGAGCGTGGCATCCGTCGTTATCGTGACCGACGGCCTGGGTTCGCGGAACGGCATACCTGACAGCAGGTTCCTGTACGACAGCCACCACAGGAGCGATTGGCGTACCTGTTGGGGCAGACGGTACCGGCGGCGCTGGTCGTCCCAGAGTGGATCGAAGGCCCTGACGAACCAGTGCTGGAGCGGCCGGGCGCGTAACCTGGAGAGGTAGGTTACGGCGGTGGTCGAGGCCATGTAGCCGAGGAGCTGTTGGATCCTCCTCGCTGAAACCGTCGAGGCCTCGAAGGCAGCGGACGCCACCCGAAAAAGCGTCCGCGCCCTCTCATCTGGGAGGAAGGCCCTCGCCGATACCGAGTCGAGGGTCGCCCCGATGAAGTCGAGAACCCGGGTGGGCTCGAGATGGGACTTATTGGGGTTGACCCTGAGTCCGAGCCGAGTGAGAAGGGACAAAGTCCGATGAATGTCCCTGTACAGTTTCTGTCTGCAGGACGCCACCAATAGCCAATCGTCCAGGTAAGGGTAGACGGAGACGCCTTTCGTTCGCAGGAAGGACACGACCGGAGCCATGCACTTGGTGAACACCCTCGGTGCGGTGGAAAGCCCGAACGGCAGCACCCGGTACTGGTAGCTGGTGCCGTCGATCGCGAACCGAAGGTATCTCCTGTGCTGCGGGCGGATCGAGATGTGGAAATAGGCGACTTTGAGGTCTATGGACGCAAACCAGTCCCCTCGGCGGAGGAAGGGGAGGATCGACGGCAGCGTGACCATCTTGAACCTCTTGGGGCGGATGTATTCGTTCACCCCTCAGAGGTCTAGGACGGGCCGCAGGGATCCGTCCGCCTTCGGCACCGTGAAGTACCTCGAGTAGAAGCCGGCGGTCTTGGCTGAAGGCGGGAGCCTCTCGATCGCTCCCTTCTCGAGGAGGGACTGGACCTCTTCCAGTAGAGCCGAGCTGGCCGGGGTGGAACAGTAGACACCCCGTGGCGGAATAGCCTGGAACTCGATGGCGTACCCCAGGCGGACGATGGTAAGTACCCAGGAGTCCGCAGTGATCTCCCGCCAGCAGTCGAGGTGCCTGGCCAGGCTCGGGTGGTGGAACAGTTCTACCAGAAGGGCGAAGGATGGCACGGGTGGAGTCCTGCGAAGGCTGTCAAAACCGGGACTTCGCTCCGGAGGACGACTTCTTGGACGACGAAGATGGGCGTCGTCTGGGAAGCCTCCTCGAAGCCGAAGAGTTCGACGGCCTCGACGCGCTCGACCACGAGGACCGCGGCTGGTACGCCGATGAAGAGGAGGACCTTCTCCACGTAGGCCTCGGCTGGAAAGAGCGGCGAGACGGGGCAGGCTGGTTTATGCCCATCTTCTTCGCTGTCAGCCGGGCCTTGACGAGGTGAGCCATAGCCTCGTCGGTGGAGGTGTGGAAGAGCCCTTCGCCGTCGAACAGTAGGTCTTCAATCCACCGACGGCTGTCCTCCTGAAGCCCAGAGGACCGGAGCCACGCGTGGAGTCAGAGGGCTACAGCACCAACCATCACCCTCGAGGTAGCCTCCACGGCGTGCCTCGAGGTGGCGATCTGCTGTGTAGCCACCTCAACGGCCTCACCAAAGATCTGTGTGGCTGAGGCGCGTGACTCCTCCGGCAAGTCAGCAAGGAGCGGAGCGAGTCGGTCAAACAGGTTCCGATGGTATGCCGCGAGGCATGCCATCGTGTTCACCGTCCTGGCCACCAGGGACGATGCTGAGTAGAACCTTCGGCCGAAGGCATCGAGCTTCCGTCCTTCACGGTCCGGAGGGGTGGTATGTGCTCGATTGCCTCCTTTCGTCTGTGCCGACTCGACCACAATAGAGTTCGGTACAGGGTGGTTGAAGAGGAACTCCGCGTTCTCCTCCTGTGCCCTGTACAGATGCTCTAGCCTATGAGGAATAGGCTGTGCTGACGCTGGCTTCGCCCACGGCTGCTTCATCGCGTCCACCAGGGTAAGCAGGAACGGCAGCAGTGCGGTTGACGGTGGGCGGATTTCCGAGTACTGGAAGACAGGGTCCTGGGCTTGGGGAGCAGGTTCAGTCACCTTCAGGCCAAGGGCTGTGGCCATCCGGAGGAGGATCGCGGAAAACTGGCAGACGTCCTCCGGTGCAGACTCCGGGCCTGGCTCTCCGAACCCCAGCGGTGGGGATTCATGAGAAGAAGGGGTGGACTCAGCAGAGTCCGAGTCCGAGTCGTAAGAGTCGCCTGATGGTGATGGCGACCTCTCCTCCTCCTTCTCCTCGGCCGGCCCACGGGTCGGGGGTGCCAGGGTAACAGCTGGAGTTGCAGGCTGCGTCGGTACCGATACGGCCAATGTCGTGACCGGTATCGGAGTCACCTGCAGGAGTACGACCACAGGCCTAGGACGGTGTGCCGCCTGCGTGGTAGAAGTCGCCGCTACCGCCGTCTGGGCCACGGTGGGCTGTGGCGTCGGGTGGGTAGCTGTGGCCGTCGTCCGCGGCGGTGGAGAAACAGCCCTGTAGCGGGGTGAGGGCTCTAGGGACCGACGGCGACTCGGCGAACGATGCAGCGGTGACCTCTCATAGCAGGGGTAGTGAGCCTCCCGCGGTGGCGAGCGAGACCAGCGACGAGGTGACCAGTACCTTGGATCTGGATGGTACCGGTCCCTCTAAGACAGCGAATACGAATAGTATGAGCCGGCCGGCTCGTGCCACACCTGCTCCTGGGCGTACCTCCCTAAGTAGGCAGGAGAGTAGGTGCTCTCGCCCGAGCGGCGCCTCTCCAGGCGCATCTCCTGATATCGCAGGGATGGAGGCCTGGCCCGCTGCTCCGGCGAGCGGGACTGGTCGCGTCGAGAGGCTGGGCGCTGCCTGACCACAGCCTCCTCTCGGCGTTCTGCCGAGGGTGGACAGTAACTCGGCGGAGTGATCTCCGCGATCAGCTTGGGCGGTTGAGGAGGGGAGGCCTGCACGACCTGCTCCTCGTCCGACACCTCGAGGACTTCCTCTTCCTCCGGAGGCTCCTCTTCCACAGGGAGCTCCATCAGTTGAGGGTCCTCGGCGGGCTGGGTGGGTGGTGGAGTCAGGGGTCGCACCACCGTCGGTGAAGAGCGTCGTTTCTCCTTTCTCTTCTTCTTCTTCTTCTCCCCCAGGCCCACGGTGGCTGGGCGCTCTTCTGAGCCGCAGTCAACGGCCTGGAGGAGGAGGTTGAGGCCTGCGAGCCCGCAGGATCCTCACGTGCCCGAGTTGCCGAGATCTTCGGTATCCTCGGCAACTTCATTATCGGTACCGAGCCCGGTACCGATACCGACGAGGTCGAGGGCACGGCAGCTGCCGCTGCTACCGAGAAGAAGAAGAGGACGGGCGTTTCTCGGCCATCGTCTCGGGTCTTCGAGCACGAAGAGACTCCTCCCAACAGTGGGATTTAAGCCTTGCCGACCTGTTGCATAGAGTCTGGTGTGTGAACTCTCTGCAAATGAGGCAGGCCTGAACGTTGTGCCCCTCACCCAAACAAATCAGGCACTTAAGAGTGTCGGTCAGGAGAGCGACCTTCCTTCCACAGGAGGCGCAGCGTTTGAAGAGAGGCGACATAAACCGGAGGCAAGGCAAGAAAACAAGAGTCCGAGAACGCCAAACACAGTCCAAGATCCGAAATCGTCGTCAAAGCCAGAAAATAGGTCAAACCGATCGAGAAAGTACCAAAACCAAGTCCGAAATCCGTGAGGGGTAGTCAAAAGCCAAATCCGAAGTCGAAAACACCAAAAGGCAGAATCGAAAAGCAAGCCAACAAGCAGAACCTTCTGTACGCTGAGGCGGACAAGAAAGAACTGAGGAGAGACCGTTAGTCGGCGGGAGGAGCATGCACAGCACCGGCGTGGGGGAGGGGTTCCCGCCAAAGCTAACGAGCTCTAGAATCTTCCTAACGCTACCGCGCAGGCGCGAAAACTCCTAATATATGAGGCACAGAGACCACGAAGAAGAACTATAGTTATCAGGACTGAATCAGGACTGAAAATCACAGTCTGACATTGGTTTCAGATAATAGTTTGTATTCTTCCCAGATACGTGATCCTTGACTGTACAAGTATCGATAGCCAGAGTACTGTCTCGTCTAACATTAATGTAAACTTGGTAGTTTTTTATTTCAGGTAGTAGATTATTCCAAGATGGGTTTCTCTGTATTCCAAGATGGGTTTCTGTTTCTTCCCAGAACAATTCTCACACCTTTGACAGCTCCATAGCTGGAGGAAATTCAGCAAAGAGAGTTCCCCTTGTTTACACTTGGAAAAAATTAACATGATAATTGGGAGGGTGGGGGTTATGTTTAATTATTTTAAGAAATTACAGAATTGCATGGCTAGATTAAACCACTAACAGAAGTCTTCAGGGCTACAAACTAAACTCATTTTGCCTCATTGTTTCTAAAATAAATTTCAGCTTGATTGAGATATCTAGTATTTTTTTACTAACTGTAAGTATACCATAAAGATTACTTAATCTTGAGACCAGGAACCACAAAATATTGTGCTCATATTTCAGCCACCAATGGTTTTATGCAGGATGTGATCACATCAGCATGATCAGTGACATCACTGAAATTAGTAATTAGGAACTTTTAGTGGTGGATTCTGATGTCACCTGCTGAACCTTCTACTAGAAGGTTCATACAGATTTTCTACTGACACCTGGATGGAGTTCCCAGCACTTCTTGATTCAAGATACCAATGGAAACTCTTATTTCTCAATGGGCATTCATTTCAAGTATCCAGTTCTTTTAAAAAAATCAAGTATTTTACTGTGGCTTGCAAATCTTCCTCACCAGGCATTCCTACTGGTCCCCTCACAAGATTGGATAAGAAATCTGTAAGAAAACTCAGAAAAGCTAAACTAGACATAAGGAGAATCCAGTGGTGTTCACCATTGCCAAATTACAATTAAAAATCCATGTCTTACTATCAATGAATAATATGGAAACCTATTATACATTTCAGTGTCACTTGAGGAACATGACACATTACTTTCTTCTCAGGTGTCGTTTGCTGTCTAACAGTAACAATCTATGATTATTAAGGTTGATTTCATAGTACAAAAACAGCAAAGTATAATATAATTCATAGTAAATTAGCCAAAACATAATATACTTACATTGAATTTTACTATGTCATATATCAAGTAGCGAGGGACAACCTGGCCATTTACTTTGTCGATGATCATTTCCTTAAGAAGAGAAGAAAAAGAAGATCTTAATGTTTATTTAACAGCTAATGCCAACTAACTTTCATTCTTTGTAAAAATTTTCAGAGGGAAGCACTGGAAGCCAAAATTAGCAAGGCAGCTGTTGGCAAAAAAGAGAAAAGGACCAAGACAGTTAAGTTAAATGTATGCTGCATTTCTGCTGCTGTGCTAATCAAGTCTGAATAATGCATATCACAACATGGTACTTTCATTTTGTTGATATGATAGTTTCTTGAGTTGCTGTGGTTCTCTTTGTTCATAGAACTGACGGCAATAAAAAGGCTCCTACCACTATGAGATCCAGTATTCTGTTATACAAGTAACAAATCAAATTTAAAAAATCCCCAACACTTAAAATCTATATCTAAATATTCAATATATGTCTGCAAGACATGCCATCCAGGTCTCAGCACACTTCAGGACTGCTCAGTGTTGTTATAGAAATTATCAGTTGTTTCCAAATTGAATGGTGGGTATCTGTGGTAGAGGGATATCACTTCCACCAAAAAGTCTGAAGACAAATGGAAACATAAAACAAAGCTGCCTTGATCACTTGTACAGAGGAGGACTCTGGAATTCAGTGATATGCAGTGATCTGTGAACATGTGATTTTCAACACTGAGATCCTGCCATGTTTTTAGGTCAAGAATAATACAATTAAGAAGCCAGTTCAACACTTTTAGTCTGTTTTCTGAAATGTTAGTATTCTTTCTTAAGATAAACATAGACATCAAGACAGGAAAAAAGAGAACACTGACTGAAGACTCATACTAGAAAACTCTCATCTCAAGGCAGAGGTACACCTAGGAATTCATCTCCCTCCACACTGAGGTCAGTGTAGCAGACAGAGGCATCCTTCTAGCTTTGATTAGCATGAAATCAATAAGTAAACCCAAAGCCCAGGAGCATTATTGAGCTCCAGGGCAATAACTGAGAGAAACAAAAATGCATTTTTGGGAGTTTATGTCATCATTGTTGTGTTGCTATGGAAACTGAAAAAAGGGCAGATTTTCACTGGATAGTCTACTTGAGTTATTGCGTAGAGTCCTGTATTGCTCATATAACATTCACAACTGACTAAACATTTTGGCTGGAAAGTGAAAAGGGCACTTCATGAGTTTTGATTGAAGTCTAACTTTAATATGACTGTTCTTATGTTTAACACCTTCAAAAGATATTATTCAGGCTGGTAATAAAAAGCAAAATTAACCAGAGCAGAGAAAATACCAAGCCAATGTCTGTCAATGAATCTTGTATAGAACAACTGCAAAGTCTATTATAGCCTTGAATTCCTTTTCATGTAACTGCCTCTTCTGTCGTCATCATCTTCTTCTTCTTCTTCCCATTTTTTTGGGGGGGTGACTTGTTCTGAGTCCTATTTCCCTCCACCTCGGGCCAGGTCTTCCAAAATGGAAACAATGCACTTTACTTCTGAAAGAAAGACATCTCCTGATGCACTTAAGCTACTGTTCCTGGGAAAATGGAGTAGAAAATCTAAAAGAAGAAATATTCAGCATCTGCTGGAGTGACAGCTATAGTACTGAAGCTGAAAGATCCCAAAGAGCCTTCATCATTATTATCCATCTTTCTAAATGTAGCTTCTTTCAAATGTTGTCATGTTCAAATATATAGCTGTCTTAGTTTGTATCAGTATACAAAGAGGTTTTTGAGCACATTTAAGACTAAGAGATAAACATTTGTAGCCTATGCTTCCATAGACTCAGTCTACTTCACCAACTGCAAAGAATTGCATAAAGAGAAGTTGATTGCAGAGTTAAAAGGTAAATAGTGACTCATTTAACTAAATGAACTATTGGCTTGAAATATTCAAGAGATAAATCAGCAGAACAAATGACTTGAAGCTATGAACTACTGCAACGGCAAGGCACCACAGCAAATAAGATTTAAAGACTCAGCAACGCTATGAAGGAAGCAGTTGATCTCATTGATCAGGGCCAATTTCTACTATCAGAACCTACCAGTGAAAGTAAGCTATGCACAAAATCTTTTCAATGATATAGCAAGACTATGGCAGGAGTGGAGGATAACTCAAGGCCTCTTACATAGGTTTTATCCTGCAGGGTCAGGGAAACTGCTATTTCAAACAGAGTTTGGATGCAAGTGTTTGGATGTAAGTGCACAACTGCACAAACAGAGTTTTGATGTAAGTGCACAAGTGACAGAAGGAGCATAAAATTTCAAGTTTCAACCCTGAAATGCTTGGCCTCATCGTCATCCAGCTCTACACACAATTTTAAAGTAAGCTCACACATCAAAACTATGCATTCATCCCTTACTAAAACATTCATCTTAGATTCTAAAAGTACTGGTGAAAAAAAGGAAGCACATGCAGACACTTGCAGAAGCAGACTCTTACCCCATCCAATAGAGTATTTTCTAAGTGTACACGTGGATCTTTACGAAAAGGAAACTCCAGATTAGACACATGAAACACAGAGTTATCTCTGTCAATCATATACACTTCATCCTTGCCATCGATCAGCATCATGTACCTATGAAAAATGACACAGATCAATTAAAACATTACTTTTTTTCTACAGAAATTTTTATTAATTTTATATCTTACAAAGTGCATTGCATGCAATAAGTACAAACGCACCATAAATTTGTTACCCATTTGTCTGAAATCATAAAGGAGCGTTATTTCAGAAAAAGGTGCCAGAACTCAAAGAATAAGTAGTTTTGAGCACTGATAACACAGACAAGGCTTTGAATTTGCAGACACCACAAATGGAACTTTCATGTAGCTTCATACTACAAGACTACATTGAGAACTAGCCAAAGATAAATGGCAAGCTCTCTCTATTCAAAGTAGTATAGCACCAATAGTTAGAACATGAATCTGCATGCTACAGCCTGAACTGCTAAAAGGTTGACGCATAATTCTCCAAATCTGAAGGATCCAGAATTTGAGAAATGTGTTACACAGTCTTGGAACAAAGGGAATAAGTAACACCCTCCCCCCAAAAAAAGCCCTTTAATGTCTTAAAAGTAGATTTGTCCAGTTACTTATGTACATTTCAGTTATTCAGAGGCAAATGAATAGCATAATTAGAATGAGGGAGTTCAAAATTTGGTTCAAAAATTTAGCACATCTGCAATCAATTAAAACTAAAAGATAAAGATGGCTATTTCAGCAGCCTGACTCAGAAAATCTGAATTATTTGTCATTGTTCTCTCTGCAGCAGTGAATCCATATCCAGTTTCTAGCTTTAAAAAGAGGAAACACTTCAGAATCATAAACAGTTTCATTTTTCTCAGCTCTTCCTTTGTTTTATAACTAGAATGTAACAGGAACAGTTATAATGAAAAAAGAAAATATTCTTCCCTTTTGGTATATTTTAGTACAGATGCAGGCAAACTGTGACCCCCAGGGCAATATTTAAACCAATGAATGCTCCCTAGCCCCACCCCTTAAAAAATTAATTATAAATAATTAAATCAGAGAGTATGGAGACATGGCAGGGAGAAGCCCCCCACCCAAGTCCTGCAGGAGGCCTGTGTGTCCCTCCAACCCCAGGCAGTTGCTCATCCCAATTTACCATATAAACTTGTTGAGAGCTTTTTATGCCCCTTCAAACAGCCAGCCACACCACCCCACATTTTAAAGACATAGCCAGTATGAATCCTTCCAGCTTTTTACAACCACAATTCGCATAAGCCTCAATCAACAATTGTGGGAGTTGGAGTCAAAAGCATCTCAAACGCACAAAGACGCCTACCCTTGACCTTATTCAGTAGGATACATCATAACCCAATCCATTCAACTGTTGCTGGTAAACAAGAAAAAGATCTGTTAAGAAAAAATAAGTGACGTGATCTTAGGTAGTCTAGTAATCCAAAAAATATCTACTCATCAGATAATACCATTCCAAGGTATTTGGTTAACACATTTTTAAGCCTTGCTCTTCAAAATCTTTCTGATTGGAGGAGCTAGGGACTGAACTTGACAACTTATGCAACACAGCATATTTTCTGCCATTAAATTATACTATGAACATCTGGGTAAACACCCTTCACAACAAGAACAGAAAGGTAATCTGCTGCAACTGTCCTCCCAACAGCCTCTCATCTTCAGGAATGCCTTTTGTCTTCCAACTTCCCTGTGTACTTTCTCCTTGACCAACTGAGTACAGCAACACCTATTCAGAAATATTTATCAAAAATTGCCTCAGAAGAACCCTTTTCAAGGGTAAATGTTATTGTTGTGCAATGTATCTGCTGGTTTTGCTAAAGTACTTTACATTAACTCCCTTCTCAGTCTCTGCAGGAAGAAAAATCCACTAGGAAAGCCAACCTCTCTACAGACAACAGCATGCACTCTTTTTACCACAAGAAGAAAAAGTAAGGAGCTAGCACAGTTATCCAGAAGTCTTTCAGCAAAAACAATAAGCCACCTTACTCTGCACCCTTTGTGTGTTTCTAATGAACTGAAAATTATATCCAGCACAAAATAAAATCCGTTTTCTCCATAAAGATTCTCCATTGTTGCTTATTTCAAAAAGAGGTCATGTTCTGGTACAGAGCATTCCTAGCTTTTTTTTTTCTTTAAGTTGGTCTCCACATTGAATAGGGTGTGTTGGTGAGTCTGGCAAAAGTGGGTTTCTAAAACCCATCTCTTCACAACAGTTCTTCCAGTCATTGGAAAAACTACACAAAGGGAAAGGGTTAGAAAACTATAGTAAATGAAGAGAGGTAGTGGTGAAGGAGGGAGAGGCATTTTCTCCACCACCAACAAAAATTGAGCAAAGACATCTTCCATGTGTGCTATAGTTCACATCAGATCCTAGATTCAACCCTACCCGTTGCATCTATACTCAGAGACATAGTAAAAGGAAGATGGTATTGATTAAATTATCAGGAACCTAAAACAAATAGTGGAAACATAAGTGTTCTGCTACACATGCTATTCAGTGGCCTTTAGGGACGTTCTCATTTAAGTAACACAATTTCATCTGGGCTCAGCCTACTCAAATGACTGCACATTCTAATTCTCCTCGCACTAAATAGCAACTGAGGTATCTTGAAACAAACAAACCAGAATTATAGGAAACACAAAAGGGACAATGGTTAGAAGAAACAAAACATAGTTACAACAGCCAAAAGACAGCTTCCAAACATGAACATAAAAGACCTACAAAAGACTCCACAAAATACGAAGGTAATCACCAGTGTTCATATGTCACCGCTCTGACCACAAGATATTTTAAGTTAAACATCTCTGTTTTACTTTCCATTTAAATATACAGTGGCCCCACCACTTTTGTGAGGGTTCAGGATGCAGAAATGTCACAAAAGTGGGGAAAAAAATGTAAATAACTCCCCCTCCACATTCCCATTCCCTTGTCTTTTTCCCTGATGCATGTGCCTTCCTCCTCCACACATGGGCAAAAGGCAAAGGAATGGAGGGGAGGCGCATGCATGCTGTCTTTCTCTGCACGTGGTGCTCTCCCTCATTTTCCATGCAGTGCTCCCCGTTGTCCTCTCACCCATTCCTATTCTGCATACCTGGGCAAAAAGCAACAGAATGGGAGGAGGCATGCGCACGTCTTCTCTGTACACAGTGCTCTCTCCTCCCATTCCCTTGCCTTTTTGCCCCAGTGCCCAGTCTCCATGCTCAGGCAAAAGGCAAGGGAATGGAGGAAGGGAAGCATGTGAGTGCCTTCCTTCTCAGTGTGCAGTGCTGCCCCTCTCATTCTCTTGTCTTTTGCCTCAGTGTGGAGAAGGAAGTCATGCACATCTGAGCAAAACTCAAGGAAATGGGGGAAGGAGAATGGGGAGAGGCATGGGAGCCTTGTGAATAATCAAACTCGCAAATGTGAAGGGAGGACTGTATTTGTTTTGGGGCTGCTGTTTTGGTCTGCATATATCTTACCTTTTCTGCAAAACAGTTCTAAGGTAACTCAATGGAATTTGATGCCTAGCAAGTGTTTATGATTGCCTATTAATTAATAAAATCTTCACTGCATGCCATATTACAATAAAGGAAGCGAATCTCTTCCCTCTGCAAGATACCGGCATAAGGTAAAGTGCTAGCATAAAACAAGGTTAAAAGTACACACAGAAGTTAATTTGATGAATAAACTAAATCAGTGCCAGTCTGAACTCTGCTTCTTGTGGAAGTTCAACATCATCATCATGTAGAAGCAAGGAGAATATGAGCGTACATGTATGAGGCCAACAAGGAAAGAAAAGCAAAGAAAATATTCAAAGAATATTTCAAAATATATTTCAAAAATATTTCAAAGAAAAGCAATGAGAATATGTAAAAATCTAAAAAAATCATGTAGAAGCAAGGAGAATATGACATACACGTATGAGGCCAACAAGGAAAGAAAAGCAAAGAAAATATTCAAAAAATATTTCAAAATATATTTCAAAAATATTTCAAAAATATTTCAAAGAAAAGCAATGAGAATATGTAAAAATCTAAAAAAAAATATCTAAAAATATACAAGTGTAACAGGCTAACTATAGTGCTGAGCTCATATGCAGGATGCCCAGGTTCAAAGCCAGTTGCTATTTCTAAGCTAAATATGTCTCATAGGTTTACACCAATTTGAAATCCTTGAAAGAACAAGACAATGGAAGTGATAAACAGTATTTAATAAGCTCAGATTACTCCCTTAGTATTTTGATAGCAGGCTACCATTTTGCTGAAAAAGGTTAAAGTAACAAAAGTTTAAATTTGCTTTATCTGAATGTTTGTATCTTCTCAGTTTCCCAGGTGAAAACAGCAAGGTTAGACCTAACATGACTCATTAGTGTCCCATCAGACTCTGGCAGGTAGCTAAATGGAGTTCTGTATGTGGATATGTTCAAACCTATCTTCTGACCTTTATAAAACAATCAAGGCCCTTTGCTCTGCCTAAAAGTGGCTGAACTGTGGAAATAGAAGGCAATAACATTCATAAAAGGGTATTAGGTACATATATGGAGGAGACAAATTCATTCCTGAATGTGAAGTCAAAAAGAAGGTAAGACACTGTAAGACATCTTATACACCAGACTCCTACTACCCCAGTGCTTCACTTTTTGTAAACAGGAAAAAGAAATGATTTTCATTTCTTGGGTGAAGTTCAGCAGCATGACCCTCTGCATTACAGGTAGCTTTATGTGCTATGTGCATTATAAGTAACCTATGCGTTTGAACTTTATACTGCTTCCCTACTTTGTCTTTGCTATAAAAACATGAGGAGAGGATACTGACTGTCTCACTAATGCATGAACATTAACCACACATTCTGTGCACCCAAAATTCCAAACTACATATATTAAAAAACAAAAATGGAAATGGGGAAAGGGAAGGGGAAGGGGAAGGGGTGCCACAAGGTAGATCTAAGCCCTTTGGGAAGCCTAAAATTGCACTTTGGAATCCAATCAACAGAACTTGTGCAATAAATGCTAGTAAACTGTCATAGGATCCCTGAAAGTAAATTTGGCATTTTGGAAAAGTAAAACATCATGTTTCACTGCCATCTACTGACTCTTCCTCAGCACACACACTCAAAAACCTCCCTCTGTTTAAGATTTCTTGATCGCATTTTTGTAATTTGGCCACATGTAAAGCAACCACTTGAAAAGTTTCACCAGGATTTTAACAACTTCCACCACACCATAAGTATGAGCCTGGAATAATTCACACAACAAATTCACTTTCTTGACACCCGTGTGCAATGGCACAATGGACTTCTAGGCACTACATTCTATCAAAAACCCACTGATTGCTACACACACTTATATGTCTTCTGTTTCCACCCAGAATGCATCCGCTTAGATCCACAAGACAGAGATTCAAAACTCTTCAATGTACAGCAGGTATTTCTCAAGCTACAATACCCACCTAACAAGGTGAAGAAACAAGGCAAGATTAATACCCAGGAACCCATCTACTACCATTCAGTCCAAAACACAAAATGACATAACCCCCTGGCAGTCACCGATGGTCCCCAACTAAAGCCACTCAAACACATCATCAATGATCTGAAACCAATCTTGGAGAATAACACAGTCCTCTCGCAAGCTCTGGGAGGCAGGTCTTTGTTAGCCTACACATAGCCTCCAAATCTTAAAAAACTACTCACTTACAACAGGATACATAATATGGATGGTAATACAGGGACAAGATCCTACCACAAACCCAAATGGCAACTCTGTCCCCATATCTACAGGGGTCTTACCCAAAACATCAAAGGTGCACTATACTTAACTCTTCTGTCTTATGCCAGCAATGCCCCTCTACATTCTATATTAGGCAAACAGGACAGTCTCTGTGTAAGGGGATTAATGGACACAAATCTGGCATTAGAAATAGTAATACTCAAAAACCAGTCACAGAACATTTCAACCTTCCTGGACATACAGCAAGGGATTTACAGTTCTCAGTCCTTGAATAAGGAAATTACAAAGGAAGTCTAGAAAGAGAAATAGTTGATCTAAATTACATTGGCCCTTGGTATGCATTAGGCTTTGGTTCCAGGATCACCCCCCCCCCATGGATATGTAAATTCATAGATGCTCTAGTCCCACTAGGTACAATGGTGTAGTAAAATGGCACCCCTTATGAAATGGTAAAATCAAACATTGCTTTTTGCTTTTTTCTTCTTTCTTTTTCTTAATATTTTGAAGTCAGGATTGCTTGAATCCGTGAATACAGAATCTGCAGACATGGAGATTCCGTATATTCATAAATTCAAATCCATTAGCAGAAGTATGAACAAAGGTAATGGCTTTATGGCACAAAACATATACTAATACAAGAGTCTTCACAACTGCACATATAACAAAAGGAATCTTCTCCGAGAGAGCTTTGAAACCAGGGAAACTGACTTTTATTAAGCAGATTTATTTGTATCACACATCAACACTAGCTGACCACTGTAAAGATGAGGAAGACCTATATCACCTCACCCAGCCATTTGAAAATTTAGAGCTAAGGACATGATTTCTATCTTTCTGGAACCTATTATACTCTATCCTACTATCATAGCTGTATAAATATGGTTTAAACCTGATACCAATCAGTACTAATACCACAATCAGCCCTGCATCTGAAGAAGTGGGTTTTATATTCACAAAAGCTAATACCAAAATAAAAACCAGTTAGTCTTTTTAATATTTTATTACAAGAAAAAAAAGTGACACATAAAGATAACCATTGATCTTACGATTATCTTTACATGATTAACTACAATAAATACATTTATAGATATAAAATGTAAAAATTAACATACAGTAAAATACATTTTTTCAGTACATTATAATTTTTTCAATCTAGTCAAACAAAATTTATACTTCTTTCTTTATATCTTTACATTTTAGTAAAATTACATAGAATTCACAATTGATCAATTCACAATTGATTAATACATCCTCCAATTTATGATCATCTATTGTTCATATCCACTTCCTACTTTTCTTTGTTGGGTTTATTTCTGTGACTGAAAAGATTCTTCTATTTTCATACTTATAAAAATTGTAACTATTATCAATATTGCTCTTACTTACTTGATTATTCACCTTTAAGGTAGATTATTTTCCTTCATTCTCCACAACAAATTACTGGAAAGTACAGCAAACCTTACATATGAACTGCTTTTACATCAGCTGGTTTTATTCATTTTCACCATCATTTAACAATTATATCAACTCCAAATTTTTTCTCCATATTTTCCATTATTAAATTCCAATCTTCCTCACATCTATCTCTTTGTATTCCATTTAGTCCACAAGTTAGATTATCCCAATCTTTCCTTTCAAGCAATTTTATTAATCATTCATTTGTATCTGGTACTTGGGTATTCTTCTAATATTTCGCATAAACAATTCTGGCAGTGGTTGTCATGTAAATTATTATCCTCCAGAACTTTTTTCTTAAAGATTATTTTAGATCTTGCAACATATTTAGTAGAAAAAATTCAGCTGACATTGGGAGGTTTATTTGTAAAATTTCAGTCATGACTTTATGTATATGCTTCCAATTTTTTTTTTAAATTCAGGCAGGACCATGTCCCTTCATATGAGCGCCATTTCCAGCAATTACTTTTCTCCATCTTACACATTTTGTCTAGTTTAGATGGGTTCAAATACCGCCTATAAAACATTTTTAGGTGGTTTTCCTTTAAATTTTGGTCTGATGTGAATTTTTTAGTTCTTCGCCAACTTTTTCCCAATCTTCCAGTTGAATTTCCTTTCCAATATTTTGAGCCCATTTTATCATTACATCTTTGATCATTTCCATCTCTATTTCTTGGCTCAAGATAATTTTATAGATTTGTGATGTTAAATGGCTTAGCTTTTTAAACACAGCAATTGCAAAATAGTTTTTCTCCCTTCTTCTCTGAAATCGTTCTAATTTTAAATCCATTTTATTTCTCTCTTTCAACTGCATATACAAGAACCACTGACAACTGAAATCTTCTTTTTCTAATTCTTCTCTTGATTTTAATCTGAAATTTTCTTCTTCAATTAAGATACCTTTATAATAATTCCATCTTTCTTTCTGATCTTTCTCACTTCCAAAGAACACCTCGTGAGGAGATATCCATTGTGAGATTTTTCTGTAAATCTTATTTTGAATTTTAGCCAGATTTTTGACAACTTTCTCATGTAATTATTCTGAAAATCCTTGTCTATTTTAGCTTTACCATACAAAAGTATGCATGCCACCCGAATCTTAGATCTGGGCCTCCTAATCTTGGTATTCTTTCATTGTGTAATGTAATTCAGGCTGTTATCCAAGCAAATCTATTTGCATAGTAGTATAATTCTAAATCAGATAATCCACAACCTCCTTTTTTTTCTTATCAAGAATTTTCATTTAATTCTTGGGTTTTTTCCCCTCCCAAATATAGCTTGATAAATCTTTCTGCCATAAATTGAAAAATTTCTCATTTATGATATTTGGTAAATTTTGAAAAAAGAAAGTTCCTCTTAGGGAGTACATTCATTTTTATAGCAGAAATTCTTCTCAGTAATGATACTTTCAGTTTACTACAGTTTTGTAGATTTTATCTCTTTCCAAATGTTCATGTAACTATTCTCAAAAAGTTCTGTATTTTGTTTTGTAATCCAGATCCCCAAGTATTTAATTTTCTTTTCAGATTTGAATCCAGATATTTTTAATAATTCTTCTGTCTCGTTATTTCTAACATTTTTATAAGAATTGTTGTCTTGTCCTTGTTGATTTTAAAGCCAGCAACATCTCCAAATGTTTTAAATCTCTTCATTAATTTCTCAATGCTTTATCTTGGATCTTCTAAGAAAATGACTTCGTTATCAGCATATGCTTCACATTTATATTCCTGTCTTCTTACTTTCACACCTTTTATTTCTGAGTCAGATCGGATATCTTTAGCAGGACTTCAAGAATCATCATAAATAACAAAGGAGATAGAGGACAACCTTGCCTTGTGCTTTTTTTAATTTCAAAAGTTGCAATTAACATTATTGAACATTTTCTCAGCATTCACAAAGATCATAGTGAATTTTTTTTCATTATGGTTCTCAAAGTATTCAGTCATATTTATAACAGATCTGATGTTATTTCTTATAAATCCTTTTGACAAAAAGCCATTTTGGTCTTCACAGATAATGGTTTGCACAACTTTTTTTAGTCTTTCGGTGATAATGTAGGTGAAAATCTCATAATCAATATTTAACAGCAATATCAAACTCTAATTACATGGATTTTTGGGATCTTTTCTTTCTTTGTGGATTAGTGTGATATTTGCATTGTTCCAAGATCAAGGTTTTCTTTCATTTATTATTTCATTAAATGTTCTCTGCAATGGAAGTATTTCTCTTCAAAAAGTTTTTAACAGAGAGCAGAAAAATACCATCTGGATCTGGAGCTTTGGCAATCTTGAGTTTCTGAATTGCCTCTGAAATTTCCATACTTGTTATTGTTCATTTAAAATATTTCTTTGTTCTTCAGATAATCTAAGAACGTTTTGCCTATCTAAGTATTCTTTAATTTGATTCACCTTCTTTTCAAGTGCATTCCCGCCATTAACTTAGTGTAATATTTGTGGAAAACATGCTTTTATAGATTCTTGATCTGAGACTGCTTTTTCTTTTCTGACTTCCAGTATCAGTCTCTTTTCATCCTCTTTTCTTAACTTGTAGGCTAAACATTTACCTGGTTTGTTAGCACTTTCAAAATATTTCTGGTTTGCTCTTTTCCATTTCTTTTCAGTTTCTACAGAACTTTCAGATTTTAATTTTCTTGCAGAATCTTGATCTTTTTCAACAGTTGCTTGATGTATCATTTCTCAATTTTTCTTCTTTAGTTTTTGACCTTGTTGAGAATTGTGTGAATTTCACTTGTCATTTTCTCCTCCATTCTGTGCCTCATTTTATGAAATAGCATCTCATTACCACCTTACTAACACCCTAAGCTGCTTTCATTGTTGTCTCCTAGAATCATAGAATCATGGAAGAGATCCCAGGGGCCATCGAGTCCACCCCCTGCTATGCAGGAACCCACTTCAAAGCATTCCCAACAGATGGCCATCCAGCCTCTGCTTAAAAATCTCCAAAGAAGGAGACTCCACCACACTCCGAAGCAGCATATTCCACAGCCGGTCAGCTCTGACCGTCAGGAAGTTCTTCCCGAGGTTCAAGTGGAATCTCCTTTCCTGCAGCTTGAATGCATTACTCGCTCCCTCCTCAACATGACATCCCTTCAAATATTTAAACATGGCTATCAAGTCTCCTCTTAACCTTCTCTTCTGCAGACTAAACATACCCAGCTTCCTACGCCGTTCCTCACAGGGCATGGTTTCCACACTGTTCGCCATTTTGGCTGCCATTTTCTGGACATGTTCCAGTTTGTTGATATCCTTCTTGAACTGAGGTGCCCAGAACTGGACACAATATTCCAAATGAGGCCTAACCAATGCAGAATAGAGTGGTACCATTACCTCCCTCGATCTAGACACCATACTTCTATTGATACAACCAAGAATCGCGTTGGCTTTCTTGGCTGCTGCATCACACAGCTGACTCATGTTCAGCTTGTGATCTACCAAGACTCCTAGATCCCTTTCACATGTACTGCTATCCAGCCACGCACCCCCCATCCTATATTTGTGCTTTCCATTTTTTCTGCCTAAGCGTAGGACTTTACGTTTGTCTCTGTTGAAATTCATTTTGTTAGCTTTGGCCCAGCTCTCCAATCTGTCTCTGAGATGTTTTCTTTAAAGCAATATTTTAAAATCTTTTTGGCTTTATTCTTCCTTTTGTAATAATGTATCATTAAGTTTCTAGTTCATGCTCCTCTTTTGAGTGAAGAATTCTAATTGTATTGCATTATGATCTGAAGTTAATTTGGTCAAGATTTCCATATTTCTTTTTTGTGTGTGTGTGAAAATTTGGAAATTAAAAACATGTCTATCCCGGACATTGATTTATGGCAGTCTGAATAAAAAAATATATCCTTTTGAGTTTCCATATTTACGTCTCCATACATCCAACATAGTTACATTTCTATTACATTGAAAAAAACTTCTTGGTAGTTTTCCATGGTTACTTTTTTGACATTTCTGTGAAGGCCTATTAAGGACTGGGTCAATGACCCCAAGCATATCTCCCAATAAAAGGATATATCTTCGTTCCTTTTGTGTATTTTGTTAATTTAGTTCATTTTCAATTATCTTGAAGAATCTGTCTTTTTCAACACCAACATAATGACTCTGATGTTCACAAAAAATTCCTTCTGGGGGAAGCCTTGAATTAACATAGATCACTACTGCCCTTTTTTTCTTTTGAAACACAGAAATGAAGTTCTAACCAATTTGGTTTTTTTTTTTTAAATATTTGGAGTCTGATTTCAAATTCTAATCTTTTGCAGGCAGATTAAATCTGCTGATTTCTTTTCTAAATAATGAAATATCTGTCTTCTTTTATAGCTAGAATTAAGTCTTTTCACATTCTGTGACTGAAATTTAATTGTCGTTTTTTTCTCTTTTTTAAAAAAATATTCTTCATTAGTTTATACATATAAAAGAATGATAACTACAAATACAAATACATTAACAAAAAAGGAATATTAAGGAAAAAGAGAAAAAAGAAGAAGCATTATCAGGAGAAAGAGAAGAAAGAGAGAAAGAAAAAAGAGATAATCAAAAAACAAAGCAAGACATTTGGGTAACCCACTGAGAGAAAAAGAAGAAAGAAAGAAAAAAGAGAAAAAGAAAAGAAAAGAGGAAAAGAAAAGAGAGAAAAAAGCGACTAAGATGCTTCCAGGTTTCTTCGTCTGTTGGCAGTAATTTCACTCGCTTTCGATACCTCTCTCTTAAAATAAATATAATCACAGTGTACATATAACTTTATAAACACCGTATATAAGTTCTATATATAATTCTATATATAAGTTCATGTATAATATCTCATACCCTTGTTCATCTCTTCTGTATACAGTTCTATAACTCCCATATCTATTTTAAATTACTTTTATAAAACTTCCTACAATCTATGTCTCATTACTCTTCTTGTCAAATTACAACCCATGCATGTATTTACCTTTTATACCTATTAAACATCAAAACCACCAACCATTAAATTTCCTATCTTTTCCCTTACATGTTCCATGAAAGGTTTCCATCTTCTTAAATATGATTCTATTGAATTCCCCTTTAATATAGTTGTTTGTCCATTTCTGCAAGCTCCATTAATTTATTCATCCATTCGCTGAGACTAGGTATTCTCTTACTTTTCCAATATTTAGCGTGAATTATCCATGCTGCTGTTACCATATTTCTTATCAAATCTTTGTATTGGCCTTCTCCCTTATCTAATAGATCTGCCATATTAAGAAGAAACAGTTTCAGTCGGAATATGATTTTTATCTTCAAAATCTTTTGCATAAATTTACAAATTTTTAACCAACATTTTTTAGCTTTAATACACTGCCACCACATATGGAAAAATGAACCTTCATGATGTTTACATTTCCAGCACCAGCTACTTTCCTTTTTATATATTTTAGCCAGTTTACTAGGTGTCAAAAAGCATTTATATATCATTTTGTAAAGATTTTCTTTCAAATCATTAGATTTAGTAAATTTCAACCCTCTCCCCCAAATTTCTTCCCACTGGTCTAATTCAATAGTGTGACCTATCCTTTAAGCCAGTGGTTCTCAACCTGTGGGTCCCCAGATGTTTGTGGACTTCAGTTCCCAAAAGCCCTGAGCATTGACCATAGTGGCTAGGGCTTCTGGGAGCTGAAGTCCACGAACATCTGGGGACCCACAGGTTGAGAACCACTGCTTTAAGCCCAATATACCATACTTACTTGTATTTGTTTTTTTTCTGTATTTATCTTCAATAATAACTTATATACTTTTGAGATTAAATGGGTTTCCTCTGCACATATTAATTTTGCAAATTCATTCTTACTACTCTCAAAACCATATTTATTATCAACTTTAAACTTCTCATTTAATTGATAGTATGATAACCACTGTATCTCATATCCTTCCCTTTTCACATCTTGCAACGCTTTCATTTTCCAATTATTTTCTTTCTCCTGTACTAAATCATTATATTTCAACCATATTTTTAGATATCCCATCTCTCTTCTACAAAAAGCCTCTTGTGGTGACACCCAACCCTGGGATTTTTAAGCCAAACCTACTCTTATATTTTACCCAAATTTTTAAAATCAATCTTCATATAACATGATTACTAAATCCGGCAGTTGCTTTTATCTTTCCATACCACAGATACACATGCCAACCAAGTTTCAATTCATGGCCCTCTAATTCCAATAACCTTTTGTTTTCCAATGTCACCTACTCCCTAAACCATGTTAGGCACGCAGCTTCAAAATATATCCTCAAATCCGGAACCCCAAGTCCCCTCTCTCTTTAGCATCTATTAATATTTTCCATTTTATTCTAGGTTTTTTCCCACCCCATAGCAATTTAGAGATTTCTCTACGCCAATTTTTAAATACAGTATTCAAAAAGATAATAGTAATTGTCTGGAAGAGATACATTAATTTGGGCAACACCAACATTTTAATTACTGAAATCCTTCCAAATAAAGAAATGTTTATTTTCTCCCATCTTCTTAAATCCCCTTTTATAGTCTCCCATGTTTTAACATAATTATTTTCAAAAAGTTGTTGGTTTTTTGTTGTTAACATTATCCCTAAATATTTAACCTTCTTTACAATCTCAAAGCCAGAGTTATTACATAATTCCTCCTCTTATTACTTATATTTTTAGTAAATATCTTAGTTTTTTCCGCATTGATTTTAAAGCCAGCAACTTTTCCATATTCCTTAATCATCAATAGTAATGATTCTATACTATTGTTTGGCTCTTCTAAAGTAAAAACTAAATTGTCAGCAAAGGCCTTAAGGTTAAAGTCTGCTCCCCTTATTTTTATTCCTTTTATACTCTTATTATCTCTAATTGTTCTATTCAAACATTCTAATATCAGAATAAATATCAGGGGTGAAAGAAAGTCTTGTTCCCTTTTCTATATCAATATACTCCGATAAATTCCCATTTATACTAAGTTTAGCTTTTTGTAAAGAGTATATTGCTCTAATCCACTTTACAAAGTTATTACCAAAATCCATAGCCTCTAGGATTTTTACCATATATAACCAACTTACATTATCAAAAGCTTTTTCTGCGTCAATAAATATTAGTGCCCCTTTTATCTGATTATGGTAGTTTAAATATTCTATTATATCAAGTATTGTTCTTGTGTTATTCCTAATGTATCGTCTTGGTAGAAAACCATTTTGGTCTTCATGTATAATATCTTGTAGGCAGATTTTTAACCAAATTGCCAAAATCAATGTAAAAATCTTATAGTCTACATTTAAAAGTGAGATTGGCCTATAATTCTTAGCTGACAATACATCTTTATCTTCTTTTGGCAATAATACAATATTTGCTTCCAACTCTCTGGAATTTTCTGATTTATTAAAATTCTGTTCATAATTTTCTGTAGCAGTTTTTCCAGTTCTTTATAAAATATTTTATAGTACAGAGCCATCAAACCATCTGGGCTGTGTGATTTGTTTCCCTTCATCTATTTAATTGCATCCCTTATTTCATCTATGGAGATCTCTCTATTTAGACTCTCTCTTTGAGTTTCTGACAATTTTGGAATCTTCTGTTCCCTAATGTATTTTTCTATTTGAGAATCAGTCACTTCCTGTTTTTTATATAACGCTTAAAAATAATTGTGAAATACCTTAGATATTTCTTTTTCACTGGATATTATTCTATCTCCTTGCTTTAATTTCATAATCAATCGTTTAGCTCTCTCTTTTCTCAATCTGTATAGTAGCCATCTTCCTGGTTTATTATCATATTCAAAGTTCTTTTGTTTTATGTAATTTAATTTGTTAAGAGCCCAGCAACAGAAAACTCAACAGATACCAACTATGGAACAATCATGGGGAACATTTATAGAAAACAGAAATGCAGATATTTTGTCACAGAGATTAAAAAGGAAATCAGAAGAGAAGATTAAAAAGGAATGGCAGATAGTAATGGAAGATAGCTGGGTAATGTTGAACGAAAATGAGCAATTCATGACCAGGATTTGAAATGAGGACGCTACTGTTGTAAGTCATGGAACTGTAATGAAGAGATTGAAATGCAAGAACTGACATGTAACAACATCATTAAAATGCGGTACAAATGGAGATAGAAGTATTAAGAGGTATTGAAAATACATTCTAGATCAGTGTGGAAGCTCAAAAATATGTCATGTACTATTACAGTAACAATTGTTTGTTTTCTATATGAAATTGAATAAAATGATTTTAAAAAATGAAAAGAAGAAAAAAAGACCACAGCCACAGCAACATCAACAGGAGAAAAAATATCCCTGCTGGCTAGGAGACTTTAAACCTCTAGCTTGTAAAAAAGAACCAGCAGAGAAAATCAATATCAAAAAAGAGCATTCAACAATAGAGGTATTATTCCAACAGACAGATGAAATCTTCTTGATTCTAGTAATTTAAGTAGAATCACTCACTCATTAATCTCAAGAGGTTCAGCAGACTTATGCAATGCAGGCGAAGAGAAGAGTTTTCTTTGCTCTTTGGTAGAATGGTGGCTCTGTTCCCATACTGCCACCTCCACAATCGTTGTTCTTCTCAAATGGCGATAAGCTGGGGCTTCCACAGTCTGTCCGGGGTTCTTCAGGTGGCCCTAGGTCCTGGGCACTCCCTTGCAGGTTCTATTTCTTGTATACCTGAGGATCGCCGCTGCTAGTGCCAGGCGGGAGATCAAAGCGCTGTGTGCGATCTCTCTGCCGTCTTTGCTCGTTCCTTGCTGAATCAGAACAGTCTCTCCTTTTTTAAAAAAAACGAATTCTTCATCCTCTGTTTTTTCTTCTGATTCTGAGTCTTGTATTTCCTGTTCTTGATCAGATTCTTTTTCACTATCTTCTTTATTGAGAAGACATCAAATTGGGAGGGGTTGCTAATACACCAGAGGACAGGATTAAATTTCAAAATGACCATGACAGACTGGAGAGCTGGGTCAAAGCTAACAAAATGAATTTCAACAGAGACAAATGTAAGGTCCTACACCTCAGCAGAAAAAATGGAAAGCACAAATATAGGATGGGGGATGCGTGGCTGGATAGCAGTATGTGTGAAAGGGATCTAGGAGTCTTGATAGATCACAAGCTGAACATGAGTCAGCAGTGTGATGAGGCAGCCAAGAAAGCCAACGCGATTCTTGGTTGTATCAATAGAAGTATGGTGTCTAGATCGAGGGAGGTAATGGTACCACTCTATTCTGCATTGGTTAGGCCTCATTTGGAATATTGTGTCCAGTTCTGGGCACCTCAGTTCAAGAAGGATATCAACAAACTGGCAGGTGTCCAGAAAAGGACAACCAAAATGGCAAAGAGTCTGGAAGCCATGCCCTATGAGGAACTGCATAGGGAGCTGGGTATGTTTAGTTTGCAGAAAAAAAAGTTAAGAGAGGACATGATAGCCACGTTTAAATATTTGAAGGGATGTCATGTCGAGGAGGGAGTGGGCTTGTTTTCCACTGCTCCAGAGACTAGGAAAAGGAGTAATGGATTCAAGCTGCAGGAAAGGAGATTCCACCTGAACCACAGGAAGAACTTCCTGATGGTCAGAGCTGTCTGGCAGTGGAATATGCTGCTTCGCAGTGTGGTAGAGTCTCCTTCTTTGGAGGTTTTTAAGCAGAGGCTGGATGACTATCTGTTGGGAATGCTTTGAAGTGGTTTCCTGCATGGCAGTGGGTTGGACTGGATGGCCCCGTGCTCTCTTCCAACTCTATGATTCTATTCAAATCTTGATTCAAATTGTTGTCAGAATCTTTTTTTTATTCCTCCTGTTCATTTTCACGTTTTTGTTCTTTTTTTTGTTCCAAGTCTCCTCTTGGTTTTTCATAAAATTCTTTTGCTCTGGTTGATGTAGTAATTTTATATCTCTTGTTTGTAAGAGAAATAAATACCTTCCACTCTCCCAATTGCAATTTATCTTGTTCTTCCGTAATATTTGTGTTAAAGATTTATGTTCGTGTCTTATCTTCAGAATTTGGTATGGGATGTCCTTGTATATCTTGATTTCTTTGTCATCCATAATTAATTTATATCCACAGTTTGTTTGCAGAATTTTATCTCTTATTCTCGTTCTCATTAGACAGACAATGATATCTCTTGGCCAATCATTTTCTAGTTTTGAACTGACTCTGAATATCTTATCAATGTCCGTTTCCAGTTTACCTTCTGAAATTTCAATATAAGTGCCCAAATCAGGAATGAGTTTCTCATATAGATCCTCCTGTGATGTTTCAGGAACCTGTCTTAATTTCAAACATTTCTCTCTATGTCTCAGCTCTTGGTTACTGATTGTAGTTTCATCATGTCTTTGTATCTCTTTTAGAGTTTTAGCATCCAGTTCCATTTGATTTATCTTGTAATCTCTGTATATCTGCATTCATCATACAATCAGCCCTCCACATTTGCAGGTTTCACCTGTTTCACTTCTGCGGATTTGATTATTCACAGATTATTTGCTGTCACCTCTGCTGCCTTCCGATGCCATTTTTAATAGGGACTCCAACCCTCGTGAGACTGAGAAACTGCAAACAAGGGTTGTAAGTCCATATTAAAAATGGCATAGGGAGGCAGCAGCAGAGGTGGCAGTAAGGCCCCACCAGCCATCCATTTCTGCCTTGGGAAGGATCCCCCTGATGCCTCAAAAGAATCCACAGTCGGTTGAATATGGTGATCATACTGTTTTGTGTACTGAATATGTTTTGAGAGCGCCTAGAGTTCACTTTTTTTCACTTTCACAGGGGTCCTATGCCCCTAACCCTAGCGAATGTGGAAGGATGACTGTAGTAATGTCCATGTTTGCTTTGTCAATTTTTTTCCTTATACTGTCCATTTTTAATATCCATCTTTATTTCTACTCTGGTTTCCTTTAATTCTTGTCTTATTTCTTGTTTGAAGTTTCTGAATTTTTCCAATATTTGGAGACTTGTATCTGTTGTGTTAGTAGGTTGATCTATAGAGGTTCTCCTTGTTAAAGCAATCTGAGACTGCGATTTAGCTTGCGCTTGAACTGTGGCTTTTCTTTTGCTAGCTGCCATTTTATTTTTATTTTATTTAAAGTCACTATGTTGTTTATTTTCTTTTACTGCTGTTTATGATGTAACATTTGAAAGTCATACACACACACACACACACACACACACACACACATATATACACATATATACACACTCAGCAATTTCCTAATTGGTTTGTGCTGTAACCAGGTTTCCTCTTTGACCACCAGGTGCAACCAGCTCCTTACAAATATTCCTCTTCTTCTCTACCTTTCTGTCAGTCAGTGGTAAAGTATATGACACAGTTGTGTTCTATTCCACTTATCTAAACCTTAAGTTTCTATTTCTTCTTCAAGGACACAGCTCTCTTAACATTCTATTTGACACATTATACTTGATACTGTCTTAATTTTTCCTTATACAAACTAAACAAATGTATCAGTCTTACCCAATATGTCTAATTTGTGTAAAAAATTCAGTTACTATTTCATAAACCTTATTTCCTTATTTCTTAAGCAATATTATACTCCCCTCGTTAATTACTATTCAAATTAATTCATTAATTTAACAATTATTTATATTATAGTATTCTGGACATCTTGAATTCAAATAGAGAAGGAAAATAAGGTAGACAGAAAGTGACAGAGAGAAAATAATTCTATCATTTAATTACTAAATTTTAAGTGTAAAATTAATGACAGATACTACTACATTAATACTATATTAATATTCAACTGTTCAACTGTTCAGGATATGTGAATGGAAATATAGGTTTTACAAGATTATCTATAATGTTCTATTATTTTTATGGCAATGTTAAAGTTCTCTTCTCTTCAAACTCTTCTTGACTTGGGGCAATTTCTCTAATTGAAATATTTTTGAAGACGCTTCCAGTTTTCTCCCCAGTCCACTTTCTGTGTGTCTTTCATCTTAAAGTCTTATTTAGAGTCCATCTCAATGCGATATCTCAAAGTCTATCTAATGTTACGGTCAATATTAAACCTTTCTCCTATGAGTGTATAAACATCTCTGATCTGTGTCCTTCAATGCGAGTACTGTTTCTTTGTAAATTCTCTGATGTCCTTGAAGCCTGCTTTCTTGTTACAGAGTTGCGTTTTCCCTTCTTTTTCTTTGTAGTTCTTTCTAATAAGTCGTAGCAGTTCATAACAATGTAACTCCTCCTATCTCAGCAAGAATTGCTAAATCTTTTCAGTCACTCCTTTCCTAGACACTCCACCAACAGTCTCCCTCGCAAGCTCTAGCTGAATTAACATTTTAATTCAGAACATTTTTTCTCACAGTCTCAATATTTCTGTCATTTCCTTTTACCCCAGTGAGCTCAGTGAGTTCCACTTTCCCAATCTCCCCTCCCTTCTCTACTGCCTCGATGTCCGTCTTTTCTGAGTTCAGCCTGGGTTATAGTCTTATACATAAGTCAACAAAGCCATCCTTTACCTTCAATTACTTCTTTGGTATTATGATCAGCAAGGTTCATTATTGCAGAGGATATTTTCAGCCCTTCAAAGGTCAGTTTAACTTCCTGACGGTCAGGGCTGTCCAGCAGTGGAATCTGCTGCCTTGAAGTGTGGTGGAGTCTCCTTCCTTGGAGGTTTTTAAGCAGAGGCTGGATGGCCATCTGTCGGGAGTGCTTTGAGGGTGTTCCTGCATGACAGGGGGTTGGACTAGATGGCCCCTGTGGTCTCTTCCAACTCTACATTTCTATAATTCTATGATTCTATGAACTTCATGATCAATACTATATTATTTTTGGTAAGCTTATGTTGAAAAGATCTTTGGCGGTGCTTGTGCCGGTCTTGTCAATTGGCTGGCTCTGAAACACGGTCGTGGAACTCTTTTACCCCACACTCTCATGCATCCTCACTGACTGAGAGCCCGTCAATTCTTCTGATCTAGAGAATAAGAGAATGGCTTTGGGTCTCTGGAGAGCCCCTCTGAATCCCCTTTGCTGGTTGGAGATTACTGGCCAGCTAGATTTTCCCCTGGCTAAACTGCATTAAGGCAACAGTTAGTGGCATGACAAGAGACACTAAGCTGCCAGGCACGACGCCATTAAAACTGGAAGTCCAGCTAATCTTAAAGGTGCTGCCATGTTCCTTTATTTCTCTCTCTCCCTTCCTTTTTTATGCTGCGATCCACTGATGTTGTTAAACCTAAAGCTCAACATTCAGCGGACACAATGGATTGCAACTGAAGCCTACAAGTTTCTCCTCAGGTTGGGTTTTATCTTATGATGTTTATCTTTTTTGTTAAAATCTGATGGTCTGAAGTTGAAAAGCAGTAACAGAAATTGTCAGTCAGGTTCATGTATTTACAAGCTAAATACATAATGTTTATGAGAAAAACATATAATTAGTTACAAATGTGGTCAGAATTATTTTTTTCTGCTAACATTTGTGCCCAGGTTTTGTTTTTCTCTTAATATATTTAATAAAAGATTACACTTACTAGAAATCTCCAGAACCAACAACCCAAGGGTAAGGAAACATCAAGTATGAGAATACAAAGGACACATTTCTAAAAATACACCAAATTTCATAAAGAGTTCATACTTTAACCTACAGGGTCTCTTATTCAAAAAAGTGGAGAGTTTCTTTCCTTGTTTCACTTTCACACTCAATATGGCCAGTGGCCCAGAATGCTACATTTCATTGAGTGCGAGATGCTTTTATGCGTATGTCCATATGCAAAGTTCTTTTAAAAAAAGATATAAGTAAAACAGGAAGGCATGGTACAATATCCCAGGGCAATGAATGGGGCTAATTCTCCCATCTCCAAAATAATAGATGAGGAAGATGCATGTTCTTTTACAGTCCGGGTGGATGAATTTCACTGGAATTCTCCCCCTACTCAAGTGTAACAAATTTAATGTCAGTGTGCAACTCTTAGATTCCAAGCTTAGTATCCATTTCATAGCATTCTACAATAGACACTTCAAATACACTACATAAAAACAGAATTCCATGTATCTTGATTTAATTAGGATACTCTCATACAAATGGATCAAATATTATTATTCCCAACACAAAAAAGATAATTAGCATTTTAATGCACCATATTTTTCAAAATAATCAAATGAGCTCGCACAGTACATTATTGTATTGGTTCTCACATTTTCAGACTGGCTGATTAAGAGTTCATTAGCCACAAGGAACTCCTAGAGCAATCTGTAAACATAATAATAATTCCGTTCCATGGGATTCCAAAAATTACACACAGTGCACCACTCAGTGTAGGACAATATAAAAAATGACTATTTGCTTGCAACTGTTCATTCTTCATAACTGAGCATTTATACCAAAATAACAAGTTATATAAAGCAACTTGGAACTATTGACTAGAGCAGCAGCCATATGGACTACTGACATAAAATCCAGTATTTAAATCAAGGGCTACAAATAAACGCAATCCAAACTTCAAAGATATTTTCCCCTTACTTACAAAGAGCAAGGCCAATCATGGTTCAAAAATATTCTTTAAAAAAATCCAAACAGCAAACTTTCGTTTTGCTATTTTATATAAAAGGACACCATTTAACTATACCATTGTCCACAACGGGACTTGAGCATCCACAAATTTTGGTATCCAGGTGGAGGGGATAGTTCTGGAACCAAACTCCAGTGGATAACGAGGGCCCATTGTACCCATTCATGAACTGATTTTATGCAAATCCAGGATCAATCAGCAATTTTTGGTTTTGTTTTTTTAAAAAAAAAACAACTTGATGTTATGAGTCCATTTTGCATGGAACTTTGTGTGCAATAAGTTTTAAGGATTGTTTGTTCTACCACATCAAATTTTGTCTCATTCATATCATAAGTAAAATCACCAACATCAATATGGGCAATGCTGGCTAAATTTCTTAAATAAAATATTATTTTACATGATCTAATTGTTTTGTTTACTCCATGGATCTCCAAAAAATACTGATACACTTTCAAAACCAAGATAAATCAAGATGCTTCTGAAACAAACTTAGATAATCTAACCACTCCCGCATCAGCCTACAGTCCTTAAGATTAATGTGAACATGGAAAAGTACAGTCAGACCTCCACATTTGCGGGTTTCACTTTCAAATATTTGAATATTTGCGAGTTTCTCCAACCCATTCAATAATGTTTACTGGTTTTTATTTTCTACATTTTTGTCTAGATAATTTAATAATTAACAGAGAAGATTGGTCAGACTTTACCGCCCTGAACTCACTGATCAACACAGCTACTTCTTCAGTATAGTGGTCACTTTGATGCCCAAGTACCAGATCTAAGGAGGGATCTTAAGGGTGAAAGGGCAAGCTGAATAGTAAGAGCCTAAGGGCTGAAACTATGGGACCAACCTAGAATCAGGCGTCAGCACAATGACCTCTCTTCTCAGTTCCATTAACAGACTCTTCCACCAATTTAAAAACCCTTCTGAGAGCTGAGAAAGAGTATTGGATACAATCCCTCCAGTTTATTTAGACTGAAATTGGAGATATTTTTGGACAGATCTAAAATTGCAGATTTTCATGTAAACTGTAATAGACAGGTATTTGTTAGAAAACATTTTTTCTCTCGTTCAGAAATATATGGAACCTGGTTATTTCTGAAATATTTTGCTTTGCATTTCTGCTATTGTGGCTCTTCTGCAAAGCTTGTTAGTGCTTTACACAGGCTTTCCATACAGCAGTTGCAAAGTCTCTCCATGGTTTAAAAGAGCACAGTTTTGCACTCTGTTATTCTGATTTCAGGTTCAACGAAGCAGTTACCGTAACAATCCTTTCAAAGTCTATCTACTTGCTTCACATTATTTTTCTCTAGGTCACCACCAATACAATACTGAAAGAACCTACAAACCACTAGAGCAGGTCAGGGCCAATGTTGGAGAGACAGAGGGTGCTGTAGTCAGGAGAAGGAATTGACAAAAATCTCCACTGAATTAAAGAACCTTCTGTCATGGAAGAAATACTAATGGATACATCCAAAGGTAGTTTCATACACACACACACACACACACACACACACACACACACAAAATGAAATACTTTAAAAACTCACTTGGGCTACTGAGTGGTCAAGACTTTAGAAGGAGGAGCTGCACCCCAAGAGATTCCAAGAGCCAGCTTGGCCTGTGAATCAGGGTTCCTCATCATTGTTTTAATGGCAATGATAAGGAATAAATATCATGTACAACATAGTCTCTAAAACTGAACCATGGTTATTCTCAAGAGAGCTGGGACAGCTTAGGTTAACAGCCAAATATGCTAGCTGGTTATGTCATGGAGATACAAAAGTGAATAATGTAATATCAAGAACTGCTAACTAGATTTGCACACTTTCTCCTATTCTCCCAAGTCCTTTTTCAATTTTGTACTGTGTATATTAGTTTTTGATCCTGTCTTATAACCTCTGTGCAATGTTTAAAAAGTATTTGGGGCTCTTATGTTACAGTAGCATAACTGTCCAAAATGTAAAAAGTGTAAAAAGATGTAAAAAGTACATGTTAGAAAAATATGTACACCAGTTCTTTCTACCATTATGCAGTAGACACACATGGGAGCAAGGAAATTTTGGATGAAATTCTGGATGAAAATTAACTTTGTCATAGAAAGAATTTTGAAAAACAAATTAAGGTTCAGACTGGAATTATTTCTATTAAATATGTTCGACTATGAGAATACAGTGGAAAGAGATAATGATATATTACTATGTTATACGATAACGGCCACAAAATCAACTTATGCAAAAAAAGTACAAAAGTTTTTTAAAAAGCCCTGCAATAAATGAATGGATAGAAAAATTCATGGAATTATCTGAGTTATATAAATTAACATTTAATCTTTTGTAAATATGGAAAATTTTAATAAAAATTATTTTTAAAAATGTTTGAGAACTTACAAGCAATTAATAATAAGAGTTATAAATCCTTGAACACAGGGCAGTACAGAAGTACCTTTGTAAATAAGTAAAATACCATTAAAATAAAATATGATTTAGGTACTTAAAACAAAAAACCCTTAAAATGATATTCCAATAATCCTGTTTGATCTGCTATATTCTAGCCCCTCTGTTACATGTGGTTATGAACTCTTTCATTAAAGCAAATATAGCCAAAAAGAACATTGGGAACTACTAGTAGATCTCTGCAGGGGAAAAAATTTATAGATCTCCAAGGGTTTCTGATTTCTAAAAGTCTGACAGTATTAGTAACTCCCAATCCACAGAGTACAATTCTTAACGTAACTATTCAGAAGAAACCTCCAATGTGCATTCAGTGCAACTGAATCTCTAACTTCAATCAGCAGTCCAAATTAAATTGAATCAATCAATCAAAAACTTGTGGAGTGTAGATCCAAGGGTAGATTTTTGTGAACAGACTGCTCTCACAATTTATGGCACTGAGAACAAATCCTGGGTTTAGCATGAGCCAAAAACTGCTCAAATACCTGGCTGCTCTTCCTCATCTCCTTCCTCCCACTTTGTTCGATGTTGAGGTTCTAGATTTTGAAAAAAAAAAAAAAGTAGATCCTGCAAGGCTGAAGTATTCCTATCCTTGCATAAAAATATTGTAGCCAAACACATAAAACTGTTATCTTTGGAAAAATACATTAACACTGAGCCTATAAGGAAGCAGTAACAAGATGGACCCATAAGAAGTAGTTTCATTTATAGTTTTGCTTTAAAAAAATGGCTTCTATTAAGTACTGCATACCAAGAAACACATTTCTCCCTAAGAAAAAAGTACTGCCTCATTCACTACACCCACTACACCTACTCATCTATTTTTAAAAAAAATCTATGCATTTGACAAAACTGTGCAAGCAATGCAATTTTCTGCTGAAGAGTTTACTAGAAACTGAAAACCCCAAAGTTATCAAGTTGCATGAGTCGCCAACTAATTAGTTTCAAACTATGACTTGTTGTATGTTGACATTTAGGCCATTTATGAACAATTCTGCTTGTTATAGGGTAACTATTACAGCACATCTTATTAAGATACAACGGCCACTTCCCAGAACTATTTTATCTTTCACTATGTTTCAACCATTTCATCTCCCAGGACTTGTTTATTTTCAGAAACATTTTGCCTCAAGCTAAAGACATACTTTTTCCTTCCTTCCCTCTTCATTCTCTCCCTCTCTCATACTGGGAAATTACAAGAGGGTTTCAAAAGCAGGATGATAATACGGATTTGGCTTTGCCTAACAATTTTTGGTCCATTTTTGGACCAAAAGAAATTCTGGGAAGTTTTCAAACATAAAAGGCAGGATTGCACAATTATTCCCAAACAACTGAGACCTATTTTAATATTGTCAGTACTTTTATTCTGCCAGAGTTGGGTGTCTCATTACCTTCACCACATTACGCCAGTCATTCAACTCCACTCATTAGAACAAACATCTGCTACAAACATTATTAATGAGATACATATCCAGGGATTGAAGAAGCCACTAACCACCTGGGCTAATTATACTTTTCACTGCATAAGCCAATGGCAGCCTCAAGTTCAGAACTCACCTCACCATATTGTGACAATTAGCTTATTCATAACTTCAGTTTTTGATAACCTACCCCTTCCAAATTGGGTACATTTGTAAAGTATACTTCCCTAAGCTACCCCAAACGTATAATGCTATATCCCATATCAGGGCCAAAAGAATCATTTCTATAATAGAAAAAACACATTTGCCTTTAGATTTCTTTATCATGAATATATTAGCATAAAAATGTTTCAAGAACAGCAGCAGCCTAGTAAAAACTGATTTCAGTACATTCATTATATGATTCATTTCACAGAACACTTAGAGGCAAGGCTTTAAAAGCTAAATGGGATAGTCACTGGAAATATATCTTAGGGTATTCTTTCCTCAAACCCCAAGTCAGAATTTAAACATATCTACATAAACTACAGACATAATTAAAGTGTCTCTCTGTGTATTTTTCCAGAGCTGAAATACAAGGTGCCAGATAATCTAGGGGAACACTAGCTCAGGCTACAGACTTCATTATCATAAGAAAAAAAAAGAGGCTAAATTATGAATCACTGTTCAGGATGTTTAGAGAAATGCATCTGCTTTTATCGATACACTTATCGTCCAGATTTTGTGTTGGAGCCAATCAACACAGAACGAGCAACTTTCTCAACAACCGGGTTGCTGGCCTAGGCTCTTTTCTACAACAGAGAGAGTATGCTTGTGCGTTTAAAACAAATCTAAAGTGTGGCACCTCTTTTAGCCTACGGGCTGGATTCAATTTCAGAAAAGCTATCAGGGATCACATCTCAAGGATAGATGGGACCAAAGAACAGGACCAAAAATGCCAGGATATTTTACCCTAACCCTCTCACTAACAGTAACTAACCTTTAGGAAAGCCATTTCAGCTTTTCAGAACTGGGAGAAATCCAAAGGGGAAGGTAAGAAATCACCACACGATGTTGTCAAAGGAAAAGGAGTGCAACCTATCCAGCCCCCAGATGGCCATACTGAGTCCAGAACGGCTAGATTCAGTACCAAGAATGAAAGTTCCTCTCCATTCAACTAATTCATTTCATTCACAATGAAAAGAAAATGAAATAAGCATTCATAGAATGTTCTCAGTTAGCTTGTTCAACTAGGAAAAACATAACATGACAACACCCTCATTAGGACCAATCTCAAATTTTCAAAAAGGTCAACAAAGATCAAAGGAGCCTTGTTCAGATTCCATTTTATATTAAACAAAAATAGTAAAATATTGACAGCTGTAGAAAAGTTCTAGTGTGGGGAGATTTCAGAAGTGTAATTTCAGAACTGAACTGCCTTTCATAAATCTCAAAATACCATATATACATGTGTATAAGCTGAGAAATTTTTGCCAAAAACAATCACCCCAAAGAACCTGGGCTGACTTATCTACTGGTCAATGCTGGAAACATGACAATGATGCTGGCTGGATGAGTTCTATGCTCTCCATCATTTGGGTGGTTGAGGTTTAACGCTAAGCCCTTATTAAAAATGGCCACTGCAAACGCAAGGTGAAGTTTATACATTAAGCTATTATTAAAAATGGCCAGTCCACCTTAAGTACCCAAAATTACATGATAGGGAAAGCACACTGTTCAGTGAATTATAATGCAATTGTTAAGTAAGCATTATCTTTAAGCACTGATATAATTGGATGTTCTGAAATTTTTCATTACAAAGTTGCTAACAACAAAACAGAAGACTCGAAGATACAACTTCAGATATTTGGTCACCTTCAGTTTCTCCTTTTCTCTCATTCCAAGAACTCAACAGGCAAGAACTGGTTATTTAAGTGCTTACCACAGGGACCATTGAGTCCAACCCCCTGCCATGTGGCAATACACCATCAAAACACTCCTGACAGAGCTGAACTACAAGTAATCCTTAAAACAGTGCCAAACATTACTAGTGCACAAAATTATCATATACACTAGCAAACTGGAAACTTGTGTGGCTACCATTATAGCACACAGAGAATCAGTTCAGACAATCAGAATTATAAGTATCTCAACTTTTCACCCTAAGATCCACTGCCCCAAATCTTCCAGCTCTAACATGGAGGTAAGCCTAGAAAGCAATGGTGCAAAATAACCATCATATTTATCATTGTGCAACTCTCAAAGATTCTACTATCTAACTAAAAGGGGAGGTCTCTCCTTCCTTTCAGTCCTGAAAAGACTGGTCTTGTTCGTACAGCTTGGAATGTTACTTTTTTTTAAGGAATTAGTTATGTTAACTTGGTGTTCTTACCATAAAACAAGTCATAACTTGCTTATTCTGTAGTCCAAACACTAATTCCAAACACTAGTTCACTAGATTACTCATTACTAGCATTACTGTCACTGATGTGTCACTTAAAAAAATAGAGAAAAATGCTCTCTTATTCCCCACATCTGCAATCACAATTCTCACTAAACTGCCTTGCTTAGACTCTTCCCTTTCTCTTGTACAGATACAGCACAGTAGACCACACAAATGCCATATGCACTGCACAAAGAACCATTGGGCAAAAGCATAGATAGTAGTCATTATGCATTCAATCTTCCTTCTGCATGTCCCTCTCTCCTAAGCAATTGCTACAGATGTCATGCCTGAACCAGCTTCAAGAATACAGAAAAGCATACCCACCTCCTCTAAACTCTCTCACAACTCACACCAATCAGGTAGTCCAAATGCCTGACCACTGCTTGGAGCAGTCAGCCTCACATACACACACACCTGCATTTGCAGTGGGCAGCAATCTCAGGTACAACAAAAGGCAAGAAAATGGTGGGTAGCTTTTTTAATAAATAAAATTTCAACTAATTTGGTTCTCTCGTGTAGCTTGTGTCTTCAGGTGTCTCCTCAATCTCTCTCTCACTTTCTGCTGGCTCTTATTGCTGGCTCTTTTGCTCCTTGCTCCTTGCACAAAAATCTCCTCCTCCCCCACCCCTTGCTCAAACTGAGTCAGACCAGTAACTGAACAGCCAAGAAACAACCAATAGGTAGAACTCCCATTATATTACACTGAAAAGTAGCAGATTACAGCCCTGACTGTTACTGGCAAAAAGTAATACCATCCCAACTCACTACTGCAACAAATAACTAGTTATCAAAGTTTGTTATGAGCAGCACATTGCTCTCAAACACTGAGTCTACTGCATCATGAACAAGTCAGCCGCTGTCACAGCTACATTTTGGTAGTAATATAGTAGTAATATAGTCTTCCCTCCACATTTGTGAAGGGGACCTTCGTGAATTTGATTATTCAGGAGGCACATGCTTGCCTTCCCTCTCTCCATATTCCTCACCCCAGGCTTGTGAGACTTGTGTTTTAAAGTGGAGCTTTTTTCCTTTTGGGTGAACAAAGCCTCCTCCCACTGCTGAAAGCACGACCTCTCTGCCACGTGGTTGCACGTTCTGCTGTGTATTGCCTGCTGATTGGTCAGGTGCTCCTTTCTCAAAATGGCCACTGGAAGTAATTAGAACTCCAGAACTGCCCTTTTCTCTGTTTGAGGGGAAAGCAGTAGTAAGCCTTTTAGGTTGTCTTTTTTCTCCCCCCGCTCTAATGCTGGGGCCGGAGGCAAAGAAATGGGAGGGGGAAGCTCTGGAGAGGAATGGAAGGGAAATCAGTGAAGGGGTTGCCTTTTTTCCACTTCATGAGGGTTCTGTGGCCCTAACCCACATGAATGTGGAGGGGCTACTGTACTGTAAACTAAATCATTAAGCTATAAAAACCTATATCACAGAAGAAAATTGCATACTCAGAAGGCAATGCATGATGCATGTGAATAAGTTGACGTGTGAGAAGAATTTAGGCTTATTGTATGCTTTTTTTATGCCTCCTTAATGTGGTTATAGTTCACGAAGAAGTTCAAACTTACCGAGTTCCATCTGCTTTCCAGCTTACTTTGTATGGTTTCTGCTCTAAGAGTTTAATATTTTGCTCATCCATAGAAACCGGCTGTGCCCCAGGAAAACCAGTCCTAAAGGGAGGGGGAAAAATCCCTTATTCATATCTGGTCACCAACAAACAACAGGAAAAGTCATCAATATTTTCCAGTCAATCTTTCCTGATCTTATTCCTCACTATTAGCATTCCTGCAGTAGATACTTTCACTGAGGAACTTCTTCCAAAGAAGTTGGAAATGCCTATGAAATGTTTCCATGCTGTCATTAATTTTTTTTGGAATGGGGGGGCAACTGATTGAATTTTTTTTCAAACTCTGCTAGAATTTTGTGGGACTTCTAAATTATAGCTTTGTTGTGAAAGAAGCCCACATTTAGCACAGTGTGTACCATACCTCTACGTGACCAGTGTTCATCTAGAGCCACAAAAGTCCACATGATTTTGATACCAAGGTTTACTTCACTAGACAATGTCTTACAGTTGTCAAACACCAATATAGAGAAATGGGTTGACAACTGTCTCAGTTTTCTTTGTGATTCAAGTTAATTTTCTAATCTCATTTCTTTTACAGGACAAAATATATTGTGGCAGGCATTCTGCTACTTAGGAACTATGGTTCTTGGTATCCATATCAAACTACCAGTAGGTAAACTTCATTAGCAGATAATCTTCAAGGCAGCTAGATGCTGCTCCCCCAATTCAGTATTTGTTTCTGAAACAGAATTAGTATGATGGGGGTGATAACCCCTTTTCCTGCAGCTCTTCATGTAGCCTCAAAGCCTGCTTCACAGGGGTACCTTCCACCCCATGTTTCTATATTGGTGTTTGACTGAAGAAGGGAGGGGAGTTCTATCACGCTGACACTGCAGTGACCCTGTGATGCTAGGTTCAGGCACAAAGCAACAGATTCTAGAAGACTCTTTGCAGGCTTCCAAACACAGTTTCAAAAAAATAGAACTAGTTGAACTGAACCAAGATAAGTGCTAAAAGATTTTATTATACTATCAACAAGTTGTGATTGTAGATGGCATGACTCATTAAAGGCACTGCAGCTGAAGAGCAATATGCACCATTACAGAAAATTACATGTTATGAAATTCAAATTAAGAGGCAGAAGCATTAAAAAAATCAATAAAGTTTAAATCCATATACAATTGCTCAGCAACTTGTGGAAACAACAAGTTGTTTGTCACTAGTTGTGAAATTATAAAGTTAAAAAAATGTTTATAAAGGAATTATCGTTCCTTACGTGTCAGATCTTATTATACAGGTATACAGCCTACATAACTCCCAGTTAGCCAGGAATGGCTGCAATCCTAACTAATCCTAATCCAATCACTAACTACAACTCACTGATTTTATCAAGGTTTACTTCTGCATCAGTTCTCTGTAGTATTCTCAAATTTGCTTCTTGCTTCAACAGACTGTTAAATTGTTTCCCACAATTTCAAGTATACAATCTACACAAGCTTACAGGAGGATTTTGTTTACTGTAACATTTTAACTATATTTTTCACATCATATAACATTTTAGTGAATCATTACAGAAGTAGGAAATTCTTCTATAACCTCTTATAAAGATCCATGCTACTGAGAGATTTTGTTTTGGTTGCTCTAAAAAAAATGTAGCAAAAGTGATGCAACACACAGGTCCCCATTTCTCAATGATAAAAACTAAATTTTAAAAACATTTGTTCCCATACCCTTTCCAGCCACAAAACTGCTGGCATTTCTGTTGTATATCTCCTAGTCTTGGTTGAGTTGTTACTTGAGTTACATGTTTAACCGATATTCCTTCCAAGAACACTGCACCCTAAAAATAAACACAGATAACACAGCAATATTAGAATACAAAAAACAGCAATCTGAAAACCTGATATTAACCAGATGTCAACGTTAAGTAAGCTTAATTTTAAACTAAGTGTGAGAAGTGAGAAATTTAACTAAATTACAAATTGCTGTCCAACACCTCACTTAGGCTAATGCCTTTCCTCAAGAATGTCTTAAGGTAAAATGCTCTGATAAAAACAGTCCCTAGCACAGGGCATGAAATTTATAACCACAAGTGTGTGTGATAACCACCAATTTAGACAAATTTCTAAGGGAGTTATTAAAGTTACAGAGGATAGGATTAGTGGCTACTAATTTCCCATAGGCAACTGACTAGCCTAGTCTGCAAAGAATACAGATAACAGGACTAGAAAATCCTTTAGTCTCATCCAGAGAGAGAGATGAAAGCATGCGCTTTTGGCAAGAAGGACACAGGCAAAGAAGCTCTGCAGTCTGATGGCTACAGTTTAGTGAGTCACAAGGCCATCCCCCACTTGGATGGACTACCAGGAGCAAAGAAATTCTGTAAATTAAAGTTGTAAGTGAAGAGTCTTTTCACTCAAAAAGTCTTTGTTCAAAGTTTGCAAATAATAAATCTTATTTTCAGCTTTGCACTAATGACCAAAAATGGACTGCATTTCATATACTACCATCAAGTCTTCAGAATTCATTTCACAATGTATTTTTGCTTTCCTTTATTTATTTCTTTTTCATCTCATACTCAAGGCATCCAACATTAGTGGAAATTAAGCCCATCTCAAAATATGTCAGACACTTTTTTAAAAAGCAGACTGCTGACCTCAGCAGCTAATCAGAAAGTGCAGTGGTTGGCAAACACAGGCCCAGGAAAAATATGAACAATTTAAGGTCCAGACAGGCAGTCAAATCCTTTTGCCCACATTTTAAAGCCATTCTGGGACAAGAAATCCCACAATACAGAAGGCTTCCTCCAACACTCCTATTAAGCATACCTCTGTGGTGGCAAGACATGGAGCAGAGCTATTTTGGCCTCCTTGAGGAGAAAGCATTTGCAAGAGCAGGTGGTTACTCAAATAACCTAGTACCAGACCTTGATAGAAGGGATGGATGAAGCGGAACCCTGGGCTCACAAACAGCCTCCCACAAAGGTTGTTTTTGCTGCCTGCACCCTTCCATACTTCCCAGGGTACCTCTAAAAACAAGAGGTGAAGTGTCTCTTCTGTAAGCCTCTATGAGCGGCAACTCACAGGGCTCTCAGTTCCTTTAACATAAAAAAAATCCCATTTTTCAAAACCAGAAGTAGACTCCCAAATGCTTCAAACTGGGGGAATGGGAATTTTTGCCACTGCAACTCCCAGAGGATCACAGGTACAGAAAATTGGCACAGACCTAGCACAACTGCCAACCCCTGCTTTGTGGCTTTAAAGCAGAGTGGGCAACTGTGGGAGGCTGGATGGGACCAGGAGACCTTGTAGGGAAGAAGCAATTTTTGTCATGTTTTTAGTCACTCCGCCACTATTTTAGATTTGGGATAGGTCTTTTTTTTAATAACAGAAAGTGATAGGAAATTGCTTCTTGTTTAGTTCCTGTTTTTCAAAAAAAAAAAACTCTCCTGGGCCTCAAATGGTCCAACTGGCCAAAAACAAGGACAAAATGGCCCCACACACCCCCCAAAGGGCATTTCAGGGCAAGTTTTTACGCCTTGGGGGCCAGACAGCAGCCTATGGACCACATTTTGCCCACCTCTGCTTTAAAGGCAATTAGCAGAAATAGACCAAAAGCTAATACAACTAGAATCATATGTTCAAAAAAAAAATCGAACTCTGGTTAGCACACTATGAAACAACTTCAGTTGCTGAACAGTTTTCATGATGACCGCCAGTGAAGTATGGTGTTAGAATAATTTATCTTTACTGTATCTAAAGAAGGTGTGATCATGGACATATTGCTGTTCTCCAAGAATGTGAAAAACTAGCACCCCACCCTAAACTATGCAAAAGGACTCTTGCCACAGCCATCTTGCAGAGAAGTACGTCACAGCTGTGGCATCCTTAAGTACGAAGGTTATCTTAATCAGAAAGAACTAGAGTGAAATCCTCAGCTGACTGAGCTTCTGAAATTCTACCTGCATTCTCAGGCCACATAACCTAAGTAACAGCCATAACGGGACAAGCAATTGCCAAACGTATGCCTACTGGTACCATCTTCAGTTGAGATTAAATTGAAACGAAAGACCTGCCTTTTTGCTACACCTTCCAGAAGTTCAGTTTAATTTTACTTTTACAGTTTTGCATATTCAGATTACATGTATTTGGGTAGTCTTTTTTCTAAGTGTGTTGTATTTCGTTTGTACAGGACAGCTTGTTTTTTTAAGTACACTGTATATCTGGATTAGCCTCTTGATCCCCCCACACTCCTTATTTATTGTTAGATCGCATGCCTTTGGCAGAGCTGCTTGTCTGTTTTATTGTCTTGTTTTATCTTTGTACTTGTTCCATTTCCAATAATGGTATCATAAAAATAAAAAGAAAGCAAGAGGGAAGGAAGTAGTAGTAGCAGTAGTTCAAGGATTTTGCAAATTGGTCAGACTGAAGCACTAAGGGATTCTACACCGAGTTCAAGGGAGGTAACATCTTACAATTCAGAACAAGTCCATTTAATGATTGAATGTGGTCATAATGATAGAAGAAAAGGAAAAGAAACTGCCACCATAGAGAAGACTCTAAAACGAGCTCTAGATCATGCCTGCTGAATTTGCCATGCATCTTCCCTAGTCTAGCCAATATCTACGCTCTTCTATTGCCAACCATAAGAAATCGGAATAAGCTAAATAAGCATTCACAAGAGAGATCAGATATGATCTTTTCAAGCACATGAGGTACATTCTCATTATAATTAAAGACGTCAAACAAACTATCAGGAAACTCCTCTAGAGTCATTAGGAATAAGCCTAGATAAATTAGCCTCTAGAACAACCCAAGGTGGTCACTCTGCGGCCCTCCAGGTATTATTGGGCTGTAACTCCATTCACACCCAGCCAAACAGGTTAATATCCTGGGATAACAAGAACAGGAGTCCAACTGCATCTGGAACTGTCACCCTATAGTAGATCCTCCTACATAATATCTATACAACCCTAACATCTGAGGTAGGTTACTTCCATAAAAGAAAAGGATTGTTGTATTTGATGAAAATGCCTACATTACTATTCTTCATTCAGGTAACTTCTGTATTCACATACCATACTATTTATTTCCATCTTTTATTTTTAAACAGGAAAAATCATCAACACACACCAGTTAAACTGGCTACAGGGTACATTCTCTTGAATCAGCACAGTATTCAAGAGTCAGGGATAGAGAGCTGATTTATACTATGCCCTTTTCTCCAGCATTTTTTTGTGGGGGGAGATCCCATTTTCTTCTCACAACCATCACTGAAGCTGAACAGTGACACCACACAGTGAGCTCTGGATACAAAACTTCATCATTGCAGAGAGTCTTCCTGATATTTTATCCTACATAAGCCAAATGTCTGGGAATCTGTCAATTGTGGTCTTGCTTCTTCAGAAATGAAGAAGCAGAGGGAAGCATGGAAACTTTGCACAAACCAGTCTAGTCCTCATTACATACCTCTGTCAGTAAAGCTCCTATTATAGTACACTCAATCCTCCACATTCACTAGGGTTAGGGGCACAGGACTCCCGCAAAAGTGGAAAAATCACAAATATCAAAATGTGTCTGTGGAAAGGGGCCAAGGCATGGTCAGGAAAACAGGCATCCAGGGTCCAAACCAGGTCAGGGAAAGTTGGTAAAGTGACCCTCTCTCGCCCATCTCCTTCATTGGGTGTAGGGTGTATTGGGAGAGGGTTTGGTGGTGCTGAAAAACTGGGCTGTGAGCCATTGTTATCTGGCCAGGCAGTGGCTGGTGGAGGAGGAGGTGGTGGGCTTTAAAGGGATTAATGTCCTGATTGGAGCCACCAAAAGGGAAGGGTCCCCCAGAAAAAAAACGCCTGAGGTGGGGGGTAGGGGTTGGAAAAACTCACAACTAATCAAATCCATGAAAGTTAAACCTGCAAGTGTGGAAAGCCAGCTGTATATAGAAATACTTCACAGAAATCTGCATAATACTCTGCTATTCTCCTGTGTAAATCATGGCCCCTATTCAGGAAATGAATAAAGGGCATAGAACAGTGGTTCTCAACCTGTGGGTCCCCAGATGATTTTTTGGACTTCAGCTCCCAGAAGCCCTGAGCATTGACCATAGTGGCTGGGGCTTCTGGGAGCTGAAGTCCACAAACATCTGGGGACCCACAGGTTGAGAACCACTGGCATAGAACATCTCTAAAACTGATTTTTTTTTTTCCCCTGAAACTATTCAAAAGCCACATCATGTCTCAAATGAGCTTTCTGAGAACTGAAATACATGTACTGTTTATATTTCCAAACCCACCTTATAAAGCTCTTTATGGAAAAAAATGTAACAATTGGAAAAGGCCTTTTCAACTAAAAATACCCATATTTTGCATGCCTCAAAAGCCACATTGCTTTTTCTTATCTATAAATTTAAAAGCTCAGTTACACTGTACACAGTGCAATCATGGAAGTTAATTTTAAAACTGATTTCATATTAGACTAACATATCTCTCAGAGATCACTTTAAAAACTCTGACTTGCACATATGTGTCTCATTGTTTTTGATCAACGAGAGTGTTGCAGTTCTTGGAATCAGCTTTCAAATATTTTGTCCTTCCAGGAGTGAAACACCTGCCAGTAAAGCCACTGCAGTTCTGCTATCTTGTATTAAGAAAACTGAAGACTGATCAAGCGCAACAATGCACTGAACCAAAACCACCCCCTCTAGCTCACAGCAGAATATCTAGCAGCCAGAAGGACTGGTAAAGCTCTATGTAGCTGTTATTCAGATGCAGAAATGATGGACAACATACTACATTCTGAAATGTTTTCAATACGTACCTGCACAGAACAACTTGTGGAGTCTAAAACTAGCCAGGAGTGTTAATTTACTGAAACAATTTTAATCTTTAGGCCAGAACTTTCCAAACTTCTCATATTGGTGACACACTTTCTTAGACGTGCATCATTTTGTGACGCAGTAATTCAGTTTTACTAGCAAACCAGAGGTTAAACTAACCCCTTATAAGAGATACAGACACATACATAGATTGTAATAACAACATATCTCATGAAAACCTTTCATGTATTTTTAAAAACACATAATTTATAAATAACAACATATATTTCCAAGATTGTAGGCGAGACACTTATACACTTTAGGCGACACACTAATCTGTCGTGGCACACCATTTGGAAAGCCCTGCTTTACGACAATAGCAACTTTTGTTTTTCAGTATTTTAAATAACCAACACACACTAAAATCTGCCATACATAAAATCATCCACAAACACACCTTTTGTGTGTAGAACTGAGTCCAACAAACTGCATCCTTCCCTATTATAAGCCATGAGCAAAGCTGAAATCTACCACTAAAAACAAGGCGGAATTCCATTTCCTTGTACTGTTTTCTTTTTAAAGAAAGGGCATCTAAAGCTCCAAAACGGAATTATATGAATATGCATATTAACCAAATTCTGTTTCCTCAAATCTCTTCATCTTTGGATTCTGCTTTAATTATTAATATGTTTATTCGCACAGTTTAGTTTTATGTTTTTAACATGACTAGGTGATAAAATGAGAAAGAATCATAGCACTGCTTCTTACTAGACCATGCATCTGAATGAACAGATCAGAGTATGGCCTCATTTGAAGAAGGAGACATGCAGCCAATTTGCTCATGACAGCTACTTCATCTTCACACTTCTCCACAGTAGGAAATCTTAGTAAAGAGCCAGGGTTCAATTCCCCCTGCTCAGCCACAGAAACCCACTGGATGACCTTGGGTGTGCCAACACTCTCAGCCCCTGTAACAGATTCACCTCAAGGTTGCCGCAAGTCAGAAAAAACTAGAAGGAGAACAACAACAAAATAGAGCTTCTATCGCCCCTATCCAAAGACCACTTCTATGTACACTCATGGGAATTCATACCAAACTAGGGGAAATCTACACACCCCTCACAAGTCACTTCCAGAATTCCAGAGTTCCAAAAGTTCATTCCATATAGTATGAGCTGCTGCTACCTTCCTCTTATAGAAGTCAGATAGCTGTGGTTGCCCTTTGCCTGCCTGAGACTGGGCCTCTTCCTTATAAAACAAGGAGTATGCTTACCAATGAGTATGTTTAACATTTCAAAAACAAGGGGACAGAAGGGAGTTGGCAGTGTGTTATTTCCATTTCAGCTGTGTCTTTTGTGGGATTCGATAAACGGACTTTGTGGGAAGTTGTGGGATTCGATAAACAGAACAAGAGGAAAGCAGACAAAACAAGAAAACTGTATATCGAAAGGGAGTAACAGGGCAAGGTGTTAATGAAATGGAAATGAATCATTGTTCTCAATTCACTTTCTTTTGTTTCATTAAGACAATTAAAGCTAAGATTTAGATCGTGAGCCCTTCAAAAGCAGATATACAATGATGAAATTGCTGCAAACAACACTGAGCCAACATAAGAGGGCAGGATGTAAAAATAACAAAGTCAAATCCTTGCTAGCTATGCAATTATTCTCACACTTTTCTTGCCATCAGTAGCAGATTATATCTTCTACTCACTGCTGCTATAAAAAATGATCATTTACATGTGTTGAGAGTTTAGAAATAACTATAAATAGCGGCACTGCATGTGCTTTAAAATCAAATTTCTTACTGGTTACATTCTTACGTTTCCTAGCTATACATCCTTATTCAGAGTTACTAAAGATAGATAAGAAAAAACAAGGTTCATTCAAGAGCTAGCATTCAGAAAAGCATGGGATATATTTCTCAGTGGCAGAGTACTTCTTAAAACAAAGTAATGGACTACTCGCTTGACTCGCTTGACTCGCTTCACCTGCAAAAGGAAAGTCAAAAAGAAGTGTTCCAGCTTACCCGGGTGCCCTGTTGGGTCAAGGGGCAATAAAGAAAACAACCAAAAAAGGACAAACAAGTTTAAACCAATATAAAGGGAAAAAAGATATAATAAAAACACATCTTCATTACTAATCACTAAAAACTAACACTAAACACTAACTACTAAAAAGAGAACAAGATATTAAAAAACAAAGGTAGTTTCCACTTTTCTAATGCAAACTATTACTGGTTGTATAGAAAGGTAACAACGTCTTTAACTACAAGTATCACAGCAAGGCTTCCACCGCTAGTTGTCTCAAAAAATACTGACAACATCACAGCGCTGGGCAACACTGCATTCGGCATGTAAAAGATGAGCTCCCAACCCTTTCAGAAGCACCTTCTCTTGGGGCAAGAAGATCTCTGGTGGTATTAAATGGGGCTGGAATAAAATTTGAGAACCTGTATTTCTAAATCCCCAAACAGTCTTGCTGAGGAACTATAATTTTTCCCCCTAGTGTTCAAAGCAGTCTGTATTCAAAGTGACCAACATGCAATGGTTGGTTTTCTGAGGAACTAACATTCCTTCAGCTTGCCCATTAGGCGCTGTTTCCATTGCAACTGGCCTACTCGCTTCAGGCTGCAAGGGAAAACTTAGCTGTGAAGGCTGAAGTTCTCTCAGGCAATAGCGCTGCCTCAAGCCCTCAGTTTTTGCCTTTCCAGACTTTTCAGGGCAATCAAACTGGAAATGTCCCATTTTCCCACATTTAAAACAAGTTTTATTTCCCACCTTTTTCTTTTTGTGAGGGAAATTTATTTGCTAGATCACTGTTTTTCTCAGAATGCCAGGGCTTCTCTTTTGTCAGTCACCTTTTCCTGAGATGGCTGGTAGTTTTTGCTGTTTTCCTTTTCATAGACCTGAGGTTTTGGATCCCCTCTTATTGTCACCAAATCATCCATAATCCCAACAGCAATCAGGACTGACACAGGACATTCATCCTGTACTAATCACCTATACTCAGAAGGTAAAATATTATAAAATTGTTCAAGACCTATCAAGTTTTGTAATTCTTCCACAGATTTTATATTAGAGCCAGTAATCCATCCATTTAGCAACCAAACTAATCTACAACCTAGCTAAGCATGTATTTCATCAGTTTTTTCCCTCAAACTGTGAAGTTCTTTTCTATCCAGTTCAGCAGTTAGCCCAAACCGTTTAAATAAAATCTCAAAAATCTCAAATCTCTCTTTAAATAAATCATAATTTTGGTCTTCCCCTGTATCCAACTGCCTGCATACCTCTGCCAGAGGCCTACTTATTTGATATAACTCATACTCTCCTCAGGGCTAGCACCTAACTCCACACAAACCCTCTCAAAACTAGAAAGGAAAGATTCCACATTATCTTCCTTATAATATTTGAGAAATCTCTTTGTGTCAATTTGCGGGGCTATGCTAATTCCCTCACTATTTCTTGAGGAGCTGGCTCACATTTCTATTTCCTTTAACGTTAACTGATACATCTCTACTTTATGAACCCCCGTCTCTATTTTTCCCTGAGTTCTTGTTCAAATTCTAATTTTCTTAACTCCTGTTTTCTTAAGGATTTCTCTTGTTCAGTCTCTTTTTCTCTTAGGATCCTTTGTTCTTCAAGTTTCAAAGCCTTGACGTCTTGTTGGCATTGTAATTCTTTTTCTCGTAACTGTTTTTCTTGTTCAAGTTCTAATGTTCTCATTTCCAATTTTATTTTCTGTATTTCTGTGATAGATGAAGGGAGTGTTGTGGATGTAGCATATCTTGATTTCAGTAAGACCTTTGACAAAGTTCTCCATGACATTCTTCAAAGAAGCTAGTGAAATGCAGGCTAGACAGGGCTACTGTTAGGTGAATTTGTAACTGGTTGACCAACCAAACCCAAAGGATGCTCACCAATGGCTGCTTTTCATACTGCAGAGAAGTGACTAATGGGGTACCATAGGGTTTTGTCCTGGGCCCAGTGCTATTCGACATCTTCATCAATGACTTGGATGAAGGAATAGAGGGCATGCTGATCAAATTCGCAGACGTCACCAAATTGGGAAACGTTGCTAATACGCTGGAGGACAGGGTCAAAATTCAAAATGACCTTAACAGATTGGAGAGCTGGGCCAAAGTCAACAAAATAAATTTCACCAGAGAGAAATGTAAGGTCCTACAGTTAGGCAGAAAAAAATGGAATGCACAAATACAGGATGGGGGACACATGCTGGATAACAGTACATGTGAAAGGGATCTAGGAGTCTTGATGGACCACACACTGAACATGAGTCAGCAGTGTGATGAAACAGCCAAGAAAGGCAACACAATTCTTGGTTGCATCAATAGGAGTATAGTGTCTAGATCAAGGGAGGTAATGGTACCACTCTATTCTGCGCTGGTTAGGCCTCATTTGGAATACTGTGTCCAGTTCTGGGCACCTTATTTCAAAAAGAATATCGACAAGGTGGAATGTGTCCAGAGGAGGGCAACAAAAATGGTGAAGGGTTTGGAAGCTATGCCCTATGAGGAGCACCTCAGGGAACTGGGTTTGTTTAGTCTGCAGAAGAGGTTGAGAGGGGACATCATAAACATGTTTAAATATTTAAAAGGATATCATGTCGAGGAAGGAATGGGCTTGTTTTCCGCTGCTCCAGAGACTTTGATGTGAGTTCCTGCAAGGCAGGGGCTTGGACTGGATGGCCCCTGTCGTCTCTTCCAATTTTATGATTTTACGATTCTATGATTTCCACAGTATCTGCCAGAGCAAATGCCACTGATTCAACAATGGGCTGTTCTCCAGGATTCTCCATTATGGACTTTAACTTCTTAGCTGACATCAACATTAGTATTTCCCTACAACTACCCACAGCTTTTACCCCAGGAAATACTAAATTTTAATTACTAGGCACCTTGCTTTAGCAGGTGATTTCCTTACAAATACCCAAGATTTATTACCTCAGGAATCACCAATTTTACTTCTATTTCACAGCTTGTCAGTTTTTACCAGAGGAAGAAGTTTTAGACAGTATTTGCTTGTAAATACCAGAACTTAGAAAAGTCCTATTTCAGCTCCCTACCATATACCTAGCAGCTATTACCTCAGGAACTGCTTTAGGTGATCCCAACACACCCAAACTTAAATAAATATCTGGATTCCTTCCCTGAATCAGAGAAAACCAGGCTAGATTTCTAAATCCCCACTAGATCCTCCAAGATCTCCACTGGATTTAATATTCCAGTACTGCATCATTCAAATCCCACTGCTCGACACCGCCTTTATGTGGAGACAACAACAGAGATGGCCTGGCCTTGTTTCTTCTCTTCACACACTGGAATCCAGCTTTCCTTCCATTCTGCCAAAATGCCTTGCCACTTTATGCACAGCCCTGGCTTTCCCTAGAAATACCACCTTTGTGAGTAAAGGTAAAGCCTTTCAGAGGTTTATTAAAACTCCTTTAATGATTTATGGTCATGTGGTTCTGGTTGGTTATAACCACTGAGAATCATTCAGTTGAGACCAACTTTATAAGGAAACAAAATATATCTTTATTAAAACAGCAAACAGAATAATGTATTGGTTTTGTATATATCTCTTAAGTTAAACAGACCTACAGAGTGCGTTAAACAGTTTCTTGTCTCTTTACAATAGCATAAAGGCACAGGTCTCTCTCACATACACACACACACGCACCTTTGACTTCCCTCTTTGCCAAAGGCTATTTTCCCAAATCTAGGCCACTCTTTCTGACCAGATTTAACAGTGGGTTGATTTCTCTTCTGCCCCTTCTCTAGGCTTTCCTGGAGAAAAAACAAAAAACATTCTCATTCAACCCCCTCGGTTGAATGAGAACTCCTCTGGCTGAAGGATTCACCCTTCGCCTTGATCCCTGAAAGTCTGACTCTTCTGGAAAACTCTCTCTACCAAACTAGTGTGCCTGCTATAATACATTTCCACTCAGGCCTCCAACCCCTCCTTCCTAGTAAAAGGTTGGGTTTTCCGCTGGAGTGACCATTCTGGTTACCTAGCAGCCTGTTGCTGGGCAGCTTTTTTACTACTCAGGATACCACTGCTCCTATACTTCATCACAGTCACTTCTTAACCTTCTCTTCTCCAGACGGAACATACTCAGTTCCCTAAGTCACTCCTCATAGGGTATGGTTTCCAGGCCTTCTACCATTCTGGTTGCCCTCCTCTGGACATGTTCCAGCATGTCAATATCCCTCCTGAATTGTGGTATCCAGAACTGGGCACAGCATTCCAGGTGGCATCTGATCAAAGGAGACTACAGTGGTACTACTAGTTCCCTCAAACTAGACACTATAATGCTATTCATGCAGCCAGGAACATTGGCTTTTTTAGCTGCCACATCACACTGCTGACTCACGTTCAACCTGTGGCCTACTACGACTCCTAGATCCCCTTTACAGGCACTCTGGTCAAGCCAGGTGTCACCTATCTTATACCTCTCTCTATTTCATTCATTCATTCATTCATTTTTGCTTAAGTATGCTACCTTACCTTTCTCCCTGTTGAAATGCATTTTATTAGTTTTGGCCCAGCTCTCTTATTTATGTATTATTTATTTATTATATTTGTATGCTGCCTTTCTCCCGGAGAGGGACTCTTATCTATTAAGGATTTGAGTTCTGATCCTGTCCTCTGGGATATCCTAATTTGGTATCACCTGCAATTTGATAAGCATGCCCTCTATTTCCTCATCCAAGTCACTGATATAGATGTTGAACAGAACTCGTCCCAGGACAGAACCCTGTGAAACCCCACTAGTCATTTCTCTCCAGGACAAAGAGGAGACATTGGTGAGCATACCCCAGGTTCTCTCAGTCAGCCAATTACAAATATACTTAACAGGAGCCTAGCCTAGTGGTTAACCTGGGATCTGCACAGCCCTCATAGAGGGTCTGCAAAGCCTGGCTGTTGGACACCAAAAGCAGCAGCAGCAATAGGGATGTGGCAGCAGGGTGGGTGTGCAGGTGCTGAAACTGCCCCCTTCTTTGCAAAAGAGGGAGAATTTTGGGCACACACACGCTTCCCACCATGTGCCTTGTGTCAGGGACACGGCAACAAGGGGTATAGGCACCAAGAGACATGGTGGCAGGCATGTGCATGCACTCCAACTGCTCCCTTTTTTACAAAGGAGGGTGCAGTTTTAGCACTCACACACACCCTTGCCACATCACTGACAAAAGGGACACGGTGGTAGGCACGTGCATGCACCTAAACTGCTCCCTCGTTTCCAAACAAGACAACAGTTTTGGGACCTACACCTCCCCCTACTGCCACATCTCTGACAGAAGGGACATGCAGCAGGCATGTGCACACATCAAAACTATGATTCTGAAAATCAGAATTTGAATTCCCAGTCACCTATGGAAACCCAACGGGTGACCTCAGGCAATCTGCCTTAGGTTTGCCATAACCCAAGTTTTCAAAGGGGACAGACATGATGAGTAGAACAAACCTCCCTCTGTCAGCAGCACTTTATTGTTGGGTGCCTTCAAATCACTTATGACTTATGACAAGCCTAAGGTGAACCAATCACAGTGTTTTCTTGGCAAGATTGGTTTTTGGGGGGCTTGTTTTTGTCTTCCTCTGAGCCTGAAAGAAGTGACTTGCCCAAGGTCACCCAGTGCCTGAGCAAGGATTTGAATCCAGGTCTTCAAAAGCCTTTAATAAATAAATAATCATTTGAATATTTAAATGTCAATTCAAATATTTAAATCTCAATTTAAATATTTAAAGTTAAGTCTTGGGAGTCTTCAGCAACAAATTATATTTACAGGGGGTCCCCAATAAAGAAAAGGTTAAGAATCACTGGTCTAGCCCACATTTTACCAGCTTGTTTGCAAGAATATCATGGGGGACCTTGTTACAAGCCTTGCAGAAATCAAGATATCCTATATCCACAGCATTCCCTTCATCTACCAAGCTTATAACTCTATCAAAAGAGAGAGAGAGAGGGAGCGGGGGGAGAGAGATTAATCTGGCATGATTTGTTGTCTGAGAAACCCATTTCAACTTTTCGTGGTTATGGCATTCCTTTTTAAGTGCTTACAGACTGCTGGTATAATGACCTGCTCTAGAATCTTTCCCGGTATTGATGTCAAGATGACTGGACAGTAATTGAGTTCTCCTCCCCACTACATACACTTTTTGAAGATAGGGACAACATTCGCCCTCCTCCAATCTGCTGGGACTTCACCTGTTCTCCAGGAATTCTCAAAGATTATTGCCAGTAGTTCTGAAATTACTTCTGTCAGTTCTTTAATACCTTTGGATGCAGTTCATCTAGCCCTGGAGACCTGAATTAATTTAGAGTAGCCAGGTATTCCTGTAAACCTTCTTTCCTTATTCTGTGCTGCATTTCCCTTCCCACATCATCTGCTCCATTTTCCCCAGGCTGTTTTCCTTTTGGGAGAGGACCAAGGCAAAGAAAGTGTTGATTTGTTCTGTCTTTTCTCTGTCCTGTTAGCATTCTGCCATCTTCTGCATATAGTGCCCTACCATTCCTTGCTCTTCCTTTTTGCTACAGACATAACCAAAGAAGCCCTTTTTATTGTTTTTGACCTCTCCGGAAAACCTGAACTCATTCTGCAAACAGTTGCCTCCAGAATCACTTACTGAGCATGTGTGATGAACAAAACAGAAAGAAAGGGGCACAGAAAGAAAAGACACATTAGCCTGCCACACCTACTCCCCTGACATGTTGAAAAAGTACAGATCATTAAGTTTTGCTACCAAAATGGCAATCATAAGAAAAGCGGAGTCTGTTGAAAGAAAAAAAACTCATCCCGGGATACATTTTGGAAGAAGCTTTCAAATGGTCTCTAGAAGACTGAAAACGTTATTATTTACTTTTGCAGGGCTTACCTGACTCAGCTGTTCTCATTTCACATGTATTTTAGTCTCAAATAAAAAAATTACTGAAACATGTTGATTCGCTCCTGGTGTAGGAACCCATTCTTATTCTGTGTTATTTCTACCTTTGGTACCAAAGTTTCTGTTAAGGAATTAAAGTCCAGGGACACATCTGCTTTGTTAACTGAAGTATACCTCACATAATAATTTTTATGTAGGGATTCCCTGAAACCTGAAAATTATCTGTTGAAGAGGTTGAAAGGTTGAGAAAGACTCCTGTAGAAAAACAATCAGGACTACAACCTGTACAGACCAACATATACATTTGAAAAAGTTCAAACCAAGGTTTGTGATTCTTGGTACCCAAAATTCTTGTATTGGCAGTAGTCTTCCCCCACCCCTCAGGTACCCAACAAAAACAAACAACTAATGCTGCAAGGAAATTTCTTACATCCTAGATGACTATATTATTAAATGACCCTAAGTAAACTGCACAGGATGATGCATACAAATAACTCATTGCCCTAGATCTATGATGCTAGAAGAGAGGGAAACTGTGCAAATGTAGTTGAATTGGATTTAACTGGCTCACCAAAAAAAAACATATGCATGGGGTCTACATTGCAGACCTTGCTGAGTAACAGAAAATTGTGCTACCCTCTAGCACAATGGATTTTCCACTAGGCACAATGGTACTGTAGCATTCAAGCTAATATGTGTATCCATTTACTATGATGTTTGGTACCTTTGGAGTAGGTTCTTGTGGCTGGTGAAAGAGCCTTGAACAAGGCAGCTGGAAAGCAGAACTACCAACCAAGGGAGAAACAGACCTACTCCAAAGACTGCTTTCCAAGTTGAGCTCACTCGAAAGGAAGCAATGCATTTAGTATGTTACTTCATAGGCTCATGCCACTATTGATCAAAGATCCTTTATCCAAGACCATCAGGCGGCCAACACTGTATTACTAATCCAAAGGCCTACCTGGATGATAATGTGCTCAAAGACACATTATCCCTCCATTGTCAACAGCAGATCCTACCTCACTTCCCTTGTCATTTAAAAAAACCTCCCTGTAAGCCAAAAAAAATGGAGGGATATACCCAAACTTTGATGCCTGCACTAAACAGAGATATAACATTTCCAGAAATTTTGCAACCACAGAGAGAAAGGGGAAAAGGTTAATTTTCAAAAAAGGAAAAAATGAAAAATGCTATAATAGTTATGCTTACCACAAAAAAGTGTACATTATCACATTAGGAACATAAAATTCATTATGAATGAACTGGTTTGGCATGAAATTATCATGTCTGATATATGAAAAACACCATTTATTCAGAAAATAATTACAAATTAATTTTACTTCAAATTTTATTTTTGCTGCAAGTGGAACTACAAGGTCCTGAACTATAATGAACCTCTTTATCAGATGCAGCAAAAAAAAGTAAAACCAAAATAAACTATAAACATTAATAAAATAAAGAAAATTTTATTATCTCCTCATGTCCTCCATAGCATAAAACACTGATTCCTATTAAAAAAAAACAGAAAAGGAAACCAAAACCAGGAATTCCAGAGATCAGAGATATTACACACAGCCTCACTTGAAAGTCTACCTACTACATAGCTTTTAGAAACAATGTGGGGAGAGGAAGTTTAAGAACACCTTCTCTTAAATATTTTATTCTTCATTCCAAAAGAAAACATCCCTTACTCTAATCTATTTCTTTTAGGAAAGAAAGGCTTTGAAAAAAATAGAGGGAGGGAGGGAGGGAGGGAGGGAGGGAGGGGTAGTCTGAATTTTTCTGTTTTTTTACCTGCCCTTCCCATCTGTAACCAGAAACATCTTGAGGATCAATTCCCTTCCTCCATTTTTAGCTGCATTCTGCATAGGGTCTTTTCATATTTCAGCAGCAATCCTGCATCACAGTGCAGAAAAAAATCCCTAATTCCATGCAACTGTATTGGGTCCAATTACCATACTGCTGTTGGTAGTGATCAAGCAACTTTGTTAAAATTAGTTTCAAGAACAAACTAAGCCCTCTTCTGGACAACTTTACCAGTTTCAAATGTTCTTTTCTTCTTTTGCCAGAAAATGACGTTGATGACCCAGCTTCTGATTCTGGAGTTCCTGCTTTGCAGTTATCCTCTCCATCCTCTTCTTCCTCTTCATCAAAGCACCACTCTGGTAACGGGGGAGGTGCTGGTACATCTTCCAAATCACCGTAACGCCGGAAAAGCTCTTTCAAATAGTCACCTTTATAGATACCAGGTGGCCTGGCTTGGGCAAAAGTAGCCACAGCTGCTTCAACACTGCAACAAAATACAAATTGCATGAATGAATTATAAATAAATAGGGAAACAGGAATTTAGAAAAGAGCTTAAAAGGGAAGGAAGAGAGCACCATGTAGCAGAGAAGATAGGAGCTTTAAACTCCAAAGGAAGGCAAAGAACTATCACAGCTATGTCTGACCTAAAATGTATTAGCAGGATTTTCAAAGCAGTCCACACATTTTTATTACCAATATGCAGGAAGTTTCCAAAACCAAGGAAAGTCTAAGCACATGTGGTTTAGATGTTTTTGGAACAACTGCAACAGGTATGATCTCTGTAATCAGTGTCACAGAGATCACACCCGTTACAGACCACAATGAAAGACAGTTGCTGTAATACTGTGTGGCATCCTCAGTAGTCAAACCTTGAGGCCAACATCTTGTGAACTTTCCTAGGAATGGTTTTTGCTGAGATCCACGTTGGCACTTCACCGAAATTACAACATTCTCAGGTCTTCTCTGATGACCTAAGAAGTTCAGCAAATATTCCTTTATGGGACTCTATTCTGTGAAAGCAGATTCTTTAAAAATGCATGAGATCCCAAAAAGGTAGAAATCTGGTGAGAAAAACAAAGAATACTAGCAACTTTCAGTAGCCTGTGTCTCAGACTACTTCTCTCACTATAAAGTATGGCCCTGTAAATGCAAGGTAAAGGAAAACAGTACCTATTTCACTTCAGTTACAGAAGCCCTGCCTCATACAAAGTTGCAACTTTGCACTTTGATCTAGTACAGTGGTTCTCAACCTATGGGTCCCCAGATGTTCGTGGACTTCAGCTCCCAGAAGCCCCAGCCACTATGGTCAACGCTCAGGGCTTCTGGGAGCTGAAGTCCACGAACATCTGGGGACCCACAGGTTGAGAACCACTGATCTAGTACAAATGTCTTGGGGAAACACAAGCTAATTATTAAAGGAGAACATGCAGTAAGTCTCCCAGTGATTGACTGGAGAGTTTGTTCTCTGACAACCTTTCCTTAAACCATTGCAAAACTTATTTCAGTATTCACTACACCTCTACAGTTTTCTACTTCATTTGCTTAAGGAATAAATGCAGAGTTCTATAGACTACTCAACAGGGAACATTTTCTCCATCAGTAACTAATATACGTTAAATTTAAAGAACTATATAGTAAAAGAGACATTTTTTCTAAAGATGAGATACTGAATCTATGCGACTGGCTTGTCAAGGAAATGTTCTCAACCTTCTCCTCATTTTCAGCAAAGTTTTTTTTTAAACCCACTACATTATCAAACAATGGCTTTGCTACAGTAACTGTCAGAATGAAACAGGTTACTAACTACAGGTAGTTACTCGCAAGAAGAAAACTATCTAACATGGTTTTATAAGACCATTATACATACATTCTGGCAATAAGTAAGAAAGGCATCAATGCTGGCCTGCTGCAGCCCAGTACTTGACTGACTGTTCTTTCTGTATTTCATTTTGCTCAGTCCACTCCAGTGCTGCCCTCAACCAACGTATATGCTTCTCAATCCTGACAGTACATCAGACATCTGATGAAGCAGTGGCTTGTCCATAAAACTTTACAAAGTAATAAATGTATTCATCAAAGCTATTGCAAAATTTTGTTTTTCCTGAAATAATGTACATTAGGATGGAAAACACATTCGGTTTGATGGGAGGCAATTCTTTTTTAAAAAAATATGTCCCCTGCCCCATTTTTTTTTTTTTTTGGCAAGAAAACTTCATTTTTTTTTCAGACCAGAAGTAGCTTTCCAGTACCTTTCAGTTCATTAGGAGGAGTCTGTGCAGTCCTCAGAGCATCCTGGATCAGGAAAAATGGCCCACCCCTGGTGTATGTGATGGAGTCAAAAGATGAGGAGGGATGCAACAGGCAGAGACGATGATTTGCATATGCGACTTGAAATCCCTCAAGTGTCCATATCAGACGTAGTGGTGCACATCTACTATTTAGATAAGCTAAGCTATTTTGATAGCTTCTATTTTTCAAAGTTGCATTTTTCAGAGGACTTAATTGAGTGTAATTGGCTTATATCTGAATGAACGCATTTGTACATTATACTTAGTTTACATTTTCTTTTTTAAAAGAAAATGAGACAATTTCACTTAAATGCTGGTGCTGTGTATCTATGAAAAAGAACCAGGAGTTAACTATGCCAAAACAAGAACACTCTGTAACAACTATACTGTATAATGTATAACATTCAAAGAAAGGTACTTGGCACACACAAAAAAAAGTTGAAATAAGACCATAAACTGTATCTACTGTCATAGCTACAAAGTACCACCATATATATCTATCTTGTCTAAAAAGAGCTGACTTTTTCTATGCCACTCTAAGTGCTCCCTTGGCAGAAAGTGTGATTGAAACCTTCCTCAGCAATGGACCAAGTTAATGTCATCCAGCCTTCATCGAGGAGTATGTCACAAGCTAGATGCTATGAAGAACCAGAATTCCAAAATTGTAGTAGACTGCTTATCAGATACTACTTCTCGTATAATAATATACATTATGGAGGGGTATATCTGCTAAGTCAAAATATTACCCAGATTAGATTTTGATTTCTTGGATCAGAAGAAAGTTTTGAACTTGCAACAACAGTACAGTAAGATAGTTGGGTTAAGCAAGACAAGGACTGGTTAAAGTATTCCTGTTACCAACACAGTCTAGTATACAAAAAATTGGGTAAGAATAGGCGGACAAACTTCAGAACACTACAGGGATTCAACTGGTAGTGTCTTACTGTTCTCAGTGCTAGAGCCAGAGGCAAGGGAATGGGAAAGGGGAGCTCCGGAGGGGAGAAGGAAGGCACATGTGAGCCTCCCCCCACCCCCACCCCATCCCCATATTACCTCCCTTTTTTGCTTCCGCACAAGTTCTCAGCACTGGGACCAGAGACAAGGGAATGCAAGGGGGAGCTCTGGAAGGGAGAAGAAAGACTGATGCAAGGCTTCCCCACCACCACCATTCCCTTCCCTTTTGTCCAGGTGCTTGCCTTCCTTCTCCGGTAAAGCACAAGGGAATGAGAGGAGGAGGAAGACATGCATGTGCCTTGCACATTACCAAATTCGCAAAATTTGTACCCATGAATATGGAAGGAAGACGGTATAGATTTTTGTGATATTTGTAAATACAAATATTTTCCCCCTGCTTTGTGAAGACAGAAGTGTTTTTATGTGAGTATTCAACGGGAAGGGACTGAAATGAGCAAAGGGGTGTAAACAATATTGTATTGTTTGGGATTTTATGCTTAAAGTCTACAGGAGTAGCAGTAATGTGACATGTTAAAAATCTGGCAGGGCATAAATAACGCAAATACAGTTTATAAGGACAAACATAGAAGAACAATTTTATGATAAACAGAAGAATCTTCTTTTAGTAGCTTAACAAAACATACCCAATGGCTAAATGATAGAGCAAGAAAATTAAAACTAACAAAATGGCAAGTATAAAATCCTTTTAAATGGTTTTACAAAGCAAATCAATAACAGATTCTATGCATAGTTCAGCACTTGGAATGAAGCAGAATATCAGAATGTAGGCAAAGTGCTAAACCCAATGTAAGTTGCTGCTAGAGCAGACCAGTTGAAATCAGTGTTACTTATTTAAGTTGAGGCTAAGAAACATCTTTCATTTCAATCTGTCTGTTCCAGTTACTGGGCAGCAGCAATACCAGGGGGATGACACTGACAGAGGATCTCTCAGAGACAATGGCAGTGGCACCATAGCTAACACTTGTTAGTACTGTGCAAAAGGAGGCAAGGTAAGCCCCTTTTGAATGTCTTTTACCACAAAAACTCCATGATGAGACAATCCAGAGTGAAACAAGAAACTGTACTAGAAGATAAAACTCCCAAGTCAGATGGCACTCAGTGAGCTACTGGGGAAGAAAAGAGGACAATTATGAGTGGCTAATGATGCAACTGAACTCAAGCCGAAGGCCATTTAGCTGTTGACATACTCAAAGGTGAAAGGAAAGTTCAAAGCTGCACAACACATAGGAACATGGAATGTGAGAATCAGGGGAAGCTACACATAGTAATACAAAGAATGGAATGAATGAACATTGAACATGAACATTGCAATACTTAAGAAGAGCAAACTAAAGTGGATTGGAATGGGACATAAGAAATGGGGCGCTCTTTATAGTAAGGAGAGTTATAGCAAAAGCAGTCAAAGGACACAATGCAAAGTTTGACCAAATCATGTCAATAAGACTTCAAGAAAACCCATTAATACAACCATAATCCAAGTTTATGCTCCAAACCTAGAAGAAGAAGAAATCTGAAAGATTCTAGGCAGGAATCCAGGAGGAAATTGATCACACACTAAAACAGCAGTTCTCATTTATCCTAGATGGTTAGAATACAAAAGTAGAAAATGGAGCAGAATCAAAGATTGTAGGAAAATTTAGTATATGATCAAGAAATGAAGCAGAAGAATTTTGCAAGGCCAATAATTTGTTCTTTGTAAACACATGCTTCAAGCAACCCAAGAAGTAACTGTACATGTGGACATCACCTGATAGCCAATATAGAAATCAAATAGATTACATAATTAGATACAGAAGATAGAGAAGCTCAATTCTCTCTGCATATACAAGACCAGGAGCAGACTGTGGTACAGATCATGAACTACTAATAGCAAAAGTTAGAGTAAAGCTAAACAAGAATACTAAACCGAACATCATGTTGAAATATAAACTAAAGAACATCCCTGTAGAATTTAATGATTATGTGAAAAACAGATTTGCATTATTAAGCCTAATTGACTGGGAGCCAGAAGAACTCTGGACTGAAGCCAGGGACACTGTCAGGGAAGAATGCAAAAAGACACTATCTGTAACCAAAAAGAAAGAGAAGCCTCAATGGGTAACAGATGAAACTCTTCAAGTAGTTAAAATCAGATGAGAGGCAAAACTAAAAGATGACAGAAACAGAGTCAGAACCTTAAATGCAACAGATCAACAACTTTTGCACAGCAACAAGAATTATAATGATCAATGCAGAAAAACAGAAGATGACAACCAAAAAGGAAGAAGAGACCTCTTCTACAAGATCTGAGAAATCAAAGGGAAATTTAAAACCAAGAGTGGGAATGCTCTACAACCAGCAGAGAAATACATTACATGATCACATAGAAACAGAAGGATGATAGAAACAACACACAGAAGAACTATATAAGTGAGAGAAATGTTGACAGATTAAAGGAAGAAGCACATAAAGATGAACAGCTGATTTTAGAAAGTGAAGTGAAACCTCCACTCAGACCACTTGGGAGAAATAAATCACCAGGAACGAATGGCACAACAACAGAACTGCTTCGACCTATAAAGACAGAACTACTCTAGTTCTGCCAAAAAATAAAATAATGGCCCACAGATTGGAATATATATTGAGCGTTGCCAATTTCCAAAAAGAGGACACCAGGGATTGCAGCAACCACAGGACCATTGCATTAATCTCCCATGTAAGCAAAGCCATGCTCAAAATTCTACCACGAAGAATTCGATCATACAGGGAGCAAGAAAAGCCAGACGTCCTAGCTAGGTTTAGGAAAGGAAGAAGCACTAGGGACCATATTACAAACAATATTGACCCTGCTGCAGTGAGGAAAAAAAGTCCTCTCTAGAAATTTCTAAGTCCTCAAGTATGATTCTATGGTCAGCTTCTGCCATAAGTGGAGACACAGATGTTTGTTGTACATAAACAAATTTGCAACTGGTCTTAACCAACAGATAAATTCAACAAAGAATATCCAAGAAAGCTTACTGCTTCACCTTTTTATTACACAAGGGGCAGGCAAGAGGAATCTGTTTCCAAAAGCAATCTCATAGTTTTTGGATGTGGTGTCAAAAAAAATGTCAGAAATCATACAATAATTTTTCCCAGAAATATGTACATGTACTATTGGCATTTAGCATAATCCTGTATCTAAAGCAGAGTAAATTGGATGTTAAAGTGACATGCACAAAACTGAAAAAGTTGCTTTAAAAGTCTTGTTTCATGCATAGTGAGTGCTAATACCAGCAATTTCCCATCTTTTCTTTACGCTGAACAAGAACAAAATATCAAACTGACAATCAGGAGAAAATTAAGGCATGTCTATTCAGAAACAGTTAAATGGGATTTACTCTCAGGGAAATGTGTACCTTTTGTATGAAAGCTGATCAATATGTAGCATCTAACCTATTATTATCAGGAGCTTTGTAACTGCATTGCTCTCTAATTGCAGAGATACTCTACTGGTAGGAAAAAAAACAGTCTTCACAAATTACAAACTGCTATTTCCTATACAACCCATCAACTATTGTTCACAATTACCACTTTGTCACATTCATGAAACAGTTATTGAACAACTATATTAAATGGCAAATAAAACGATAACCATTTCTGCATTCTATATACAGAATCAGCAGGGAACTGTAAAATCATATTAAGCAAAAAAAAGGTATCCAATCCCCACATAAAGCTATGCACCACTTCTACGCATTAATGTATAGCCAGTAACATTTTACTTTAAAAAATGTATAAAGTTACCTCCAGTCCAGTTTCTCCACCAGAAAGGCACAGATGAGAAAACCAGTACGATTGAAACCATGTGTGCAGTGAACACCTAGAAAGCAGAACACAGAATACAGTTGAAGTTAAAGATATCGTTTAAAGGCATCAGTCGGTTTTGCTGATTATAACTAGCCCTCAGGGATGCTCCCCTTTAAAATGGAATCAGCTCCCAGATATTGTCAGTGCTTCATATACAACCTCTCTCTGCCACATATTTGGAATGGCAGTGTTGTGCTGGAGGAACTGGAATACGAACTGAATTAGGTAGGCTTAAATACATCCCTGACTATATAAACACTTCACGTCCTTACCATTTATCATCAAATCAGGAGAACAACTTATTACAGAAAGCAATTTCTCCAAAAAGGACGACAACAAACATCACCATGCCATAAAATCCTAATGCACTGACAACAAACATCACCATGCCATAAAATCCTAATGCACTGCCATGATGTTGATTGTCCCTACTTACCACAGCAACTAAGAAAAAACGAAAGAGAAAAACCTGAACTCTACTATCTCATAGCATAAGCCATCTTCTGGGGATACCCAGTGTCCTTGCCTAGTTATAGGAAAACCCATAATTATTACAACCTACTTTACTGAAATTTCCATCCTTCCTGACAACATAATTTCCTATCCAACTATAACTCATTTTGGCCTGTCTTATACCATGGCAGTCTTAACAGTCAAGCCACAACAGGCCAGTAATCAGCAACTGCTGTACTGGTGGTGAGCAGAAAAGTCATCAAATACTGGGAACCTTTCAAGCAATTGTTCTTCTAACAATTTTTTTTTAATTTCTGGACTTGAAAATTATGTTAGTATTTCAGCATCTTGCTGAAAACACACTGGGGAAAATATTTTACTTCTTAAAAGATAACAAGACATAGTTGCTAGTTTATCATATTTCTTTGAACTGTCTCCAATAAAACAATCACATCCTTACTAAACCAATTCCATAATAAAATCTCATTGCTCATCTTTGTTCATACCAATAGCTTGCACAAAAGCAGCTATCTACTCACTATTAGTAAACTGCTCCCAATGTCTCTGCGATAATCATTTGTACAGAAAGCTTTATAAAAATTTAAGCAAGAAAAAAAACAAGAAAAAAATGCATTCTCTAATTTGCTATCAAAGCTATACAACAGTACTAGAGCAGGGGTGGACAATGATTTTGACCTCAAAGGTGATAGCTGGTATTGGCAGGGTAAAGGGCATGTGCACAAATCCTTACAGGGATAAGAAAATTTACCCCTGCTTTGCCTGCCCACTGAGATCTAGGACAACAAGCCTTTCTCATCCCTTAGAAACTGCCACTGATATCATTGTTTCCTAACCACCACTGCCAGTGGAAGAGTATCAGTCTTATAAAAAGAACCACTAGGAATTAGGAAACACTCCCCACCTATACTAAGATCAATTCTAAATTCCACCACTACACAGTACTAACGGTAGGCAAAACAGCTACCATGGAAGCCAGGAAACAGGATTCTTTCTCCCATAGGCCATCTAATCTCCTGGGATGAAGCAGGTAAGAGGCTGTACAGCACCCACTTCTAAAGTATCAGAATAGACAGAAATTCTTCACAGAGGACGCACCCACACATGCATGTGTGTATGTGCCATACTGCATTCTCCTTCATATAAGAGTAAGACATTCTACACATAGAAAGAGCACATAATTATGTATGAATGCATATGTTGTGGTGCCAAACACTCTATATATACATATATCACTTCTATTTTGAATAAACGAAGAAGCTGGAAGCCAAAACATCTTACTACAACATTTTAATAGTTCCATTTCTTAATTACTATCAGAGACAGAAAAACAAAAGAGAAACCATTTCATGTATCCATTACGTACTATAACATAACTATAATTTATATATAAACGCACACATGCAAGCAAACAGGTATTATATTACAGCATGTAACTGGCCTATATGGCTTTAAAAGAGCATTGGACAAGCTGATGGAGGGCTGAGTCAAATTAAAAGCAATTAGCTCTGCCATTTAGATGGGGCCTTCAGATTCTCAAACTCTGTATCTTCCAATACCAGATTCTGGGAGAAGGCCTACTTTGGGGAACTCTGCTGGAAGCATATGACTGGTTACTGTGGAAAATAGGACACTAGAGTACGTTGAGTCCTTGGTTTGATCTATGTTTTTTCTATGCTCTTTGGATTGTTCAACCACAGTTTGCTTTTTAAGTTTTGTCCCTCTTTTAATTTAAGCAAAGGTCACTGATCAAAGATCAACAACTGCAACAAGAAAATTCTCAAAAGTATGAGATTTAAAGGATTGCATCTGAAGCAGTAAAAGTAATTGAACCACTTTGTTTCTTATTCATGATATAATAGCTCCATCTAGTGGTAAAGTGAATTTTTAATACTCACAATACTTGGAAGACATACAACACAAATCCAGTTTTTATCTTGCACCTAAATTAATTACAATTGTCAGCTGTTGATGTATTCTTTCATTTCAGGTGTAACTCACTTAACTCGTGAAGGCAAAACTCACAGAAGCCAAACGGTTTGTTCAAGAATGTTGCCCTTTACAGCTCCTACTTATTTCTCAGTACTGCACAAGCAAAAAAGTCTGCTCTCTTCAACTTGCTTCTGTTATCTGCTTCACTTCGGCCAAGATGAAAGATGTTCCCCACTCCTATCTCTTTAGACCAGGGGTGGACAATTATTTTTTCCATGGGGCCACATGAGAAACTAAAAATATTGTGGAGGGCTGGGCATATTGCCCACGCTAGAGCGACCTCTCCTGGAGGTCTTCTTCACCGAGGGGGTGCGCTAGAGCAGTTAAAAAAAGTGAGGTTCTAGACCTCAAACTCCTCTAGCGCAGCCGCGGGGGTGGCGCTGTGAGTTTTATAAAAACCACCTTCGCAAGTGGTTTTTATAAAACTCACCCGCGCTGCCCTGTAGCAGCCCCCGGTGAAGAACTGCAGAGATGCGGTAGCGCATCCCTGCAGATCTGCCCGGGGGCAGGCTTCCGGCTGGCGTACTGTCCTGATTGGCGGAGCACCGCCGGAAGCCGCCGGCCGCCATTTTGGGCGCCGCCGAACACTGCCGAGCGCCTCCGAAATTCGGCGGCATTTGGAACGGCGGATCCGCGCTCTCTGCAGGGACGGAGCAACCCGCTCACGGGTAAGTTCTGCCCCTGCGTGCACGGTCCCGTTTCACCCCCCCGTGAGGAAAGAGCCTTAGAAAGTATGTTTATTTTGTAATTTCCAATTAGCCTTACAAGGGCCAGTCAGAGCCAATCAAAGGGCCGTATGTGGCCCGGGGGCCGTACAATGCCCAGGTCTGCTTTAGACTGAGCGTTCTTTGCCACTTGTCAGCTAGTCTGTATCTGTTTGGAGATACCTTTTATCATCTTCTCACTGTCTGAGCATTCAGCTTGTTACCAACAGTAAACTCCAAAACAAGCAGAATTAACATCAACACTCCACTTAAGCATTCTTAACTACTGAAATCTCAGCGTATTTATAAGAAAGAATGAGCAAGATCTCTCATCCAGTATTTCAGGCAATTTATGATATACAGTCACAGACATGCAAACATATGCACTCCCCCTACGCAAGAACTCAAGACATTTTAGGTCTAAGCATGTTACTTTTATTACATTACACTGCATGTAGGGCATCATACATACATTATACTACAGCATATGACAGATAAAGTGTTAACATTTTCATATCGACTGAACTTTGTATCTTCTACATCTTTTTAGCAGACCTCTCCAGAGCTACACAGAGAAACACAAAGCTTCACATCTGTGGCTAGATTCACAAGCACCTGGGAGTTAATCCCTGTGTGGAGCTATATACATTGCAGCATCCATTATCTATCCATAAACATTCATAACAGGGACCCACTACAATCATAATGAGAAATATAGCTATTTCACATAGCCTAATTGAGAACAGTTTTCCTTTTACCAGTATAGTGTATCCTCATCAGCATGTCTGGGCAGATATCAGCTAAGAACAGCACAGCTGTTTGTCAACAGCTCAAAAGGTGGAACTGGACACTCTGTTTGCCTCTCGCCTGTCTCCCCTTGGCCTATTTAATATCTATCCTAGCCTTATTAGCTGATCTATCTCATCCAATAAGATAAGACATACTTACAGGTCTCCACTTACATGAACATTTTTCTATTCTCCAGTTAGGTTCTTAGAGGTGATATAACACACCAAATAATCTTGGATGCCATCTGACTACTTCAGCCATCTGATCTCATCGGTCATTTTCTTTAACATGGCACTTGTCTAAGATTCACTACAGATAAATTCACTGATCATACAAGCATCTCATTGTCGGGAAATATGTTGGTGTTATGCCCAGCATTAGCCATTTCTAAATAATACACATTCCATAATACACAAACCTTTCTGCTTTATATTTATGCTTTATAAATCCATTAGCTTCCTAAAACCTATTAAGACCATTCCAGGTCTTAAACTTTGCAAACTAGAACCAAAATCACTGTATAGCCTGTATCAAAGATCCATATAGTCTCACATGCAGCCAAGCCTTCTTGTTTTATCTTTAATGCTAAGGTATTAATACAGCTCACACAGCTTTCCGCTGCTTATACAAAGAGAGGTGTTTTCACTTCATATAACCAAGCTTAAGCAATGCACTTCAGGAGAGAACAACTAGTCTATGGTTTTAGCAAGCTCAGTGATGCATATATGGAGTCAATGGGATAAAGGCAAGACAATAGTTATAGTACTCATTTCTCCATAGAAAAGTGTCACTCATTTTTCTTTCAGCAATCTACCTGATATAGAGGCAAGTCTGCTAAATATCAGAGATGAGTTTTCAAAAATTTGCAGCTGAGATTAAACTAAATGCCAGCCTTATGACCAGCCTCAAAAACATGTCTTGATGTTTGCAGTATAAAAGTAAACTACATGATGGCCTGCAAAAATTATTTACATACAATCTCCAGTTAGAACCTTTCCAACAACTTCGTAAAATTACCTACAGAAAACTAAGTGCAACCTATTGTTGTAATAAGAAGCAGCTTTCCACATGATCTCTGAAACAATGCTCTGATTTTTATTTTGTTGCTGTATGCCTTGAAGTTGTTTCTGACTTACAGCAATCCTAAAGCAAACCTATCATTTTCTGGGGACTGAAAGTGTGTGATATATGATATGCCCAAGGTCATCCAGTGGGTTTCCATGGCAGAATGGGGAATCAATCTCTGGTCTCCAGGGTCATAGTCCAGTGCTCAAACCACTACACCATGCTGGCTTTCTACATTTTATTTTAGCAACTTGCAACGTTCTCATAATATTGCAAACTGCTGAGCAATACCTTAATCATATAATCAAACCTACATCCACAGCAAGTATTTTGCAATAAGGGGCAAACCATCATGTTACTGCTGTCAAATTGTTTCCATAGAAGAATTACACAGTTGGGAAGTATACAACTTGCACTTATACAAAGCAATGATAACACTGAAGTAATTTACAATAAAAAGTTGTGCCACTCACCAAATCACAATTACATACTGCCATCTGCAACTATTCTGAAGATGATGTTCTAGGCACAAAAGTACAGGCCAAGATTCAAGATCACCAAAGTGTACTTAATTAAGTAGCATCTCCTATCCCGACCCATGCCTTCTGTCTTACCGAGCAGCAGCCACAGTGAACAATTAGAGTCTGTTTTCCTACTGACTGGGGCACAGCAAGCTGATGCTTGCACCCTCCTTCCCACTAGCGGTCTCCAGTGTGACAATCAAAAGCAGAATCTCTGCCACAATTCCTCCTCACACCAGAGACAGCTGGCAGGAAAGGAATGGAGACATCAATCTGTTAAATCTGAATCAACAGGAGAAAAGATCCCCGCTGCTTGCAGTTGCTGCTGCCTGGTAAGTCAGGATCGAGGGACCTGTACAATCCCTAAGTATTCCCTATACTTTTGAAGTATACTGCATTTTTATATATACACTCCACAGGCCAGTTGTGTTCAGAAAAGTCATGATATGAAACAATGTTTGGTAAAGAACCACAAATCTTTATTCTACAGAAAGCTGCCTTATACAAGATCAGATTACTTTTTCACCTAGCTCAGCGCTGACATTTTGGACTGGCAGCAAGTCTCTAAGACAGGGATGTCAAACGCAATTTTATTTTGGGCCGCACAAGCATTATGGTTGCTCTCAAAGGGCTGGTTGTATCTGTAAGACTATATAAATGTATCTACTCTTTCATCATATTAAATAATTGCCTCTGCATTCAGTTATTACTCGTTTTAGTAATAACTAGCTCTGAAACTAGAAGTCTAAGAAAAATAATGGCAAGCAGATAATCAAGTGTACAACTATCGTACAATTTATTGAAAAATGAGTTTTGAAAACAGAAAGTTATTTTGTTTAATCATCAGACAAATATTACCTGTCCCTCTTTCTGCCACCACCCCCCGCCCCTCTTACCTGGAAAGCCTGATCCCCACATTGTAGGCCCCTGGCTGCCAGTATTCTGAAGAGGGGGCCAGCAGCCAGCACTCATGATCTCCTTCTACTTCTGACTGCTCCTCTGTCCAAATGTTGCAAACCATGCGAAACATTGCCATGGTAACCCGCAGCAACACTCTCATGGCGAGACTTGGACAGAAGAACAGTCAGAAGTAGAAGTAAACTGCAAGTGCTAGCTGCTGGGCCCCTCTTCAGAATACCAGCAGCCGGGGGCCTGTAATGTGGGGATCAGGCACACCAGGCAAGGGGAGTGCCGCAGCTGCAGGAGAGGTGCAAGGGCCACATGAAATGGCCTGGTGGGCCAGATTTGGCCCATGGGCCATGTGTTTGACACATGTGCCAAACACAAAGATCTTTCCCATGTTTTAAAATAAAACATGATGACCCCAGGATGTAAACTTTGGATCTTCTGCATGCACTGAGTTGCAGATCATCCTCAACAGAAAATCTGTACATGCAGGATTCACAGCACCCATGGTTCTCCCTCTTTCCTATTGTAAAAAAAACCTGCTGGCTCTTCAATACCAGAAAACAGAGATATTCAGAGTCTGGATCAGTGCCAAATAGAAAGATCTTGTATATAAAACACTGTCCTTTGTGTGGTATTAATAGGCTCTTGGCCTAATAACCCAAGAGACATATTTTGTACTGGCAGGGAAAGTATAAGCAAAATAAAGTAGTAGGTATAAGGAAAGCTGGAAGGGCCTAAATATCATAAAGGCACTAGATCTCATCTGATCTTGGAAGCTAAGCAAGGTCAGTCTTGGTTAGTACTTGGATGGGAGATCACCAATGAATACCAGGTGTTGTAAGCTGTATTTCAGAAGGAACTGGCAAATCTGAGTATTCCTTGCCTAAGAAAACCCTATGAAATTTGTCACCATAAATCAAGAAGCAACCTAAAGACACATACAACACACAAGAAAAGCTACCACTTTAGAAACCACAAACCATTAGACTTGTGGGAACTGCACTTGCTTTCCATTCCTTCTAAGCTTAGTTCCATGTGCTGATCTTGGCCTATGATATCTGAAACAGTGCACCTCTCATATGAAACAGCCCAAAACCTCAAATCCACAGTGGAGGCCTTGTTGCATTTACCACCACACTGCAAGGCTAGGCCGGTGGATCCATGTGGCAGGTTTTCCTCTGTGGCAGCCCTCTGCAAAATTCCCTTCCAAAGGAAGTCAAGTTGGCTCCAATGCTTTTGACTTTCCTATTGAGCAACTAAGACTATGCTATTTCATGAAGTCTTCAATCTTTATATCTAAGGAATTTCATCCACTTTCAAATGTTTTTATTTGTGTATTTCAAGTTTTAACACTTTTATCTGTTTTTGCTCAAGAGCCCTGGCAGGCAGAGAAACAAGAGATAAATGAACTCAACAAATTAATAATTAAAAGGAATAGTACTTTATATTACAGAAATAACCAGGATTAAAATGTGATTGAGGGGAAAAAATGGTAAAAAAAAAACCAGTTACACTGTGGCCTAAATTATCAGGTAGCTAGACAGGACTTAAATGACATATCCATGATAAATGCTATGTGAAGAGAGCTGAACTGTAAAACTGATGGACAGAAATACTTAAGTCAAAAGCAAAAACTTTTTCTAATTTCCATGATGACTTTCTGGACAGTTTCAGGTTCCACATGGGGAAGGAAAGATCACAGGTAATGTAAGGAAATGATCCAGCCTTGTCCACAAATGCCATATGGAGAGAAACTGAAAAGCTTTTCATTGTTTCAGCTCTGAGAATTTTCCATCTATATTAAAATCTAGTCATAATGTAGAATTTAATAATAAATACATCTGATTCACTGCCATACTTGACATTTTGCTAAAGAGCATGCTAGTAACAAATGATTTTTATTCTAATTATTCTTTATAGGACTTTTAGACTTCCCTTCCATTTCAACAAAAAATTTCAAGGTAGTTTAGGATTATCCTCAAAATCATACCAGTATATAAGAAGAGCCATGCTGAATTAAACAAAGGCCTATCCCAACCAACATTCTGTGCACACAGAGGACAAACAGTTGTGCATGGGAAGCCCACAAATGGACTATGACAGCAAATGCACTCTCTGTCTCTCATTTCCAAGTAACTGAAACAGAGGCATACTGCCTCTGACGTCAGAGTTAATATAGCTATCCTGATTGGCAAACACTGATAGCCTAAACATCCATGAATTTGCTGAATCCTGTTTAAAAACTGTCCAAGTTGGCAGATCTCAAATGCCCAGTACTTATCTACAGAAATTGATATGGTTAACTACACGATTAAATACACCCAATTACCATCATTCAGGCCTGTTTTCTGCACGTGGAGCAGCAGTTCCAGAAGTGAAACTTCCTCCACATTGTGGGATTTCATTCTGTTCTGCTCCTTGGATCTACTTCTTACAGGCAATCTGCAATGGCTGCAGGAGCACTAACTTGAAAAGGAGATGCAATTATATTAAGCTCTTTAACTCAGAGCATCAGGCAGGTATGCTATACAATCAAATGGTTCTATGAATTCATTCCATAAGCTCGAGACCAGTAAAAAATGTGCACACCCATCTGCTACTTATGGTATCAGGGCAAATATGAAGTGTGTTATGTAGAGAAAACAAGAAAAAGAAAGTGAAAAACCAGAAAGATTAAATATACATACCTATAAGCTCAGTTGGACTCCTGTTACTAAAATGATCACATATACGAAGGAATGCTTCTGTGTCTTCAACACTGGGACATTCACCATGGCTGAAAAAAACAGAAGAAAGTGTTACAGGCACATTTTTTTCTGATGGAAAATAAATATTCATGAATTCAACCAGCTTACCCTTTACATGGAAGCTTTATATATGCGATGCCATCTTTTTCTATATCACTTCTGTCATAGAATCTAGAGGTATTTGTCAAGTCTATCAGCAGACTCATTTTAACCTGAAAATAACAACAACAGTGTTCATTATTTATAACTATATATTTATTTAGTCCTGCCTTTCCTCCAATGAGCTAAATATACAATATATACCGTAACTTCACTTTTTCCTCATTATCCTCCCAGCAAATCTGTGCAGTAGGCCAGACTGGGAGTTAGGAGCTGCTTTAAGACCAGGTCGTGAGTTTCACGGTTGAATGGCAATTACAATGTGCGTTCCTTCGGTTTCAGTCACACTGATTCTTCATATCCCAGTAGTTCTTTACTGGATTATTTTTTTACCAAAGTAATTTATCTAGAACTCCTTTATGTCTCATCACCTCTAACTAACTAATACCATTACTGAGCAAAGTAGCATCACAGGCACTGTGACCACCTCATGCATTGGTAATCATTTTCCCTTTCTGACCAAAAAGCTAGTGATCTTACTTTCATTTTCTTTTTATTCTGTCAAGCATGCCTTTTTTCAGCATACATATTCTCTTGAAAAAGAGCAAGGCTCACAGATCACATGCGGCTCAACCAGAGCCTTACAATTAAAAATATAAAATAAAATAAAATAAAATAAACTCGGGGAAATTTTTTTTAAAAAAGTTTGCCCCCAAATGCCATGCAACAATAGTGGCAATTTCATCACAACCTCCCAAGTCACATGCTGTTGGGGAAAAAAGACCTCTCTTGGGCTTAAAATGGCCTGGAGAGGGCCAAAGAGTGGTGAAATCACACATGTGGGGCACATTTGGGGCCAAAAAACCTGCAAGGCCCCTAATCTTTGATAGTTGCCCACTCCTGCTCTAGAACCTTAAAACGTCAATAACATTCATGCAAATCTCACCTATCCAAGTAAGAGCCATTGCACTCAGGAATTCTCACCCAGAAGTCCAGTTATCATATACAAGTCATCTCATGTAAAAGTTGAGGACAGGTTTTGAGGCCAAAATTATGGATTTTGATAGTACCCATGGGTATGTTGGGTACAACTTAGAGGCATGTAACAAAGGGTGTAAAGGACCAAGTAAAGGGAAATAATGCCAAAGAACTAATAGTGATTACTGCCTCTAATACCTTTGCCTGATTTTAACACAGAAAAGCTGAAAAATACACATAAACATTTTATTCAAATCAGTCAACGTCAGATTCCTCATTACTAGAATAACTGAATAAATGGTGGAGCTGTTCTTTGGTGACACCATTGGCATTAAAATTGTCTGCGCTACCATAACCCACTGAATCATTATCTGATTCATCTTTGTCTCCACGGACTGCATCATCTTCTGTGCCATTCATAGCATTGCTAATGCTGCACTTCAGAAACAACTTCTTTACCATTTCTGGTAGAACTGAATTCCAATCATCCTTTACCCATTTCACTACTAAGTCAATGTTTGGTTTCATCATGCTCCCTCCTTTTGTTAAGTTCCCCTGACCAAAATATATCCGTTGTTGCCACATATTGCCACAGTTCCTCCTTGAAAATCTTGTTGAGACAAACATCTAACAGCTGGAGAATTAACGATAGGCCACCTGGAATCACTGCTAGCACAGTTGCCATTTTCTTTGCCTCATCTTTGATATCCTGAGTTAGATGCTCACAGAACAAATCCTACCCAATTGCAAAGGATGTGATCTTAGCCCTGCAACTGGGTCACCTATCCCACAAATTGCACAGCCACCATTTAGTGCCCTCCTCATCCACCCACCCTTTAGGGTAAACACAAACAGATATACTTGCTGGAATTGTAAAGTTTTTTGGTATCATCTTCCTTTTGAATATTATCATTGGGCACAGCTTTGTGCCATCTGCCAGACAAGATGACTATAAAACGGGTCTTTTCATGACCCGTTTTCACAAGCATGGTCTTTTCACCAATGCTTGCTACAGTTCAATTACCAGTCATTGGGATTTCATCCATATTACTAATGTTAGCTATATCAAAGTCATGTTTTTGTCTCTGCTTTATAATAAATCTAGGCAATGAAGTGATCTTTTCATCTTAACTCTTTATGTAGCTCCTGTGAGATCTTTGTTTGCTGGCAAAGGCACAATCCACAGTGGTTCATGAACAGTGAACACCAAATCTTTGAACTGTGCAATGTTTTCAGTCACTGAATGTTTTTATTCCTTTGACATCTGAAGCGCCCTTATCAAATGCTAGATTGAGTCACAATGTAGCCATTAGTAACATGCTGGGGAATGGTGTCAGAGGGCTATACAAAGGAAAGAGACATGCGCTCGCTCGCTCGCTCTCTCTCTCTCTCTCTCTCTCTCTCCCCTGCCCTAACAAAGATCTCTCTGAAACGAAACAGATGCAGAACACACAGAGAGCAGAGAGAGACAGGAAAAAAGTCAGAGGCAAGGTACAGAGAACTTCAAGTTGTAATTAACGGGCTTTTTCTCTCAACTGTACTTTGGGGGAAAAAAAGTTAGGCTCACTAGAAAACTTTCCAGCTGCGATATAGGAACATACTTAGGAGTTCTCAGTGGTGGCTTGAAAATGGAAAACATCTCACTAAAAAAGAGATTTATTTTAATATGTCAGAGGAGCCATTATCCTTTCTGGATGACTGCACCTTTTTCTTTCCTGTGGAGTCCTGCTAGGGCACCAGATCCCAAAGTGGTAAGAATAGAGATTATGCTGCTGAACAGGTGATTTCTAGATAAACAGCAGTGACTCAAAGTAATAATCATCTGCAACAAAAAAGGAAATACCCCAACAGGAAAGGGAGCTTACCCTTTCCATCACTAGGTACAGACTTGGGCTTCAGAGAACCCACAAGTAATGCAAACAATGTTTCTGTTACATCTGCCGTTTTTCCACAGAACCAGAGTGCCAGGCAAAAACAGCAATTTTTTTAAAAGGGTATTCTGGAATATTACAGATATCATATGTTCAATGCAAATTAAACATTATCAGTTTACAAACAAAGATTTACAGACTGCTTAGATATGGAGATTTCAAAATAGTATACAATTTCTTTTAAAAACACAGCATACAAAAAAAAAATACCACATTTCCACTGTTCATGAAAACAGATTATAGGTTGGACTTGACATGGGAAGCTTGCAAAATAGCTAAATTGTCAAGATGTACCTCAAATTACAACTTATTGGGACATTCTGAATGTCCATGGGATGGTTGTACCACATAATGGATGCCACCACACTAAATGCCCTGCTCCAAATAATGACAGAGTAGAATGCAGGAGCACGTGACACTATTAGGGGGGCCCTCCAGTTGACATCAAAAACTGAACATACACCATCTTAAAATCAGCTCTTTCTTGATCCTCCAGATGCATTATGGAATATACTGGATGCCTTTACCCCATTGCATATGCAGAATTTATACAGTCAATAATTAGATTCCCCAATGGAAAAGCAGTAAGAGAGAAAGAATTACATATACTTTTGAATTTTCTCTCCGCAGTGAATTACCCTGCACCAATTAAGCCAAAGAGCCAAGCTACCTTAGCTACATATTTCTACAATTATAATTCTCAAGAGAAAAATTACTAATGCCTGAACAGTAAAGTAATAACATTTTGCCCCCTACCTTAAGGCTCTTTAAGTAGTTTGATAGCATGCTGGGATGAAAACGATACTCTTCAGCAACTTGGTCATCATATTTTGGTCCTAACATTGTCTTCAGAGGTAAAAATCTCCCTGTTTGACAACAACCACAAAAAATTACACATTCTTACAACAGGCACATTATGAGCATGAACCTAACAGAAACAAGTTTGGAATCACTGTTAAAACACCTTCTCAAAAACATTCAGAGAACTCTTGCAGAGTTTGCTAGACTTCATAAAGCCTAGTAGTTAAACTGCTAAATAAAGAAATGAAGTACTCGGAGCCCTCAGTATTTGGTAGGGTTTTGCTTCAAGCCCCCCTACCACCACTAGTACCAAAATCTGTGGATGCTTAAGTCCCATTACATGCCATGGCACAGTAAAATGGTGTCCCTTATATAAAATGCTGAACAACTCAAACAAGTGTGTGAAAGAGCCTGAGGATCAACCAAATGACAGGAGGCTAAAGCAGGATACGCCTACACATCAGCTTGGTGCCCAGCAAAATCGAGGATTTTGTATTTTTTAAATATTTTTGAAGCGTTGTTGGATGCAGAACCTGTAGACAGGGAGCCATGAATGTAGTACAGAATCCAGCATTATACCATCAGGAACTACTGGTAAATGCTTTCCCATCACATGAAAATGTGCTGAAAGCAATCTAATTCAACAAGAATCATAGAAGCATCAAGTTGGAAGAGACCACAAGGGTCATCCAATCCAACTCCCAGCCATGTAAGCATCCACCATTAAATCATTTCCAACAGATGGCCATCCAGCCTCTGTTTAAAAACCTCCAAAGAAAGAGATTATATTATACTCCAAAACAGTATATTCCACTATAAAATAGCTCCTACCATCAGAAAGTTCTTCCTAACATTTAGGTAGAGTCTCTTTTCCTCAAATCGGAAGCCACCGCTCTGTGCGCTAGTCTCTGAAGCTGCAAAAAAAGCTTATTCCATCTTCCATATGGCATCCTTTCATGTCACCTCTCAACTTTCCCTTCTTCAGGCTAAACATACCAAGCTCCCCAAGCCACTCCTCATACAGCATGGTTCCCAGGCCTTTTACCATATTTGTTGCCTTCCCCCGGACACATTCCAGCTTGCCAACATCCTTCTTGAATTGTGGTGCCCAGAACTGGGCAAAGTATTCCAAATGAAGTCTGACCAAAGCAGAATACTGTGGTACTATTCCCTCGACCTAGACACTACACTCCTATTGATGCAGCCTACAATTATATTGGCTTTTTCAGCTGCTGCATCCCACTGTTGACCTATATTCAGCTACTAAGATTCCTAGATCCCTTTTATATGTACTGTTGTCAAGTCAGATGTCACCATTTCTCCCTGTTGAAATTCATTTAGTGATGAAATTCATTTTGGCCCAGCAATCTAATCTGTTAAACTCTTTTGGGTTTTTTTTTTAATTTTGATCCTACCCCTCCTTATTTGGTGTCATCTGCAAATCAGATAAGCATGCCCTCTATTCCATCATCATCCATTTCTAAAGATGTTGAATACCATCCTTAAGATATAGAATGATGAAGCAAAACAGATCTGATCAATACCTGGAATCCATGAGATTTGCTCTGAGGCTGCCCAATGAAGAGCAGGAGAGTGTCTATCTGAAATCAGTAAGAGACTAGACAACAGTAAGTAAACCAGAAATCTGTCCAGAGAAGCCAGAAATGTGTATATAGGAGACCACAGGACACATATCTTGTGTCCAACTGATCTACTTTTCTGAAGAGGATCACAGTCTTTAAAGGATCTCCTGCATCTGCTCTGACTTAAGAATGCACAGACAGCTATGATAAGTAGAGCTTTGCAACAGTTTTGTCTGGCTTCCTGGTTGTCACACAGGAAAATTATTATATACCCTGGCCATTTCTAAATTTAGTTCCACAAGACATTAAAGTCCTGCCAGACCAGAAAATGTCTGTGCATACAATACTGTAAAAACTTCAGTTGTTTATCTTTATTCTGGATGCGTATTTTTTTTAACCATCAGATGACCTCTGGTAAACTCTTTTACAGGCTTCCCCCACTTATCTGACAGGTTAGGGACCAGCGCACCCTCAGAAAATGGAATTGATTGAAAACTAAAACCCATGTAGGGAGCGTGAATGACCTACAGAGGCTCACTTGCGACAGACAATGCATGCGCTGCTTGCAAAGTCTGTCAGCTGACTTGGCTCCTTTTTCCCACTCTCAGCTCACTTTGCAAGTAACACACAAGCAGTCCCAAGTAAGCATCCATAGCCAAGGAGAACTGATAGAAAAAGCAGAACTCCACTGGAGTGGAACTTGTCCTTAATTTAGAAACATCAAAAGAACGAGTTATCAGATAACAGGGCATCAAAAAGCAGAGGCTTTGCAGATGACCTCACAGTGTTCCTCATCTGGAGGAATACAAACTCCACAAACTAAACATAAGTCAACCATGTATGATACAGTAGCCAAAAGAAGTCAGTGAAATTCTGGGCTCCATCAATAGGAGCATAGTGATCAAGGGAAGTATTAGTGCCATTTTATTCTGCTTTGGTCACACTTCATCTGGAATACTGAGTCCAGTTCTGGGCACCACAATTCAAGAAGGATATTGACAAGTAAGAACATGTCCAGTAAAGGGAGACCAAGGTGACCAAAGGTCTGGAAACCAAGCCTTATGAAGAACAACTTAGGATATGTTTAGCTTTGAGAAGAGAAGACAGATACATCAGGATATTTATATAGGAAGCCTATCCCTGTCAGATTAAATTAGAGACTTGATAGTTATCTTTAAATATCTGAAGAGATGTCATGCAGAAAATGGAAGCAGCTTGTTTTCTGTTCCTGCAGACACGAGAACATGAACCAATGAATTTATATTGCAAGAAAAGAGATTCTACCTAAACATCAGGAAGAACTTTTTTTCTGTAAGAGCAGTTCAGCATGGGAATATGTCGCCTCAGAGGGTGGTGGACTCCCTATCTTTAAACAGAGGCTATCTCTCAGTAGCCTGAGGGTATCTCTCAGAAGTGCTTTAGTTTCATATTCCTGCATGGTAGGGAGTTGGACTGGATGGCCCTTGTAGACCCTTCCAGCTCTAAGATTCTATGATTTTATACTTCTGCTTTTCTTGTTAGAAGTGTAGTAGATCTGCTGAGTTATTTTAACTGTATGTAACTCTGCCAACCACCGAGTTAAAAATGCACTCCATAAAGAGAAATAATAATCAAATGAGATATTGAGCATCAAATACTAAATATGTAAAACAAGCATGGCTGAAGTGAACCTAACTAGAAATTCTGTTCTGGGATCTCTTCCTCCTAACAGGATACAAAGGACCCATAATTATAATTATTTAGTGGAGAATTGTTCCAGGCTTAGCCTCAACTCCTTCTGAATTCTTTCATGGTTACACTTTATAACTTACAGTCAATATAATGGTTAAGACAGGGGTATACGCAGACTGATTCACTTCTCAGACCACAGGTGATACAACCAACCATTCCTTTAACTGGGCAGGTATATCTAAAAAGAATCCACTTTTGTCCTAAAATAATGGTCTATGATTCGGCTATCTTGAACAATGTATTTGGCTTCTTGTGGTGTGTCCAAAATGTCAGTCAGAAAGCAATCTAAATGCAGTTCATGCGTTATGGAAAGGCAAGAAAGTTGGAGAGGGACAGAAGTCTCTCCCTTCAGTCCGATCCAAGTTTAAAGCACAGAGGCCTAATTTCTCCCTCACAGTGCAACACTGTTTTAAAAAAGACTGAGGAAGGAGCACCTCTTGTGTACCCTCATTTAGTCCTGTTCATCTGTGTCTGATCACAGTACCAAGCGACCCTTTACATCTGCTTTCCAAAGGGGTAGCAACGTGGGATCTTAAAGACTGACCGACGTATCCCAGGCTGAGCTTTCGTGGATGGCAGCTCACTTCATCAGGGGCAGAGAGTGCTATCCAGAAGCTCAGGTGTTTATGCAGTATACACAGGCGGGAGCCGGGACTGCAGACAAGGAGCTCCGAGTGGAGGCCTCTGACAGAACCACGCGAAGCAGTCCCCGGGCAACAACCCGGAGGGGCAGAGCCCTCCGGGGAAGACGAGGGTGCCGCTCACAGCCCTGGACTCCCGCCCCCCTGGGTCGCAAGGGCAGCTCGGTGCATACGGTAGCAAGCCTGAGAGGGCTCCTGGGGACCGACCCTGAGCCGCAGGGGGCGAAGGGGTGCCCGCCTTCCCTCGCTCCGCTCCTCCGCCCGCCAGCGCAGCTCACCTGCCACGGGCTGCCCCGCCTGGGCAGTTCAGCCACCGCGGGGGGATCTTGTTGAAGGACATGACGGGGCCGCAGAGGACAAGGACGCCTGGAAGCCCGGAGCGCTCGCCGCCTGGAGCGACAGAAGCCGCCGCTTTCCCCGGCAGCGGCACTTTCAAGCCCTACGCCGTCCCGCAGCACCGCCGCGCGACCACAATGCACCGCGGCTGGACGCCACCGGTTCCGCTTCCGGGATGCTCGAAGCCTCGGCCGCTCTGGCAACGGAAGAGAGGCGGGTTCTCCCCTCTCTATGGTTAGTAGGGTTTGGGCTGGTGATAGGATGGCTGCCTCCGGAGCGCGGCGGGCCGGCGGATGTGGTCGCTGTCTCTCGTTCTCTCTGTATAATATAGACAGGGCAAGTCGCCTGTTGACTTAAGGCGGGCCCCTGAATCCTATAGGGTTTTCTTAGCCAAGGAGTAGTCAGGGTTGCTTTTGCCAGTTCTTTCCTCTGAAACACAGCCTGCAGTATTTGTTGACAAGACCCTCATCCGAGTATTAACCGGAGGTGATCCTGCTTAGCATCCAAGACCGGTCTGATTCCTGGGGAGCGCCCATTGTGGGAAAAGCACCCGGGAACCTCCGAAATCAACACGTTGTGTTTGCGCCCCTCTAGCCTTTTAAGTATAAGAGCTGTCAAAAAGACGTACAAGAATCGAAATCCTCTCTTCCAGTAGAAGCAAATTTTAGTTTACGTGCGCCGGTAAAACCACAATCCAAGCAGTGGAAACGGGGACAAAAAGCGGCGTGAGACCTGTTGCGGGAGGATCGTGTATCCCCGTTTTTCGACGTGAGGGGCGTTTTCCGCTCGCATGCGCGCTGTAGCGAAATAAACTAAGGGTATTTATCTGTGGATTCTTGTTCTCAGCAGCTGCGGCCATTTCCGCACTAGGCTGTTATAGCGCTATTATTCCATTTTCAACATCCTATGGAATCGTGGGGTTTGCAGTTTAGGGATTCCACAGAATGTTGAAAGTGGAATAATAGCGCTATAACAGCCTAGTGCGTAAATGGCTTGCGTTATAATCTGCGCGTCAATAATATTGCAAGAGAACAGACTTATATCTATCTGTTGTGTTGCCTGTCATCCATAAAGGTCAAGCATGTATCATGCTTTTAAAAATCCTTATTAAACTGCTGTTATAAGCAGCTTCGTATTAGCTTTATCCCACAAATGAAACTTGGAGATCATAAACAGAGTGGTTGTAGTTGGTGGCCCAATTATCCTTACTGAGATCTTACCAGTGGACTAATTTAGTCCTCCAAGGCGCTATTCTTTTTACTCATTCACACACACGAAATCTAAATAAAAGATGGCGGTGGCAATGGTGGGCTGCCTCTCTGAACACCCGCAACGGGCAGAAAAAGGAGAATTTGCTCCTCCCCTGGATGCACCATCATCCCTATTCTCATTTTAAGAAAAATATGTCTCTAGTCTTTGTAGAAGTTAGTATTTGAGGCGAAACACGCATACGGAAATACATTTAAGATTTAAACCAATGCTTTAAAAAAAAGGACCTGCAGAACCATAGCTATTCTTTTCTTTCTAGCATTTTGCAGCTTTGAATCCTGTACTGTTTTGCTTTTAAACTGTTTTTGTTTGTTTAAGAACAGTCTAAAATTCTTGAACAGATTTCCCTGTGTAGCTGGATTGTCTCATTTCCCCTTTATTCACTAAGGTACAGCCAAGTGAGTTGTTGTGACTTAATAGGTATTCTCGAAGCCATTTTGGCTGAAGAGCATACTATCAAATCTCTTTAAAAATAATAGTGGCAGGGTGATGCTCCCTGTTACTGAAGACCACAGGCCGGAACATATACACCAGCATAACAATTGCCAAATTAGGGAAGGAAAGAAATATTTCTCAATGATTTTTAATATATATACATGTAAACTTCAGAACAGTAGGTGGCATCATAACTCCACATACTCACACAAGGGTAACTAACAAAAGTTTAAACACTGGAAGCAAGGAGAGTCAGCTGAAACAATGTGCTGCCATGTTTCTGGTGCCATCTGATTTTGGCAAGTACAGATCATGCTGTAAGGCAGTTGCTCAAATAGACCGTAAACCATTGTCCTATCAACTGAGTAGATTCTATATGAAACCAATATGAACTTGAGATTAGTTACCTCTGTAGATGAAGAGGCATGAACATGCAAATGCATACTACAGTTTGCACTTTCAGCTATATTTGCTTGTTCCTGAGCTTTTGCATGCACTCTTTTAACATGATAATGTTAAAATTATGCTGCAGTCCTTTGTCTAGGAATGTGTCTCATAAAACCCAATGGCACTTCTGAGTAGACAGGCATGGGATTACACTAAAAGATTTTCCTATTTGTATAGTTTATTCAAATATGTATACATTGCCCTTCTGTCCTAAGGACCTACAAAGTGGCTAACAGTATTTTTACAGAGAGAGAGAGAGAGAGAGAGAGAGAGTGGCATGTATTTGTAAACACATACAATATCAAATGCAAACAAACCATAGTAGAGTCTTCTAAAATTCAAGAAAAAAATATAGCGCATATGACACAAATGTGAATGTTTCCCATGCTGATATGTCTTATCTACTGGGGACCAGACACATATAATATGCAAGACTGGACAATTTTCATCAGGAATGAAATTAACTCCTTATCCACTTGCATCACAGTCCTGGATTGGGCATTCAGATACAATTTAAAAGAAACCAAGAGATGGGAGATGCATTTATGTATCTCTATCATAACATAAAGTTCAGTGCTCCAGGCAAGTAATAATTCCTGTTCCCTCCAGTCAATATCAACTACCACACATATCTGCCTTGGAATCTTCTTTCGATGGGCATATTCATACAGCATGTATGTTAATTATGCCTGATAGTTTCTGGTCTTCCAGTTTTTAAATTTTCAGTTCACATGACTTAAGCAAAAATCAGCAGCAATGAGTCATGATAATTCAGAATGGAAGCAGTGGGTCACTTGAGCAGGATAAACTGCAAAAAGAATTGCTGGTTTAGAGAATTTCACACATGCACACATGGGCCAGATAATGTGGCTGGCATGTGATGAGGTGAATATGGGGAGTACTTTGCTAAGGACATCACATGTCATGGAAATGGGAGGAGAAAACAAAGTGGCACTTACAGCAGCTACAAGAAAACCTGGCATAGAACAAGCAACAATAGCTGGAACAAATTAAATTGTTGAATCTTGTATCACTAGGGCCATTTCTACACTACACTGTTAAAGTGCTATTATTCCACTTTTAACATCCTATGGAATCCTGGGTTTGCAGTTTAGGGAGGGGCATTTAGAATTCTCTTTTAAAATGATCAGTTCATACGACAAAATCAAAGATAAGGGACAATGAGTAATTGTAGCACACACAGCCCTCCCTGGATTGGGTGGCCGTGCAAGGTTCGAAGTACGAGATACTGGGAGGCAAGAACCAAGCCAGTTCTGGTCTTTGAGGATACAGTTTATTAAGCAAAGAAGCAAAAAGGAAAAAAACAATGAAAGGCACACAAGCATACATACACTCTGACTCCGTCAGAAAGGCAAAGCAGGCAACGGAGTAGCACTCTCTTTGTTTCAACAGATTATATAGGCTTTTCGTAAGCGAGTAGCGAAACAGGCTGCCCATCCTGATTACTTCAATTATTGCAAACTGATTCAAAGTACAAAAGCAGTCTGACCTCAGTTAACTCAGCAGCAGGGAGAGACGGGGAAAGAATCTTGCCCTTCCCAGTAGCCTCAGGCCAAAACAAACTGATACAACCTCTAATAGCTTGTGTGTTCTTCCTCATTAATATCAACATACAGTCTGATGTTGCTTGCCCTCAGATGTTCCAGTTTTCATCTGAAATTTTAGAGGAAATGCTATCAATCACTGGTAGAGGTTGCGTGAGTGACATTCAAAACATCTGTAGGAATTTGATGTACTCTCTGAACCACTTGCCATCGTTTTTGAGAAATCTTAGAGAATAGGTGAGGTTCCAGAGGACTGGAGAAGGACAAATCTTGTTCTTCTATTCAAAAAAGGCAAAAAAGAGTCCACTAATTTAGTAATTTCTTTACTAAGAATTTGGAAGAAATATAAAAATATACAACAAAACCTCATTATGGATTTCAACGCAAGAAGCCTTTTTCAAAACTCAAAAGAAAGGGAAACTTGGATTGGTTGACTTAAAGGAATCTACTTTGCATACAGAATCAGCGACATAGTATTAAACAATTAGAAGAACTGAAGAACCAAGGATGGCAGTTAGACTGGTTTGGACACAGCCAATTAAAAGGAAAATTTTTAAATGACAAGAAAATAAATGGATTCGAAACAGAGACTTCACAATTTGAAATAAAGCTCTGTAAAGAAGAAGACCACCTTATTGCCAAAATGCATAAAACAATTCTTGAAACTGACATGGAGTCTGAAGTGATCAAAAACAATATGATAAGATGGGCACAAGACATTGGGCATGCAATCCATTTAGAAAAATGGGAATGGCCATGGACTAAAGGGTTAAAAGAAGTTCTTTGTTATGAGTTGTTACCCTGCTTGCTAGGGGGCTCCCTTAAGGGATTCCCAAAATCTGTCAAAATTGTGGGGAAAATCAGCTCAGAGCACTGTTTTAGCTATACGAGAGGCAGGGTAACTTTGCAGGACCTTGTAACCCAGATTTTACAGAGTCAGACCACACCAAAAAAACCAGGCAGGTTGTTCAGTTTAAAGATTTTATTAAACCCTCAGTAATTAAAGCAAACAACAACAAACACCCTCACACATTCATTTCAAGAGCTAAAGAAAAAGAAAGTAAGGAAAATTGATAGGGATTTTGTTTGGGGTGTTCAGAGGCAATACTTTACCTTGATTTAATGCCCAAGGGAGCCAATGTTGAAAAACTGGAGATTCAAAGTGATGAAACTCAAAAATGGGGGAAGGGGGGGTGAGGCAAAACAAACTGACAGGGATTCAGGAGGAAAATGTGAATGAACCCACGAACAGATAAAAACATGGGGTTTTTATAGAAAAAATATACCTGGAGGGCTAGTTCTCTCCCTGGGAGAACAATAGTACAGGAGGCTAGATCAAAAGCCTTTAATGACCAACATCTCCGGCTAAATGTTTTTCTCAGTCCTTTGTGAATGACACTGACCAAAGGCAACAAAAGGCCCAGGTAGAGTGAAATTGCCTACATTCAGCAGGCTGATTGTGATTCTACTGAGTTGCCATATCAGTGCAAAAGGGCCCTTTTGTCTGTTTTATGGTCCTAATGTCTTCCAGGAATCCCTGGCCCACGTGACAGATTCAGTCTGAGTCACCTTGTGGCTTGGCCAAAGTTTTAACTTCCTGCCTGCGTGCACTTTCAGTGACCCTGTCAGACACATGGAATGATTTCTAATATTAGCCATGTGGAGATATCAATTTGATGTGATAAATTAATAAATTGTAGACCCTGGGAGAGAGAAAGCTGATGGTCGTACTTACAGAGTGAAAAGAAAATGTCTACAAAATGATTTTTAGATGGCATTTAACACCAGCAAAAATATCTAAGATTTATAAAAATTCTGGAAAATCTGCTGGAAATGTGGACAACAAATAGGTACCCTATTTCATATGTGGTGGGTGTGCTCTCGTGCTGAACTTTTTTGGAAAGAGTTTCGAAAACAGCAAATTTTTAAAATTAAGATCCAATTAACACCTGAATTAGCTTTGTTGGGAATACCTAATGAAGATTTCAAATGTGCAATTATAAAGTGCCGCAGTACATGATAATTGCAGTGAGAACATTATATGCCCAAAAGCCCAGACATCCCAACTAAAGAAACATGGATTTCAAAAATATTAGACTTTGTAGAAATGGACAAGCTTTCAGTGAAATTGAAAGGAAGAATAACTGAGCAATTTCAGAAAGACTGCGAGCCCCTATTGGAATTTCTGAAAATGAAGCAGGGATTAGATTGTCAAGAGGATTTGCATATTAAAATAGTACAAAAAGTCTTATAAATGTAATTTTAAAAGGAATGGGAAATATGTATGTTTTTAGGTACTTATGTCTTTAAAAAAGGGGAAAGAGAGAGAGAGAAAGATAACAAAATAATAGGTGGGCCAAAGTAATTCTATAAGTATATCAGTATTTTTTATTGTTATACATGTTTATAGAAAAATATCTGAAAATAAAAAACAAATACTGTAATGTATAATTGGGTCAAAAGTAGTGGGGAAGTTAAGAAGATACGTAGAGTTAGAATAAGAGTTGAAGAGGAAGAAAGGAAGATTATATTCATTTACATATTTATTATATAACTATTTTCTTATAATAAATAATAGTAACAAGATCAGATGGAAAATGCACAAACCAGATATCTAGGACATTGAACATGGTATTGTATACATTATATATGTGTGTATATAAATCCTTGTATGAAAAGGGGAATATTTGTATAGTTAATAAAAATATATAGGGGGAAAAAACAAAAAAGATGCAGGAAACTACATACCAGTCAGCCTGACTTCAGTACCAGGAAAAATATTGGAATGGATTATGCAGGAGTCTGTCTGAAAGTATCTTGATGATAATGGAGTGATCAGTGGTAGCCAACATGGATTTGATAAGAACTAATCCTGCCAAACTAATTTTTTTTTTCTATCAGGTCACTAGTTTAGTAGGCGGAAATGCTGTAGATGTCATTTTTCTGGATTTCAGCAAAGCATTTGATAAGGTCACCTATAATACTTTGTTTAGCAAACTGATTAAATGTGGCATAGATGGGAATGCTATCAGATGGATCCATAATTGGTTGGAAAACCATGCTGAAAGAGTCATGCCTCAGAATGGAAGGTCTTGAGTGGAGTGCTTCAGCATTCTGTCCTAGAGCCATGACTTTTTAACATTTTTATGAATGAATTTTTATGAATGACTTAGACAACAGGGGAGAGGGAATCCTTATCAAGTTTGCAAGTGGGAGATAACACAGAACTGAGAGGGAGGCTAATACACTGGAAATTGGGAACAGAATTCAAGAGGACCTTAATAAACCAGAATATTGGGTGGAAATTAATAAAATGAAATTCAGTGGAGACAAATGCAAAATTTTATATTTAGGTCATAAAAACCAAAGGCACAGGTACAGGGTGGAAAATACATGGCTCAGCAATACTACATGCAAAAAGGACCTTGGGATTATTGTTGATCATAAACATGAGCCAGCAGTAGGATACTGCAATAAAGGTGATGAGTGCTATTTTAGCCTGAAAGGAAGAAATAGTCCCACTATATTCTGCACTGGTCAGGCCTTATCTGGATTACTGCATTCTGTTCTGAGCATCTCATTTTAAGAAGAGTAGGAACAAGTTGGAGCAGATTAAGAGAAGGGTAACAAGGATGATAAGAGGTATGGAGAACAAAACATATGAGAAAAGATTGAAGGAACTGGGCGTGTTCAATTTAGTGAAGAGGAGACTGAGAAATGACATGATTGCACTCTCTAAATACCGGAAGGACTGTCACAGAGAGGAGAGGGCAGGTGTTTCTTCAGAGGGTGGGACCAGGTCTAATGGTTTTAAGTTTCAGGATAATAGATTTTTTTTTAACCTATACTTTTTATTAAAAAAACAGTGCTTTTCAGATCATTCTTCACTTTGACATATCCATTTTTTCCCCAACAATAATAGTAAAAATACAATGATATTACAAACATAATTACTTCATTCCCAAAATCACTTCCCCTCTACCCTGGTTTGATCTATTTAAACTGTCTTTTTACTATGTAGTCTCCTTAAATCCAAAATCTCCTTGTAGTCTGGTCTCTTCTAGCCGAAATATCCTCTTAATAGCTGTTTTTATTATTACTGTTGTATTTACCTTTCCATCTTTCTTATTAAATTATCTTTGAACATCAGTTTGAATAATATTTCTCAATGTATTCCTTAATTATACTCAAATTTTTCCTTCCTTTTTCTTTCCTCTCGTGTTTCATTCTAGCTGTCAAATCTTCTAACCCAACATATTCCTGCAGTTTATCCAGCCATTCCTCAATTGTTGGGATTGCCACTCTTTTCCAGTAATTTGCAAAAAGCACTCTTGCCACAGTAATCATGTATAAAATAAGTGTCTCATAATGTCTGTTTTTCTTCTCAATTTGGTGCGTCATATTCAATAAGCAAAGTTCCGGAGTTAAAGGGAGCTCTATTTGAAGAATATCTGTCATTATTCTATGTATTCTTTTCCAGTATCGTATAGCCTCTGGGCATGTCCACCACATATGATAGAAAGACCCATCTTCTTGTTTACATTTCCAACAATCTTTCTCTTTTAATGTATATATCGTGCTAAGTTTAAGAGGGTCCAAATACCATCTGTGTAGCATTTTGAGATAATTTTCCTTTAAATTTTGTGGTAATGTAAATTTATTCGTCGGATTCCAGCTTCTTTCCCAATTTTCCAACTCAATTTAATGTCCTATGTTTTGGGCCCATTTAATCATTGTCTCTTCCACTGTCTCCCCTTCTAATTCTCGATTCAGAATAAATTTATACAAAAGGGAAGTCAAATGTTCTCTTTTTTCAAACATCAGTTTTTCCCATTCATTTAACTGAGTAGCTATTTCTATCCCTTCTAGCTTTAAATCCATTTTCACTCTTTCTTTTAATTGCATATATGGGAACCATTGGTATATCCACCCTTCTTGTTCCAATTCTTCTCTCGTCCTTATACGCTGTCCACTCGTATCTTTAACAATCAAATTTTCATATCTTATCCATTTTTCTGATGGGTCTTTCCATCTTCCTTGAAATGCCTCTTGTGGTGATACCCAGCTAGGAATTTTTGTATACAATTTATTTTTCCATATTCTCCAAATTTGAAATACAGCTTTTCTACTATCGTGGTTAAAGAAGCCCTTGTCAATTTTCATCTTTTGGTACCATAAGTAGGCATGCCACCTAAAATGAGCCGTCCCCCCAATTTAAGAGTTCTCATTTTTAAAATCCATCCAGTCCCCAACCAAATCATACCATTAGCTATGTAATATGATTTCAAGTCAGGGAGTCCAAAACCCCTTCTCTCTTTTCTGTCAATCAGAATTTTCCAATTAATTCTAGATTTTTTACCTTCCCATATAAAGGAGGTGATGTGTCTTTCCCATTTTAAAACATTTCAAATTTGTTATAATTGGTAAATTTTGAAATAAGCAATTCATTTTAGGCAACACCATCTTTTTAAATCCCCACTTCTTCCTAAAAAAGTTCAATTTCCCCCAAATTTCTGAAGGTTTTCATTTCAATCATTTTTTTTAATAATTGTTTTCAAAAAGTTTATTATTTTGATTCTAATAATCCCCAGAATTTAATTTTTTTTCCGCTTTAAATCCCGTTTTCAACTCTAACTTTGCTATTTTTTTTTTTATGTTTTTAGTAAAGATCCTAGTTTTTTTTTTAAATTTTTAAATACCAACTCCCAAATTTCATAAAAATCCCCAAACTTTTTCCAATACCATCTAGGGTCTTCCAAAAAAATAAAAATCATCAGCTATGCCTTTAGTTTAAACTCCTCTTTTTTAAATTTTAGGACCTTTTATGGCTTCTTCTGTTTTTATTTCCTAAAAGTATTCCCAGCCCCATTATGAATAATAATGGAGATAGAGGACACCCCTGGCATGTTCCTTTATTTATTTCTATTGGATTGCTCTTTTTCCCCATTTATCAATAATTGCGCCCGACAATTTGAATATATAGATCTTATCCATGATATAAAATTATCAACCCAATTCATCTTCCCCAAAAAGTCAAACATAAAAGCATGATCTAATTATCAAATTTTTCGGCATCCACGAAAATCATTGCACATTTCTTTTCTTTTGTTCCAAATTCCCAAGATGTTAATAAGGGTTTTTTTTTTTAACATATCTTTTTTAAAAAAAAACTTTTGATTTATTATTATTTTTTTAAAATCCTTTTTATTTTCCCAATTATATTGGCAAATAGATTTTGACTGAACATTCAAAGGAACTTCTTCAGAGACAACGAGCAATGGCATAGCGAGAGGCTCCCCTTACACAGCTGTAAAGAGACAGCTTGCGATTGGGGGGGAATATCCCAGAAACAGTAGAGAAAAAGGGGATAAAAGAACCCCCTTTGGGGAAAGAGGATTGAAAGGGGGCTTAAAAGAGGAAAATTTGGGGTAGTGTCCTGTAAAATGGAGGTGGAAAAGAGAAGAGAAGGAGAGAGAAAAAAGCCGTTGCCAGAGGAGAACAACGGACATAAATGCTTCCAGAATGTCAAAGAGTCACCATTCCCCCATCAGCGCGTAAGGGGGCATAGCTCGCTGTTGCCTTTTTTTTTTTTTTTGTGTTTTTTTTTAAAAAATGGAAGGGAATGGTAAAATTAACATATAAATCTTCAAGAAGTGAGTTTGACTATCTCTCTACAGAAGGGTGATTCCAGTTGGAATAGAAAAACAAAAAAAACCCCTAGAAAAGAAGGGGTCTTGGACTTGTTAAGCAATAAAAAAGGGGGAAAACAGATAACTAAGATCATTAAGACTTTATAAAATAAGATTTTAAAAATAAAGGGGGGGGGAGAAAAACCCTAGAACTAACCATATCAACTAACTTATACTGAGTTTTAAAAACAATTAAAAACAGAGACTGTGCCATTAAATTTTGGAAGATACAAGCGGGAAGACAGTAGGTAAAGAAAGGAAAAAACTAAGAAGCTTGGGGACTGAGAACGGCTGGTATTGAGAAGACAGTGAAAAGGAATTTAAATCTGAATGACGGATGATCGGGAATTGGCGAGACAGGCAGAACAAAGAACAGATGAATGAAGAAGGGAGAAGGAAGGAATAAAAAAAAAGAATGACACTAAACAGTATTCAAGAAGGAAAAAACCCTTTGGGAAAAAGTAAAAGTGAAGGGGGTGGAGGAAATTTGAAAGTTGGTAAAAGGGTGAAAGAAATTTATGATGATGTGTTGAACTGTGTTATATTTGATTTATGTACTAACCTGTATTGTCTGAACTGTGAAACAGGGTTATATTTTTTAGAAAAAAAGAGATAGTGTGAAAACTTATAGATTATAGATAGATTGGTATAAAGTTTGATAAATTTAATTTTGAGGGGGGATTTGGATCAAAATAGAAAAATAGATAAAACTAAAGATTGAAATTATAAGAAAGAGAGAAGGGAGAAAAATATCAATTTAGTACAGCAAAGAAGGATAAACAGCTGTACAGAGTTAAAAGAATCCAAGGCTACAGGCAAGATAATGTAATTGGTAAAGAGAAAAATAGATAAGAAGCATTTAGAGGAAAATCAGAGAAGGTTGAGGAGCAATCAAAACATAAGTTAAAGTAGAGAAGTAAAAGGGTGACCTCGTGGTTAAAACTAGTTATTAAAGGGCTTTTTAATTAATTAATTAATTAATAAAGGAATATAAAATTAAGAAATAAACAAAACTAAACAGATTAACAAAATTTAAAAAAGGAAATTTGAGCGGGAAAAAAAAGAGACTATATATATATAAAACACACATATATAAAATTTAAAAAAAACTGTAAAAACAAAAAAAATTTTAAAATTTTAAAAAAGTAGAAAAAAAATCATATAGTTAGAGAAGAGAATAAAGACATAGTAAATATTAAATAAACACTAAAAATAAAATTAAGAATTGACGTAGGAAAGAAAAGAGGAAAAATAAAGTAAACAAATTAAATAAATTAAATTAAAATATAATATAATATAATAAAATAAAATAAATAGGACTAAAAAAAAGGGGAAAAAAGAGAAATAATTTAAAAGGGAAAAAAGAAGAACTTTAATTTAGTTTTTTAAAATATAAAAAATAAAAGGAAATAGAATAACTGATAAAAAAGGAAAATAACTGAGATGGCTACAGCAGCTGGAAAAAAAAAAATACATTGCAAACACAACTACAGGTAAAACTAAAGAAGACCCTCATTAGAAGTGCAAGTAAGTAACCAAGAACCATATCAACTTTTATTGAAAAAGTGAAAAAAATGAGAGAAGATGCCAAAGCTGAGATGAGAGAACTTTTGCAGAAGTAAAGAAAAAATTAGAGAAGTGAGGAAGGACATGGAAAACTTGGGAAAAAACTGGAATCTGAAGGATCTGAAACGAATAAAAAACACGAAGGATTGAAATAAGGATCTGAAACGAATGAAAAAATAGAAGGATCTAAATGAATAAAAAAATAGGGGGTAAGATGCAAAAAGCTGGAGACCAAAACAAAAGATATTGAATCCACAGAGAAAAGAATGACATGAAAACAATGTTGATGGAAATTAAATATCGCGAGAGGTGCCTGAAAATTAGGGGTCTGGAGGAAACTGGGAAGGACCTTTGCCAAGCCATCCCGGCATTAGCCCAATTTATCAATGGTCAACAGAACAATTGGATATCGAGGTGGACTGGATCTTCAGGATAAGCTCTATAATAGCCAGAGAAAGGAGGCCCCACGCCACATAGTTGTGTATTTTGTGAGAGAGAGGGTGAAGGAACTGATCATTGAAAGCTACAAAAAAGCTTAATTCTGGAGGGGATGGAGCTCAAGATATTTAAAGACGTACCCTCACAAATACTCAAGAAAAGGAAGGATTACAGTTTTTTAAACACAAGTGTTGAAAAGAAGGGGAATTTATAGGTGGGGAAGATTTCAAGGAATAATTCTAACATATAAACAAAGAAGATATACATTGGATTCGGTTATAAAGGCTAAAGAATTTCTAAGAAAAATAAAGAGGACTTGGAGAAAATAGAAAAAAAAGAGGAAAAAGGAAAAGGAAAAGGAAAAAAGTGAAGAAAAGATTAAAGAAGAAAAGGGAAAAAAAGGACAAGTAACAAATAAAAAAGAGGGAGCACAAAGAAGAACTGATATATCAGGAAAGATAACAATTTAGAACAAGAAGAAGAAGAGACAGACCCAGAACTAAAAGAAGAAATATTGAAGACCCAAAAATTTAAGAATAAATCTAAAATTTGAAATACAAATAAATTTAAAGATAATCTCTTGGAATTTTGGGGGTTTAAATTACTTACTCAAACTGAAAAAAATCTTTCACCTACTAAAAAAAAAAAATGTAAATTTATATGCCTACAAGAAAGCCATATTAAAGAAATAGATTAAAATTATTAGTTAATCCAAAACTAGGGGGTATATTTAGGAATCAAAAAAAAAAAAAAAAATTAAATTGAAACAAAAAAAAAACAAAAAACTTGAATGCCCAATGGGAAGACTTGGGAAAGAGCCACTAAAAACAAAAATTGGGAGGAATTACAGGCCATTAGAGAAAAAGGGGAAATTTTTTTTGAAAATTGTTAAAAAAAATTTAATTTGGAAACAAAAATAATGATGGGTAATTTTAAAGGGGGAAAAACCCCCAACAATAAAAAGGAAAATTACAAAAAACAAAAAAACAAGCTGTAAAACCCCTTTCAAAAATATATTTTTTTAAAATGTGTAAAAAACTAAATAAAAATACAATATTAACAACATTCCCAAAATCATAAATTGATAAGTTTAGTTTTTAAATCCAAAACATAAATTCAAAAATAAGGAAAAAGGAAATAAACCCAAGAATATTTTAGATCAAATCCTATAATACTAATATTGGAAGATAAAAGATGAGAATTTGCATGGAGACTAAAGGATAATTTATTGAAGAATGAGAAAATACTACAAAGAGCCAAGTTTGAATTAAAAAATTATTTAAAGATAATCTGGATAAGGTATATCAACAAAATCAGTCTGGGGGGCGGGGAAAGCATTTATGAAGGTTTTTATCCAACAAGAAGTCCTTGGAAAAAGGAAAAACAGGAAAAAAAAAATAAAATTATAAATGAAATTAAAAAACCGGAGGAAGAATTTAAGAAACCCCCCAAAATAATTATATAGATAAAAAAATTAAAATATTACAAACAAATAGATATAAATGTAACAGAACAAATAGCAAATAAATTAAAATTTACAAAACAGAACTATTTTTTTAAAGCTAACAAATCAAATAAGTGGTTAGCATATAAATTGAGAAAAAGGAAAAAGAAAAAAAAACTATTCAAGAATTAAGAGTAGGAGAAGAAGTACAAATTGATCAAGAGAAAATTAAAAAAGCATTTTTAGGTTACTATAAAGAAATTTTTTTCATGAAAATGTACCCAAGAAAGGTTAAATAAAATGAAACAATGTTTAAGAGAAAATGAACCAGAGTTCACCGAGATGCAAAGAACGGTAATGAATAATCCAATATTTAAAAAAGAAATTGTAAAGCTATAAAAAAATTAAAGTCTCAAAAAAGCTGAGGTTGATGGATTTACTGCTCTATATTATAAAACATTCACTGAACAACTAGTAGATCCATTATATAAAATAATCCAAAATTTGGAAAAAAAAGATATACCCCAAACATGGAAAGAAGCAAATATCACCTTGCTACCCAAAAAAGGGGAGGGACCATTTGGAGATGAAGAATTATAGACCAATATCTCTTCTAAATGTAGACAATAAAATATTTATATCGATACTAGCAAAGAGATTAAAGAAAGTTCTACAGGAGTGGATTCATGATGATAAATGGATTCATTCCCGACAACTTAAGAATAATATTAGAACTATAATAAATATTTTGGAGCATTTCCATAAACATAATGAAAAGAAATTAGCGTAATTCTTTAACGCGGGAAAAAACATTTAAACGTTAATTGGACTTTTATGAAAGAAATATTGGCTAAGATTAATATAGGTAATAACTTCTTTAAAATTTGGGTCAACTTTAAAATATAAAAATCAAAAGCACAGAAAAAGTAAACGGAGAAGAACGGAGGCCATAGCTATAAGAAAAGGAACTAGACAAGGATGTCCTTTATCCCCTTTATTATTTGTTATGGTATTAGAGGTATTAAATAAAAAAAAAAAGAAAAACGAAAAAGGGGTTAAAGTTAGAAAACCAACATATAAAATCAGAGCCTTCGCAGACGATTTGGTAATAATTTAGAGAACCCATTGCAAGATATAAGTATTTTAAATGATATATTAAATAGTATGGAGAACTATCAGGATTTAAGGTTAACAAAGAAAGACATATATAATAACTAAAAAATGTCAAAGATAAAGAGAAGAAATACAAGAAAAAACTAATTTTAGATTAACAAAAAAAGCTAAATATTTGGGATAGTAATTTCTAAGAATAATAAAGAACTTTTTGATAACAATTATGGGGAAAAATGGAAAGAGATAAAGATAGAATTAAGAAAAGGGGTAAATTAGATTTATCATTAGGCAGAATAGCTGCTGTTAAGATGAATATATTACCAAAAATGAATTTTTTATTTCAAAATTTAATTTTATCAAATGATAGCCCATTTAAGAAGTGGAATAAAGATTTAATGAAATTCATATGGAGAAAAAAAAAACCAAGAATCAAACAAAAAATATTAATAGATATAAAAGGGCAGGATGGGGATTACCAAATTTAAAATTATATTACGAAGCGAACTCCAAATTGGCTATCGGAATGGGTCAATTTAAGAAATAGAGAATACTACAAATAGAGGGGGAGGATATTTATTTCGGGTTTGGGATGCCTATTTATGGTATGGGAAGGCCCAAGATAAAAAATTTACAAACCATCTCATAAGAAAACGGTTGCTAAGGGTTGGACGAAATATAAAAGGAGATTCTATTTAAAAAAACCCACTTTGGATTTCGGCCCATGAAGCTTTTTATAAAAAGGGGAAAAAAGTAAGATAGACAATTGGCTTACTTACAAAGATCTTATAAAAAAACAGGATAGATATACAATTTAAATCTAGAGAGGAATTAAAAGAGAAAAACTAGATACCCATTGGTTATTGATAAGACAGTTAAAAAAGATTTTAAAAATTATGAGAAACAAGATGGATTTGAAATGAAGGAGACTAAAATTTAAAGAAATACTTATTAAAGATGTGGACAAAAGTGGGGAAGATTTATAAAATATGAAGATAGAAATGGAGCAAGAGATAGTCAAAGACAGCATGATAAAAGGGCCAAGAATATAGGTCATACCATTTCATTGGAGACCTGGTCTAGATCTTGGGTAAGGACATGGAAATTGTTAAATCCCAAGTTTAAAGAAAATATCTATAAAATGATATATAGGTGGCACTTAACACCGGTGCAATTAGCAAAGATTCATAGGGAGAGAAAAAGAAGTGCTGGAAAAGTGCAGCAGAAGCACGTTCTATCATATATGGTGGCGTGCCCGGGGCTAGGGAGTTTTGGGAAGAAATACATGGGGTAATTAAGGATATATTTAATATTAACCTTTCATTAAACCCCAAAATTTTACTTATTAAAAATATTGGATTCAGTACCTACGCTAGATAAAGCACAACAAAGGATTTTACTGTATATGATCACAGCTGCAAGACTGAGCTATGCACAAAGGTGGAGACAAAGTGAACCCTCAAAGATAAAGGGTTGGGCAATGAAGCTATATGAAATGGTAGAAACGAAGGATTAGGGTATGGATATCAGAGAGACCATAATAGAAAGAAGCAGATGGGAATTTTGGGTTTCACTTCTATGGGAACAACTATGGGGGGGAAAGGGTATTGGGGGGGTTAAATATAAAAAAAAGATAATTACGAATTTTGGACTATTTTATATTATATGTTTGATGTTGGAGGTTACCTATTGGAAAGTAAAATATAATGGAAATAGAATGAATAAGATAAGTAGGAAATCGGTAATGAGATAGGGTTTTGATATGGTTAATAGAAAAGTTAAACTTAAAGACATTACATGTAAATATAAAGAACTAGAATGTTTATACTGAAGCAGAAAAATGTTTAAGAAGCGATATTCATATGAAGATGTTATGTATGTTATGTATGTTTATATGTAGGTTATACATATTTTTATGTATTGTAAATAGACCTAACAGTTATAGAAGAAATTAGGGGAAAATAAAGGTTTCGCAAAATCAATAAAAATAGAAATATAGAAATGAAAAAGATATATGTTAGCACTCACTTCTTGAAGTGGGAGGGGAAAAAAGGGGGGGGAAAGGAGAAGCTATTCGAAGATTAGGATAATTATGAAAATAAGAAATAAGGGTAAATTCAGGACATTAAGGAAAATATGATAATTTAATTAGGGAAATAAGGAAGAAATATCTACGATATGTTAGTGTGTTTTTTTTATTTTCTTTTTGGGTTTTTTTCCCTTTTTTTGGGTCTCCTTTCTCTTTTAATAATATAATTGAAAATTTAAAAAATTATTAAAAAAAAACAAAACAAAGGAACTTCTTGACAATAAAAAAATTTGGCAATGGAACCAATTGCCTAAAGAATGGGGTTTTTCACTGGATGTTTTAAAAAAAGGCTGGAAGCTACTTGCTGGGGGGGGGGAGTCCTACACATGAAGCCCCTTCCAACTCCATGAATCTATGATCTAGACCAGTGGTAGGCAAATGGCAGGAGATGGGGAACCTCACTGTCCCCCTGCAGGACCTTGGAGAACAAGAACACCCAACAGACACACACCAGTTACTGCAGTTTCCACCCATGCAATTTTTCATTTTTTTTAAAGTAATTTATTCTACTAAAAACACTTTCATATCTCCTGAGGGTGAGGGGCATTTTGCCATATATGTGTTCTCTGGGCTGTTTTAGGCCTAGGGCTAGCCTTCAGTTAGGGCCCTTTTCACACACTACCTCCAATGCGAAATGGCCACGGGATCGCAACAATGGTTCTGCATGATGTCATTGTGATCCCGTGGCCATCCTATGACTATCCCATTGCAATCGCAGATTAAATCATGTTCTAGTTTCTCCCAAACATGACCTGCGATTGCAGAGTCCTCCACGTCCCTCCCACACTTACCTGTTGTAGGGAACATCAGGAAGCACAATGGCTGCACTTCCTCCCCCAGTGCAGCCTGGGAAACTGCCAGGTTGCGCTGCAGAAGGGAGGAGCTGAGCCATTGCGCTTCTTCCCATCCAGCAGGCAGCCGGTACAGAGGGAGAGCACAGCAGACATGATTCCCTCCCAGGAGATGCTTTCCTGGGATCACCACGCAATGGCTCCAGGAGAAAGGTAATGTGCGAAAAGGGTCCAGGAAATAAACCAGAAATCACCTTCCAGTTTAAATACAGCAATCTCCTGGGCCTAACACAGTTGAGGGAGGAGAGCTAGTAATAGCAGAATGGTGCTGCACACACCTCTAGGAGTATTTTTAGTAAAAGATTTTAGAATTGAAAAATCTCCCCCCCCCCAAAAAAAAGCCACAACAAACCTGCAGGGCAAGTGTTTGTAGTAGGGGCTCAGAGATAATCATCTGGAGACTGCATGTTGCTCATAGGCTGCATTTTTCCCATTTCTGCTCTAGAGGGCCAAATGTTCTTCACCCCAACCACAGAGTATGTGTTCAGTAATCCATTATTTAGTGGAAACAAGCCTTCTTGTTTTACTCCAGGCTTAGTGGCTTTCTTTCCCCAGACCTGTGTGAGGATTTAAGCTATGTGCCGTTTAAGATGTAAATAAATAAAGTCAGATGAAAACAAACTTCCAGTGAGAGGAGAAACTTGGACTAGGAAGATACATGGAAAGAGTTTTCTTAGATGAGTGCAGAAAAACAATGAGTTGTCACCACTGCTAGCGAGTTTCTCAGGAAAATAATGCGGGAAGAAATTGGCTTTTTATGTGCAGCCTTATGGAAAATTCAATACACATCACACCTAAAGACAAGAGCACTCAATGTCCCACTATTACCTTTAATACAGCATTCTTATTATCAGGCTATACAAATAAAATGTTCCAGCATGATTCTTAAAAGAGCTAACATTGCTGTTTTTTTATGTTGACTTTAAAATCTAGCCTTCAAGTAGGTAAACGTTTAGAAAAGGCCAATGGAAATAGAGCTGAAATTCCCCTCCCGCTGTCAACATGACCTACTTTCTGGCATTGTTGACACAGCAAAGTAACTGCCTCTATCCTTGAAACAGTTGGCTTCAGCAGTGGGCCAGACTGTTATTTCCCTAAATATAGTTCAACTGTCAAACAAGCTAAGCACAGAACATGTTTATTCATGTCCTTTCTGGAAATTATAGTTGAGGCCTTCCCTGTAGCTTGAAATAATAGTATGTATGCTCCCAGCTCACAGTGTAACTTGTTAGCAAAAAGAACAGCTATTGTTGTTGCTGAGCATTAAGAAGGTCTCAGTTGTGAGAACTGGAACTCTATAGCAGTGGTTCTCAACCTGTGGGTCCCCAGATGTTTGTGGACTTCAGCTCCCAGAAGCCCCAGCCACTATGGTCAATGCTCAGGGCTTCTGGGAGCTGAAGTCCAAAAACATCTGGGGACTCACAGGTTGAGAACCACTGCTCTATAGGGTGAGAGCCCATTTAGCAAGAACTGGAAAGCGGCATATTTCTCTACAGCAGAGGAAGGGTGCTTTCAGGGATTATGGGACTGCCTGATATCCTGTGGATTTGCCAGCCCACCACCTGAACTTGTTTCTCCTTTAAATGAGGGGATCACTCTCAATGTACCTCATTTACAAATAGGAAAGTGAATCTCCGTGTATGCAATTCTACTTGTTTTAAAGGAAAATGTGTTTTTCTGTACTACCATTGCAGCAATTCAGGGGGAAACTGAGTTTAGATCAAAGGGGTATATGGGTGATCAGACATGAACACTGCCTATGGTTTCTGCTTATTGTACTCCCCACTCAAATATCCTTTTAAGAGGGAAGAGGAAAGGACATCTGACTGGGGTGCAAGCTACAGCAAGAATATGGATTTATCACCCCCTCCCTGTGTGGTCTTTTTGCTTTTAGAAATGAAAGCTCTGCTTTCCACTTTATATATTACTCAGAAAACAAAAACTGAGATTGAATAGTCAGTCTTCAACAGAGATAGGCCCTATGCTTTGCATGTCTAGAAAGTCATATAGGTTTTAGGCCATTTCCTCCCTTTACTGTTATAATGCTAGCAGAGCACTGACAGCAGAGAAAGAGAGTGGAGGGGAAAGTCAACTAAACTTTGTTTCAGTCCTGATAATTTGAAAAAATGATTTGGAGTGCTGGGATAAGATGCCTCTAACCATTCATTTATTTTCACTCTTCTGAAAAACGATCTCAAAGCACATAGCAATATTAATATACAATACATAAATAAACATCTAACAAAACAATAAAGAAATAATCCACACAGATTAAGTCATGCTCCTTATATTAATAAAGACTTCAATAAACAGATTATTCTTCACTTGGCACTAGGAGACTAGTAAAAGTAGTATCAGATGTACATTTTGGGCTAGAATGTTCCAAAACTGGGCCTTCACATCACCACAGAGAAGAGTGTATCTCATGCTACCACTCAGTGTACTACCTCTGTTGGTGGGACAATGAAAGAGGCCTCATCATCAGGTCTAAATGTAGTTGGGACAGAGAGAGGCATACCTTCTTCAAATACTTTTGGCCCTAAGATGTGTAGGATTCCACAGGTAAATAACAGCATCTTCAATTTGCCACAAAGCTAATAAGCAGTTAATGCAGCTTCTCCAAGACGGGTACTCTATGATCCCTGGTAACTGTGCTAGGCAATATCTTGGCAATTCCATTTTGCATCAGTTGTCATTTCTAGATGGGTAGCTCCATGTAAGGTTCAACCAAGAGCATTAATTACAGTTGCTGAGTTGTGTCTGTCAAATAATGTTTCTAATCAGGTACAGAAGTCAAAGTTACGTAAAGACACTCAACACCATTGGCATTACCAGTTATTTAGTTGGATCATATTATTTGCAGCCTCTGAGCCCACAGATTTTGTACCTTTAGATCTATCAGAATGGCTCTGTTGTGTGTAAAAATTTAACAAATCTAAATGGAGAGTGGAAGTCATGGAAGGCATGAGGCCCAGATGGAATTTCAATTAAACTGCTAAGAAAATAATTTGGAATAGAGGCCTCTCCTCTTCATACTTTTTTCCCCTTATAGGCAAGCTTTCCCTGAATCATGTATGAAAGCTATAATCATACTAATCTTTAAAGAATGAGAGAGAGAGAGAGATCCAGTTCCATGACAGAAAAATCTCTGTCTCAGTAGCAGAGGTTGGAATGTGTGGAGGGGGGGTGGGAGGGTATGGGGCTATGGCATGAGGGGTGTGGCCACTGTTCATGGGGTTATGGCTGCGGTGTGTGGGGGCATGGCCAGGGCATGCGGGAACATGGCCAGAGGCTGGGACACCCCAAAAACATTGCTGCCTGGGGCAAACCATCCTCTCCACCCACCGTCCCTACGAGACTGCTCTGTCTTACCAGTGGTTTTTTGGCCCCTAATTAACATATTACTGCCTACAGGCACCAACCCAGTGACTGCTTTGCCCCTCCTGACTGAGATGACAGGAAGCAAAGGTAGGTCATCATTGTTCTACTGATACCACAGTTCAAATCCACTGATGACCTCTTCTAGTCCTTTCATGTAGACTGTTCTGTCCAGATAGCAGCCATGATTCATAATCCTCCAATAAAGCCTATAGTAGCAGCTGCAGACAAGGTTTACAAAAGCTTATCTGTTAGCTACCATTTTTGTTTCAGCAGTCCCAAGTCAGTAATAAATTCAGAGTGTCAATTCAAGGGAGTATCCAGTAACGTAGTCAGCATACAAAGCAAGTGTCAAGGTTTTCCAAGAATACAAGCCAAGGATCCAAACAAAGAATGCTTTGTTTCCATCAGAAATAGCAGATGTCTGCAAAGGACTTCTCCCCACCCCATCCTATGTATTTATTAGTCAACAGCCTCCCCCAGCTGTTTTCCTAATTAATGCCATCTTCTCTATATAAATGCTCTGAGTTTTGTAGGCTTTCCCTTTCTCATCTATTCTGGGCTGCAGTAAGAATTGTCTTGTTCATGTCTTTGTGTTGTGGCTGTTGGGGAGGATCCTGTCTGTGTTTGCACCTGAGTCCTGGCATGACATAGACACTGAAGAGCATGGAAATTATACAATAAAAATAAATATTAAAAAAGAGCATGCAAGTTATTCTACAAGTTAGAATGAAACCAACATTCCACCATGCTCCCAGTTCTCAATCCAAAGAGTTAATCGAGCAAGAAACCATGGTTTTATGGTATCAGAAGCCACCAAGAAGTGCAAGAGAATCAGCAGGAATGTACCATTGGCCTTCCATATCCACAGATTCTGTATCTACAGATTCAGCCAAGCATGGCTTGAAAATATTAAATATTTCTCTAAAAGTCCAAAAAGCAAACTTTGATTTTGTCATTTGGTTTTACCCATCAGTGTCACCCCGCCACATGTCACAGGCTATGAATGAGAAGTATTGGGTAGAGACACGATTCATGTGTCTTTTTCAAGGACCTTGTCTTCATCATTGGGCCACAACAACTGAAAAGGAGCATAACCTATCTTGAAAGTGCCTCTGCTGGCTGTGAACAATAGAACTGTTAAGTTCCAAAATAATAAGCTGTCAAAGAAACTGCAGTGTTGATTTTTACTGTGAAAAGAAAGGACAAAAGGAATCCAGCAGCACCTTTAAAATTATCTCATTTCATTTAGTATGATGTTTTATGGATTTCCATCCACTTCTTCAGCATCTAGCAGCACTTGAAGAAATGAACTGAAATCCAGGAATGGTCCAGCTAAAATAAATCAGTATTAAAGATACCCACTCACTCTATTTCCTTTTCAAATTACCAGTTGTTTTGTCTTGATATCTCCTATGGGAACTGTTGTGTGCTGCCCAGGGTCCAGAGAACCCAGAAGGAACCCAATGACAGAAGACTATGAATGTGATCACCCTCCTCAGCACTGAGTGTATGTATGTGCCTCCAATCTCCTGTCAACTTATGGCAACTGCATGAATTTCATAGGGTTTTCTTAGGGAATGAATACTTAGAGGTGGTTTTGCCAATTCCTTCTTCTGAAATATAGCCCACAGCACTTGGTATTCATCGGCAGTCTCTCATCCGAGTATTAACTAGAGCTGACCCTGCTTAGCTTCCAAGATCAGACAGAACCTGGCAAAGTTTTTAAAAGCCAGGTGACAAAAGATTAGTCATGACTGTCCTTGCCAAACTGGAACAGATGGAGGATGAGTTACAACTAGAAGTAAATTATGATTGTCCCATTTTACTAGTAACAAGCAAGGTGGTGAGGAATCAGTAGAATACTCACAATGTTGTGGGGAGGGGGAGAATATTTTGTAAATTGCACTCTAAGATAAACATTCCATGTGACTGCTTCAGCATTCTGTTGAAAAACAAATTTTCTTTGAAGCATTCAGCTTCTTTCCTGCTTTAAAAATGTTGATTTGTCTCACATAGTACAGAAGTACAGTGTGACCACATAACAATAATATTTCATCATGAAGAGTGTTGTAGGAAATATAAGCAAATCATCCTGATGATGATCATGATGATGATCGTCATCATCCTTTGGTGCCCCTGTACTGCCCAAAAGAACGAATAAAGAAAGAGGTTTCTGGCGGGGGGGTCAGTATCCAGTTTGCAATAAGACTTTCTGTGTTGCTTTCTTTTTCTGTGTGTCTTGGGCATTGATTCAACATGACTCACAACAGAATGTTAGCTCTTAGAATAACTATAATAAAAAAAAAAGAGTTTATCTTATGAAGGTCCAGTGTAAATATCTGGGTGTCCTAAGTAAATCTGAGCCACTTTAGTCTCCTAAATCAGTAAGCTCCAGTATGTAAACAAGATTAATGCTCATGGAACATTTGCACTGTATCATTTCTGTTCAAAACAGAAACTAGATAAAGTGTTTTTTTTCTCAGTTCCTGCTGTGTGTTTCCTAACAAAGAAGACTGGCAGGATACAGCCTCAACAAAGCTGATTTCCAAACAGTGTGTTTCCTGCAGCCCTATCACATATCTTCTGTTAGGCCAAGAGAGAGAGTATGTGCTTCTTCTGCTGACATACAAATGTTGCAATCGAGAATTTTCCCAGCACTACGTGAATGCCAGTAATCATCTGCAGCCTCTGCAGTTTCACATCTAATTCATGTTAGCTCAAACAGGAAAACCCAGCTCATGACGGTGCTCTAATAGATAATTCCATTCCATCTTCTTCACTGTAACGTTCTGATACACATCTGCCTGAATACATTTTCCAGATACTGTGCAGAATATGAAACTGACTTCTCATAAACCTGCAAAATCTATTTACCAAAGTGGCTGTAGAAACAGGATTAGTGGGTATCCCACAAGTAGCATTTCTGTTTTCAAACCACATTCAGCTGCCTGGAAAAAAAAACTATTCTGCATTTCAAGCCTTACCAGTGTATTCAAATAGATATTATTCAACCACCAACTGTGAGCCAATATAGTATATACTGTTGTTGTTGTTGTTGTTGTTACTTTGTGCCTTCAAGTCCATTTCTGGCTTTATGGCAACTCTGAGGTGAACCTATCACTGGGTTTTCTTGACAAGATTCATTCACGAGGGGGTTGCCTTTGCCTTCCTCTGGGACTGAGAGAGTGTGATTTGTGCAAGATCACTTAGTGTACTGGGATTGATAAAAAAAGCTGGAAGAAGATTTTCCAGAGAATTAATGTGGGGTTAAAAGATGGATTGCATATCCTTGTGTACACTCTCACCCAACTGCTTCCTCTACCCCCAATTAAGAGATTTTTCAGGCTTTTAAGGTGTTTCAAAAACTCAGGAAACCTTTTGGCCCAAGGCAATAAGAGGGTAAAAGACTGGTGTGTAGATACAAAGAGTAGTAATACTTCTCACCCAACTTTCAGTTTTCTCAAGAATGCCAACAATGTACCTTATGCCATAGTGACTTCTATATGCTTGCCATGATTCTAACATGGCTAACTTTTTAAAGACATAACCAAACATAGCCATTAAATATTCCATGTAGTTTTGTGTAGCATCTGCTCTTAACAGTCCAGAGCCAATTTTCCATCCAGCCCACAAAACATAGATTGCATTTGTCAACATTTGTAAAACAAAGAGGAAAGTACTGTTGTTGCTGCTGTTGTTGTTGTTAAAACTGGCCAAAGTGGAGTGGGACAAGGCAGTGTTGAATCAAGAATCAAATCTTTCATTTGTATTTCCAGAAGACAGAGTTGGTTGCACAGACTTGCATTGTGCACAAACTGTCTATCTCTTGGGAATATGAGAAAGCTGCCAGGGAAGCAATTTGGTTTTCACAGTGCAGGCAGTTCCAATCCCCGTCTGCTCATAAACAAAAAGAGTCTGCGCACAGCTATCAACTTTGTCCCTCCTTCTTTTGTTTTATTTTTTCAAATAGCAAAGAAGTATCCCATGTAGAAGGATAAATGCAACATTAGGCTTGGTGGAGGGCTCATTCTCCTGGGAAGTCCTGTGTATTTCATACTGATTACATCACCTCTTTCTCCCTGTCACATGAGACTGAGTCATTAGTGTTCATGCATACAGTTATCAAGAAACAGTCTAGGCAACAGCTGCTTTATTTTCTCTTCTCTTCCAACAGCCTTTAATTTGTAGCAGACAAACCCTTTATCAAAATCCTTTCAAACTGCAAGAGCCATGTGACTTCAGTTTGTAAGTTTCTACATGCTTCCACTTGTAAAAATGATTTGAATTGCATCAAAATACCAGCAGAGTCTCTGCAAAAGTACCCGAAGTAGCAATAATCCATTTCTGTTGTATGTCTACAAAAACTGTTTTTTTAAAAAAAAATATTTTGTTTTTAGTAACTGATTGTACTAGAGCTATATCAAGAATGTGAGTTCAGAAAATCTGTCCTACAGATTCAAGCAAGTCGTGGTGGTTCAGGGAGAAAAAAAGATGACCCCAGTTTCAAGAAACCTACATATTAACTAAAATGTGAGTGAATAGAAATGCAGAAATAGTAAACAAGGGAGAGTGTGTGGATGAGATTAATTACCATTACCATTTTAAAGGGAAACTATAAGATCAGAGAGACAAACTGTGTCTTTTTATTGGCAAAAGATGAAACTGAAGACAGAGTGAATCTGGAAAAGAAACCCCTATTATTGCAACATTTGTACTGTATTGTGTTTTTCTTCTGTAAGCCTCATGACAACAGACACGAGCATATCCTGCTTTTGTCTTCACAACTTTCTGAGGTCAATTAGCTGAAAGATAGTGCCTGTTATCCAATGAGCTTTAGTGCTGAGTCTCAACTTTAAGCTGAGCATCCTTAATAAAAGTACAACATTTTGTCAATTACACATAAAAGATGAGCATTCAGAACCTTGTATCAGAAAAACTGTCTGCAACAGATGAAAGGAGAACAGTTTTTGTAGTACTATTGTAGGTAGGTGTTACTGCAGTTTAGGCCTACCTGGCGATAACACCTGATATCACCTTGATATCATAATTCGGCCTTACCATACCACCCCTCTCCACGTGTTTGCGAGGCCCCCGGACAAGCACGAAACTAGGCTTGGCATTTAACTGCTGAAATATTCTCAAACAATACAGGCAAGCCAGAAATAGCCAGATTGCAGCTTCAGGGACTTCCCCGGCAAAAACCACATTATGTATGTGCGCTACCTACAAAAGGCTCCTTGCCCCAAACAGACAACTTGACAAAGGCTGAACCATCCGCTGTCAAGCGTTGTGCATTTACATACTGGCTACACCATTGTTAATTCAGCTCTGATTCCATCATGCTAAATTGTGACCTTTCGGAGACATTGTCTCGCACCCAAAACTCATTGTTGTCCCCGAGTAAGGCATAGCCTGCAGTCACACTTCTTCCTATAAAAACCCCTGATTCCGAGACCTTCCTCGGATCGCTCCCGAGTTCCAGACCGCCTCGCTGCCACTTTGCTTGGCGAGCTTCCCCTCAGCTCCACGTGCTGAGCCACACCGAACCCCAGTGTCGCTTTCTTCCGGGCTTCAGGAACAGGTTTCGTATCACCCGAATCAACTATCCCTCTGAAAATCCTGCTATCTTACTCACACCTTTATTTTCCTTAGCTATCTGTGTGCGTGTGTTGCTTACATTGTGTGCCTGTATTTAATAAAGATCATTCATTACTTTCAAACTGGTCTGCTTCTTGACTTGGCCTGACCCTGTAAACACTGGGTTACAGGATCCTGCTAAATTACGCTGCTTCTCGTAACACTAAGCAGTGCTCAGAGCTAATTTTCCCCACCTATAGTTGAGCACATTTTGGTGTTCCTCACGGGACCCCCAGTAAACAGGGTAATATAGGGAAAGAACTGCTGTTGTCTGACAGACCAAACAAACAATATCCCGTACAGTTTTCTCCTTTCAGATGAGGAACAATCAAAGGAAAGTCCCTTTTGTGCCTAAAATCAGATAAGTGGATTAAAAAAAAAACCACTGGAACAAGCAGGAAGGAATTTTGGCTTACTGTATTTTGTGTCCCAGTGAGATCAACATATATTTGCCCCAACAATAGACACTTTGGGCCAACAGAGGGGAGACAAATATTATTTCTACAGTTTCCCAGATCTTGTCCAATACAACTTTATAGTTCTCTCCTATCTTAACTTTAAAAAAAATGTGAGAAGTTAGTTGATCACAGATTTGTAAAGTAAGGTTAGTGTGGTTGTCAAAATCATTGCAAGCTTCAAAGGGCCCAAAACATATCTTCATTTTGTTTATGCATTTTGACCACAATTTGTCAAAAAAAAAAAGAATTGTTGTATTAAAGTAAGGTAGTACATTTGTAGCTATTGTAAGCTGCCCTGAGATCTCTTGATATAGGGCAGTGTATAAATATTTTATAAATAAATGAAGGTAGTATTTTACCTCAGGTGTGGAAACACTGTTTAGTTAAGAACCAAATTCACAAATCTGCAGAAACAGCAAGGACCCAATTTCATGCGTCACCAACTTATAGCTAAGAGATGCATATCAGACATGGAGAAGAAAAGCAGTTTCCAACCTACTGGATTGGAATAATGACTACCAAGTTGCTGACATGATTTAGCATGCCATGAAAAGGCCTTCAGGGTAAAGCTGAAATAACTAGCAGTACTTCTCACACATTATGACACTTTACATTTGTTTTTAAAAATTACTAAATTGCTCGCTTTGGGGGATAAAGCTATTTATCCTAAAAGGCAGTTATTAAAATGTTCTTTAAAAAAAATTGTGGGTGACTTAAAATAATACACACACAAAAAAAAGAGAAACCCAACTATGAAGCACTAACAGTAAAGTAACTACCAGATAAACTGACATATTTGCAGTGAAAAGTATTGTTAAAAATAAGTATAAATGGAGGTGCAACTTAGTTGAAAGTAAATGCCATTGAGCTCAGTGGGTCTTACTTCTCAGTATATATGCATAGTATTATACATTTAGATCACTGTTGAGCTGGAGATAGGCTGAAATCCAGTTCCCAGTTTCTGGAAGTCAGCTCCAATATCAAACAACCCAGCTGTTGGGATCTTGTCTTGTCTAGTGCCTGTTACACTATTTACAGAATTGGGATGGGAAAGCACAACTATGGAGGTGGTGAAGGGACCACAACCTTTGTAGAAAAGGGTAAATTTCAAAGACATTGAGAATACAAAGCCCTCTTTTCAGTAGCAACTGGGAACTTTCCTCTCAGTGTGACAGTGAATCTGCTGTGGTTTTAGCCTGAATTTTAAGGGAAGTATCCAAGATGATGAACCTGTTTTGGGAACAGGGTTTGGCACCTTGGATAACTCCTTTAAAATCTGGGCTAAACGTCAGAGTGGATTCACTGCTCCATGGAAAATGGAAAATAACAGCTGCTACGGCTAATGTTACAAAGTAGTCGTTAGAGTCAAAGTATCAGACTTCAAGGAAGTAGGGATGGAGATCCAAGACTTGCTTGAACATTCTGGTCTCTACCATTCTTCCTTCTTATTTTCTTCTCCTTATCCTTTTTCAATTGGGAAGATTTGGCTTTCCTGGATTTTCTTAAATTAAGCAACTCATCCAAAGTAGGCAGTGTACCTATTGAAACCTAGGTATCTCAGTACCAAATCAAGTGCCAGACTCCAGGTGTTGCTCTTCCAGATGAAAATTACTTTCAGGCAAGACACTGAAAACTTTGTCAACAGACAAGGCATAAAAGGTAGAGGCCTGGAGCAGTAGCTGAGAAATCTGAAGAAGAGGGGCCAGTTTTTAACCACTGAATCCAATGTCCTCTGTTTCTCTTTCCAATGGAGAGCTGAGGCATGCTGTTCCTTTTGGCTAGTTTAATGAATATCTGGCAATGTCAGCAAGGGTCAACCATATGGGATTTTCCCAGACAAAAGTAATCATTTTCAGTAGATAACTAGGCTCAGATGAGTTCCACTTTTAAAAGAATGCCTTTGGGATTGTAGCCTCCTAGATGGAAATAACATTGATCTTTGGGGGGGAAATCCAAACAAGGCATTAAAGAAGAAAAATAATAAAGGACATAAAGAGATGAATAAATCAAACATAATAATGATGCAAAGCTGGATCCCTGGGCCAGTGATCAAGCAGAGAGAAGTTCCAAATAATGTTGCTCCAGTGATGGACAACATAGAATCATGGGAATCACAGGAACTGTATTGAAGACATGTCCACTGGTGCTGGGGAGGCGTCTCACCAAACTGTTGCTCAGCTCTAGAAGTTTGTGATCTGAATCTGTACAGAATAACCAGTATAAGTAACTCAATATCCTCCAACTGACCCAAACTGACAGGGACTGTTCTGATCAGTCCTCTGTCATCCCACTTTTTCAGCCGCTTTTAACATGTCACAGTTTCTTTCTCTTCTTCCTGCTTTCCCCCTTTGTCCTCAGCTTATTTCAATAGCTGAAAATGCGTTCATTTACAAAAGTGGTTTCTACTTAATTAACTCAGCAGGGAGAAACAAGAAGATGGAATGGAATCTTGCCCTTCCCGGTAGGCTCAGGCAAAAGCAAACTGCTGCAGCCTCCTCTGCCTTGTGTGTTCCTCCTCATAATAGCTTTTGCCATATTGATTCTGATGTTGCTTGGCCACACATGTCCAAGTTTTAATTTATGAAATGATGAAGGGTATGTAAGTCACAGAACCAGCAAGGAAGAATTATAGGATTGCAGTTTAATTCCAATAGGGAAGTGAAATTTGTACTCAACTGTCCTAATGAAATCTATGAGATTCAGCTTTGGCTGAATTATTCCTTTATGATAAGTTTTTATGAGCCAATGATAATAGAATTACTTCACACTATCATATAAAAATAAATCCCTCATCACAAGAATGACATCAATGTCATTCTGATGAAACACTGTTTAAGAATATTGTAAAGAGAGCAGGTTTCAGTGAAGCATGAAGTCAGACTACATATGTCCAACGTCTATGACTGCAATCCAAAGGTATAAACATTTTCCACAAGGTACTGAGTTTCCACATCCCTCTTGAGTATACTTTGCCAGAAGTGTAATGCTCCCATTTAAAAACATGCAGCCTTGTACAAGTGTAATGCAAACGTAAATTTATTTACACCAATTGGAAAAACAATTGGGGGTACCAACATAAGCTCATAAGAAACACAAAACAACACAAAACCATTTCAGCATTCAAGAGGTCTGTTTTGACAGACTGTTACAAGCCATTAGTGGAACTACTGACTGCTGCCTCAGTTTTGCATGCATTCAAGTTATTCTTTTTCAAACTCAGCATTTCCAAATATTATCAAAGCCAAAGAAGCCATTAGCTGATAGTATCCATTAGTAGTGATTTTGATTATCTATAGCCATTTTGAAACACAAATCCAAGGAACTGAGATTAGATATGGGCTATCACTCAGACCTTACAAAGCATCATGTTTGTTTAAAAGTAGCTCCGTGGTGTTGTAACAAGTGTCAATAGTGAGCAACACAGATAACCATTGGTTTTGTTTGTACTGCTAAGCCAGACATGGGCAATTGCTGGGACTGAGAGGCCACACTGGCCTTCCTTGAGGCTTTGAAGGGCCACCCACTGGTTTTTAATCTTTTTTGAGATTTTCTCTTTACTAAAAAGGCTCCCACATGCTCCCCGGGGACCATGGGAAGGGAATTTGCCATGTCTTGGAGCCCACTTAGGCTGTTTTAGGCTCAGAAGAGGCCTTTTTTCACCAGGAAGTAAACTGGAAGTTAATATATGGTTTACTTCATTGTTGAAAAAAAGGGTCCTCTTGGGCTTCGAACATAGCAGAAATACAACAAAATCCCCCATGCCCCCTAACCAAAGAGACAGAGAGAGGGAAGAAGGAGGGAGGGTAGATCCTGTGAGTCTCAAAAACAGCCTGGAGAGGTGCATGCAGCCTCAGGGTCACATTTTTGTCACTCCTGGGCTAGACTATTTATTAATTAAATTCAAGCTGGTATCAACTTATGGTGAGCCTAAAAATGAGAGACTTTCTAGATCCCCAGTCACAGACTGCCCTGCTAAGGTCCTACAACTCAGGACTTCACTGACTGAGCCTATCCACCTGTACAGCAGTCGTCGTCGTCATCTTCTGCCTTCTGCTTTGTCAGATTTGTTGTCTGTTCTAACAGGTCACATTGTCCCAAGGTATGTCCAAATTATGACAGTGTCCATTTGGTCATTTTGGCTTTTAGGAAGAGTTCAGGCTTGATTTGCTCTAGGACCCATTTACTCTTGATTTTGAAAGTCCATAGTATCCGTAAAACTCTCCTGTTGGTGGTGGTGTGTGCCTTCAAGTCATTTCTGACTTATGGTGACCTATCACAGGATTTTCTGAGGCTGTATGTGACATGGCCAAGATCACCCAGTGGATTTCCATGTCCAAGCAGAGAACAGAACCCTGGTTTGCAGGGTCATAGTCCAACATTCAAACCACTTACACCACACTGGCTCTCAAAACTCTCCTCCAGCACTATTATTCCAAATGAGTTTATTCTCTTCCTGTCACCTTTCTTCACTGTCCCTTTTTCACAACTATAGATAGAAATAGGAAATATGACGACATGGTTGTCTTGTTGGAATCACTGAATCTTAGAGCTGGAAGGGACCACAAGGACCATCAAGTCCAGCTCCCTGCTATGCAGGCCTACATTCCTGAAAGATGCTTATCCAACTTCTGTGTAAAGACCTCCAAAGATGGTGAGTATACCACACTCTGAGGTAATCTATTCTACTGTCAAACAGCGCTTACAGTTAAAAAAAAGTTCTTCCTAATGTTTAAATTTTTTAACTATTTTTTTAATTATTCTATTATCATTAATAACTTAGGATTTATTTAGTATTGTTCAGCAAGGTTTGCTGCAGTTGAGCATTTTTTTGTAAATTCTCCTGTCCTAAATTCATGATAGCAACTGTGCTCCTCTTTGGCCATTTCTGCACTATCTTGTTATAGTGCTATCCTGGAGTTTGCAGCTTAGGGAGGGGCCTCCCTCAAAGGCCCCTCCCTAAACTGCAAACCCCAGGTTTCCATAGGAGGTTGAAAGTGGAATAACAGCACTATAACAGCACTATAACAGACTAGTGCGGAAACTGTCGATGGATCTGTTAGCAGCTGATCATGTCTGAGTCTGTCTGTCATGTCCCAGACCAGAGCTCCTCTCTCCTGCCTGGTTCTCCTGGGTTACCTCACTCTACATTCAGGATGGCCTGTTTTTATTCATCTCCCCTTTTAAAAATACATGTTGCAACATTCTTTTATCCCCCCCGTTTGCTTTTTTGTTTTTGTTTAGTTCTAAAATAAATTTGAAATTTGTTTTCTTCCACAGTGCTTGGTTGTGAATTAATTTCTCTGGACAGACATATTTCAGAAGGCAACAGACATTACAGCCAAAACACAGCATTTGAAGGACAGACATGCCGTAGTTCAGTGGGACAGCACAGGCTTAGCTTCTATAGTCTCAAATCCAATTGTTGTCATATTTCAACGCATCTTATCGAGTTCAGAAAGGAAATACTTCTGCCTAGCAGCAGGAGCTACTCAGGGGAAAGAGTGCTAGATTAGAGGGGCTAATGGTGTGACTGAACATAATGCAGCTTCAAATACAGTACTTTGCAAAAGTATTTGCCTCTCTTGACTTTTCCACATTTGATTGTGTTACAGCTTGGTACGTATGCATGTAAGTATGTATTTAGAGCTTTTATACCCCACCCTTCAACCAAAAGTGTGTTACAGCTTGGTACATATGCAAGCAAGTAGAGCTTTTATACCCCACTCTTCAACCAAAAGTCTCCCAGAGCAGTTTGTCATTAATTTGACAATTCCCTGCCCTTAGGTTTACAATCCAAATAAGTCAGAACATACAAGGAAAAGGATACAGCGGGGGGAGGAGGAGGAAATCTGACAGATACTGCCTATTTTTCTCTCCCTTAGAGGTCAGAATAGTGACAGCTGGGACGAAGGAAGGGTCTATTGAAAGGTATTGAACTGGCATTGTTACCACGTGATGTACATAATATAATCAACACTGTGAAGGTGCAAAATACTTTAGTCATGGCACAAAAGTTAAACTAAACAAAAACAAACCAGCACCTGAATTGATCACCCCCCCTGAATTAATACTTGGTAGAAGCCTCTTTGTCAGCCATTATAGCAGTGAGCCTTCTTGGGTCAATCTCTAGCAGCTCTGCAGATCTGGATCCTGCATTTTTGCCCACTCTTCTTGGTAAAACTGCTCTAGCACTATCATTTTGGATGGGGACCATTGCCAAACAGCCACTTTCAAGCGTTACCACAGGATCTCAATAGAATGAAGGTCCAGACCTTGATTAGGCCATTCAAAGACTTCTCACATTCTTGTTTTACAAACCACTCCAGTGTTACTTGGGCTGTGTATTTAAAGTCATTGTTCACCTGAAGGATGCACCTCTTCCTCAATGCCATAGTCTGGCAGAATGAAATAGATTTTCCTCTAGAGTTGCTCTGTATTTGATCCATCCATCTTGTCCTTAATCCTGAATAATTTTGCAGTCCCTGCCAAGGAGAACCATTCCTATAATATGAAGTTACCGTCACTATGCTTCACCATTGGGACTACATTCTCAAGATAACGAGCAAGCTTGGTTTTGTATCAACACATAGTATTTGGAAGCAAAGTTGAGAGATTGGACTGACCATGAAGGTTCATTCTAGGATGGCAAGGGGGAGGAATCCACTATGATTGGGTTAAACTCACATGCTTCAGTCTTACCAGAGAACCACTTGTCAGATGGTTGCTGTGTCTGCCACCTGTCTTTTTGCAAATGGGCTGTGATATGGTTTTATCTCAGTAATGGCTTTCTTCTCACCCCTCTTTTATAAAAACCAGCCTTATTGGAATTTTGAGGTCATACTTGTCCCACGGACAGTTTCTCCCATCTCAGCTGCAAATCTCTACGGCTCCTTCAGTTACCATTGGCATCTTGGTTGCTTTTATGACGAATGCATTTTTTACTCAGTCACTATTCACTGGTGGTGAACAGCTTTCTTTAGGTAGAGCCATGAGTGAAAGATATTCTTTCCATTTTGTAATAACGAATTTAACGCTGCTCTGGGAGATATTAAATTTTGGATAGTTTTGATAACTAAACCCTGAATTTAGTTCTGTACAACTTGATTCCATACTTGTTCTGATAGCTTCTTGGTCTTCATTATGTGGTTTATTTAGATATGCTCTCCAGCAAACTATGGGGCCTTACAGAAACAAGTGTCTTCATTCTAAGATCATGTGGTGGTGAATTAAACACAGGTGGGCTCCATTCAACTATTTCTCTGGCCTCTGAAGGCTGTGGATTGTACCAGAGCTTATTTAGGTGTGTCACCACAAAGAGGGTGGACATTTATACAATCAATAAATGCCAGGGTTTTTTTTTCTTTGTTTCACTTTTCTGCTACAAAAAACCTATTTTGTACCTTCACAGTGTTGAGTATGTTATGTACATCAAGTAGCAACAATTAAATCCACTTCAGTTCTAGGTTCTAACATCAGAAAATGCAGAAAAGTCAAAGAAGCAAATATTTCTGCAAGGCACTGCAATCAAAATACTGTCAGAAAAGAAAAGAAAAAATGTATGGCATTTAGATCCCACTCTTATTGCATCAAGAATAGAAAGAAGGTAGTTTGGGATCTACAGGCACTTTCAACACTTTCTGTTTGCAACACTTTCTGTTTGCAACAGATCACCAAAAATTCCTGGTTTCCAATGGTTTAGCAATAATGAAAACAAAAGGCATTATTCTAAATCAAACTGCTAAAGTCAAAGGAAGCTTGGGGATGATGACAACGGTGATGATTGTATGAAGGATTTATGAGTTTTAGCTCTGGAACAAAAATTAGTTGCTGGGCTGCCTGTGCGCTCTGATGCACTTTGATCCTGAACATGAAGTTTACCTCCCAGAGTCACTGTTTTGCACAACAGGTAGGCCTTGGGGCTCTAGTAAAAAAACAAAGTAGATTGCTAGGCAGCCTGCCTCTGGTATATTAAAGAAATCTAAGCTCTGAGCAGATCCAAATCTGCTTATCTTCAGCCCTTGTTCTACATCAGGTATCATCATCTCCTCTGACCAAATACAATGGCCTTATGAAAGGCTACCTAGCAAGTTCACAGGTGAGGCCACTCTTGCGGCTGGGAATTCCCACCTCACGAACTGAGTCACTACAGCAAACCATTCTCTTTATTGTGTTCTTTCCCTCAACAGATTTAAATCCAAATTATGTTGGTGGAATTGTGAAAGACTTGTGACATCTTAAAAAGAAGTACTATGACACATTGTCTCTGTTAACTATGAACATTTATGCCATATCAAATCTGTTAAGTCCTTAAGGTGCCACAAGGCTTTAGCTACATCAGACTAACACAGCTACCTCCCTAGAAACTGTGGACCAAGGTTATCTTTTATAAATTGGCACTGCTAAGCTTTAATATTAAATACATTATTATGTCCAGAATAAAAGCTTCAGTTAAAACATTTTCTATGGAATTAGTAAAAGAAGTGGCTTGGGAATCACCATCTCAATTCATAAATGGAAAATTGATGTCTAGCTAGTCTGTGACAAATACCAATACTACTCATCTATTTTGACTGTTTTAATGAATGTGTGAAACAAAAGTTGGTGTCAGTAAACACTCATATTAAAGGCCTTTCCACAGTGCACTGCTATAGTGCTATAATTCCACTTTCAACATCCTGTGGAATTCTGGGGCTTGTAGTTCACTGAGGCCAAAGCGCTCCCTGGCTGAGAATTCCGAAGGCCCCTCCCTAAACTGCAAATCCCAGGATTCCACAGGATGTTGACAGTGGAATTATAGCACTATAATAGTGTACAGCAGAAAGGTCCTCAGATGCATTTTTCCTTCTACTGAATCCATGCAGTAGTGAAGACCTGTGTAGTGCAGCACATAATTTTGAACGTGCCCCAACCAGTAAGTCTGTGAGCCACTCCTATCCTTCAAGACTATATTTTATTTGACTCTTATGTGTTTAGGCAATCGAAGACACAAGGCTTCAGATACATTCAGTGCGACCCTACATATTTACTCAGAAAAATTTTCAGTGTTCAGTGGGGCCTGCTGCCTAGTAATTGCCTTCAGGATTGTGGTCATACACTGAACCAATACTTGGGAATAAGCTTTATTCAACATAGTAGCACTTTATTCTGAGTAAACACACACAGAATCACTTTGTTATCTTCCATTCGGTGAAATTCCTGGTCATGGCCATCTAAACGCTGCAAGTAAATGAGCTTAACAAAACTATTTCGGAATCTGCACCGACGGCCATCATACAGTTTGCGTCAGGGTCTGCATCAGGCTCCACTGCAAGAGAAAGGGCGGCAGAATGAGGAAATATTTGGCAGACTTATTACGAGGCGCAGCTTGTCCTGGCCACAGCGTTAGTCGGGGAAGCGACAGAAGGCGCCCGAGGCCCTGGCAGGGCACCGGCGGCGGCGGCGCCCCCTTCGGCAACAAGCACCGCGCCCGGGCGCACGCAGGGCCGCGTGGGAGCCCCGCTCAGCGAGGGCGCTCCCGGCAGAGCCCCTCCAGCCTCTCCAGGGCGCCCCGCATGTCCCGGATGCGGCGGGCCAAGGCCGGCACCGGCTGCAGCTCCCTGTCCAGCTCCTCGCAGCGCGCCATGAGGGCGTACATGGAGCGGATGCCGGTGTCCACGGCCTCGCCCAGGCTCTCCACGCCGTCCCGGTAGGTCTGGATGCAGCCCACGCTGAGCGCCGTCATCGCCTGGAGGGCGCCGCGCACGCTCCGCAGCAGCTCGTCCACCTGCGCCGCCACCCGGACGGCCACGGCCGCCAAGTCCTGCAGAGCCGTCGGGTCGACGGCGGGGATCCGGCAAGAAGGGGAGGCCGCCGCCGCCGCCGCCGCCGCCGCCGAAGCGCTGAGGCGGATCCGCTCTTCCAAGTTGTTGGCCACGAAGGGGGCGAGGCGCCCGTCGCAGCGCCCGGGCCTCTCGGGCTGCTCTCCCAGGGGCCCCCCGGCGCCCGGCCCCTCCGGCGCCCCCCTCGCAGCAGGAAGAACCCCCGCGGCTGCCTCCGTCATAGTTTCCTTGTTAGCCCCCTGCCGGGAACTTCCCAGCTCAGCCCCGGGGGAGGGCTTTCCGCGCCCCTTACGGCCTTCTGATTGGCCCGCGCACCCACAGCGGGGGTGTGGCTAATACTTATGGTATTTGTTTTCGTCTCATCGGAAGCGGCCAACGACGCGATCCTACGCGTGTTTACTCAGAAGCAAAATCCCATTGAATCCAAGTGGGTTTCACAGCGCTGCCCAAGAAGCGCAAGAGGCTTGATCGGCTCCCTCGTCCCGCCCCCGGACTCCGCACTTCCCTGCCCCCAGACTTGAAAGGAAGGACTTGTCTTGGAAAGGGGGCGTGCCTTTACAGTGTTTGTGTCTCTCTTGATTGGCAGAGCGGGGCCGCCCAAGACACCATGTCCCAGATGATTGGGCAATGGGGCGGAGGGGCGGGCCCCCGTGTACACTTTTTGCTCTGATTGGCGAGCAACTTGTAGGGGAGCGGCCTTCTCTAGTAACAACAGTGGGGCGTTGTGATCCTCCTCACTCCCCCGCCATGTTCTCTTAGCAGTGGATCTGATCGCTTAACCAGCGCGCCCTCTTAAAGCGCAAGCGGACACTTAGCAGTCGTATCCCTGCATCCCGTCTTTCCTCACCCAACTGTTTTTTCACCTCCTCCGCGCTCCCGCGCGAATCCTAACCTTCTACCATGGTAACTACCACAGCGCCTTCACCCTTCCTAGCCCGGATCTCGGCCGGTACCGAGGACCCCGGCGGTTCCCCACGGCCTTGTTTCAACGCCTCCTACGGACCGAGTACAGCGGCGAAAGCCACCAGCCCAGGTGCTGCCCCGTGGGACCAGGGGGCAGCGCAAGACCCGCGCTGAAGAGAGTGAGGCGACGAAGAGGGAAGATACGCTCGACTCCCTCTGGCCTTTTACAGAGCCGCTACCAGCAGTACCAACAACACCGCGCCGGCTTAGGGCGAAGGAACACCGCGCAGGGGACGCGCAGCCTTTACGAAGTCCCCGCCGCCAGCGCCACCGAGCCTAGGCTGGAAACAGCCGCCACCGAGGAAGCTCCGGCAGCTTCCCCGAGAACAGCCCCTGTCAGTATCGGCAAGCCCCTCAGGAAAGAAGTAAGAAACGGGCGGGGGAGGGGTCGTGAAATGAACGGGGGATGGGGACGAGACCGTGGTTTCCCTCAGCCCGAGTGGGCGGTGGCGGAGGGACTGCGCCGCGCAGGTTCCGTTGGGCGGTTGCGGGGGGGAGGGGGAGGGTAGCGGGAGGAAGTTTCCGTTACGTCTCCTGCTTTTCGTGGGAGAGGGCAGGGTGAGATTCCACGGGCGCCGATAGGTCAAAAGAATCCGCCAATAGCGTTGGCCGCTGCGCCCAGCAACAACCCGATTTAGTCCTTTAGCTGCGCCGCTGTGAGGGGGGTGGTGGCGACGGAGGGACGTGACGGCAGTGCCGTGCCCAATGGACGGGGGCGGGGGCGGGGGCGGGTTCCCTAAGAAGCTGGGGGCGTGTTGGGGGGTTTGGTGTTACCCAGAAGGCCTCGCCGCGTGTGTACGGACGGCGGGGGAGGGGCGTCGAAGTTGATTTGAGCAGAGTTGAAATAAAAATTGGCCCGAAAGTTCTTCTTCTTTTGGGCCCCTGTTTTACTCGGAAACTTACCGCCCGCGGCGTTCTGTAAAGCAATGCTACTCAGTGTGGTGTTCGATGGACTGGTGCCCGTCCTCAGGGCAGCTCTGCTTCTGGTCCCTCACACCAGATCGGTTGAGAAGCACTGTTTATATGAGCCAGAGAGTTTTGACCTATATTTCTGAGAGCTATCAGTGCCTTTTGGGGGAGTTAACTGAACCAGCCAGATCCCTTTGGTCAAAGCGTGTTAGTTTATACTCGAGAGATCCACATTTATAAGTTTTTAAAATCCTCCATCTACAAACTGTGGCTGCTGTACGCCTTGGAATCTTATGCACTCAGGATTCAGCTTTGGGTAAACCAGCAGACAGAAGGAGGGATCTCAACCCACATCTGGAGGGATCTCAATGCAGCTTTCATTGTAAAAGGGCTGGCCAGAGAGATCTTTTCTGGAGTAACTCCTAGGCCATTTCCGCACTACCCTGTTATAGTGCTGTTGTTCCACTTTCAACATCCTATGGAATCCTGGGGTTTGCAGTTTAGAGACGGGCATTTAGAATTCTCATGGAGAGAGCTCTTTGGCCTCAGTAAACTACAAAGCCCAGAATTCCACAGGATACTGAAAGTGGAATAATAGCACTGTAACAGTGTGGTGTGGAAATGGCTCTAGATAAAGGGGAAGCAGACATTGTCCATTAGGGTCTGGAATTCCCATTATTTGCATTTATTTGCTAGTAAACACATTATGAATGGAAAGGACCCCAAGGAAATTACATCCTTTTCCTTGCTGTGAAGCACAGTTGTTTAGATGGAAGATCTGATTTCCCTATCTTGGAAGACTGTTTTTTGTAGAAGAAACTTCTCACTACCCTTTGAAGTTATAAAAGTGGAGAATCTGTGTAATTTGGATGGAACAGCAGAGCCCATAAAGCTATCTTCTATCTGCAATCAAGAGCTGAATAAATGTTTGCTTCGTAAGATTGGGACAAATTAATTAGAAAGTTGGGGGTAACGTCTTAAAAGAGGATAATTAAGGATTAAAGTGCACACACTTCTTGAATAGATTGAATTCCATTTTATTTGTAAGATAGAATTTGGTTTTAACAAGGAGAAATTACAAGGTGAGAAAGTGTGGATGTTATCAGCCTGATGTTGATAACATCTCACTGGCATTTTCTGGCTACACATGAGGGAAGTGTGTTTTTAACTCAGTAACTGCTAGACTAAGTGAAAGATGGAAACTTTCCAGGAGTCTGAAGACATTTTACAATGTATTTTTGAAGAACTACATTTGGAATTCCTAAACTGACAGAATAACATGATAGAGATTAGGAGAAAGAAGTTCAGTGTCAAAGAATTGGTGTGAGAATTAAGACAGGACGTAGAAACTAACAGAGAAGCAAAGGAAGACAAAAACCAGATGAAGGAACAAATTCAAGTCAAGTCAATGGAGGGAGTTACTGGTTTAGGAGAGATTTACTATCAAGAAACTTTGGTTTGTGAAAGGGAGATCACAGCCCAAGGAGGAGAGAAGGGGGAGACAAATTTAAAATCAACCTATAAGAAATTTATTTTGATGGTTAAATGAAACCAAGTTGATTTAGCCTGCATGATAGAAAGGTGTGTAAGAAAGATTTCAAATATGAGACTGATGTCTCAGTGTAGTGGTTCTAAAATGTCATGTGAGAAGCAGCTTGAAAGAGTAATAAAGGGAAAGGAAGGGAATCTGAGATGCTGAGGAGTGCATAGTCCACGGAAAGGATGGCTACAAGGAAAACAGGAAATTATATTCAAAATGAAAGATTTGGTTTAACCTAGGTTAAGGTAAGGTTGCAGATTTAGGATAATGATAACTGGTTTGGGTTTGTGAATTCTGTAATGGTTCTTATAACACAAAATGGAATTGAAATGTCTGAATTTAGAGGTGTCATTAAAAATGTAACAGATTTGCCATTTTAACTAGTGAAAATATTACATAATTAAGTCAGCAAGTAGCATTTAGTAAAATTAGTTGCGTTACTGTTGTTTAGTAGTGTTATTTGCTTCGTAATGTTATTTATCAAGTAAGCAATTTGTAAATGGAAACTAATATAGAGGTATTATGCTAGATATGTAAACCTTTGGTAGAAGAAAGTTCAGTTTCCTTTTCTTGCTGACAGCATGTATTGAAGGAGGGGGCAGAAGAGAAATGTTGGATATGTCTTTTTGAGAGGCTTGAATTAATCTGATTGCTATAATCCATTCAAAGGAAGGAGGAGACTGATTCTTTTCCTTTCTTTTTCTCTCATTTCTTTTTCTTTTCTTTTCTTTTTTAATTTTTAAGTTATGCTTTTATGTTTTTCTTCATTTTGTCCTTTTTTTGTACTTTATTTGTGTTTTTAGTGTTTTTGGAAAATGTTAATAAAATCCCTTTAAAAATTACATGCATGCACTAGAATAAAAGAATCACACAGTGCATTCCTTTGTTTCCTCTGCAAAAAGTTTTAGTGGATTTTAGGGGAGCTTACTCTTCAGAAAGCATGTTTAGGATTGTAGCTGAAGTATCTCTAATGTGAACTATGTTCCATTGATCTCTTGGAATTTACTGTTTGTTTGTTTTTAAAAAATAAGATGCTTCTGTATAAAAAGTGAATTCATCCTTTCACATTTATGGAGTTGTTAGGGAACCTAGATAGTATATCACATTTGTAACATTCTCACTATTCCCTGTTGCTTTTTGTTTATTTGTTTTTTGTGCCATCTTTCTTGCCACACAAGTATTAAGGAGGCAACGATGGAATAGGATATTCAATGACTTTATGGACAGTGCTAGGAAAGCTCCATCTGGAAGCACCCAAACTGATGGATGTTTAATTGTAGCAGAAGTCTGACTTAATATAAAATATTCCCATTTATCTACTTGATAGTATCATTGTGAAAATATTTAGCCCATAATCCAGTGCATGTGTGTGTGGGTGAAAACAAAGATCATCGAAATCACTTGGACTTATTTTGAGTTAGCATACCTGAAATTGAGCCTGAAAGGAAGTCCCCTCTGAATAAATCTGTTCCAAGAAAACACCATGATGCACAACAGCAGTGCTGAAATTGGCCTTTTAGTGCTCAATATGAAGCCAACTTTTGTTTATATTTTTATCCTGCTTTCTTGTTGCATTATGGTTGAGGTCCTATATTGTTTCAGCTCTGCTGGTGCAACTAACAATGTTACGCAACCCTTTGACTACCAACGTTACGCAATGTATATGGTCAGTGGTGAACGCACATTGGTAGTGAACCCGTAGTGCAATTACAATACATAACCCACAAAGGCGATGCATGTTCACATGCTACTCTATGGGCTCGTAGCAACTGGCAAATCAGAATTGTGTTTACCAGGGAACAGGGAAGCAAGCTTCCTGCAGCTTCTTTGCTGCAGCCAGGCTGGTCTTCTACTTGCGATGGTAGTCTTCCTGGATTGGCGACTGTACGAGTTCCAATGCACCTTATATATAAATAAGAAAAAATCACTTAGAGTGTTACAGAAAACATATGCAAGGATAGCCATCTTGGCCATGCAGCAAAATACAACAAAATCCACAGAACAGCCGTACCTTTATTGGCTGCACAAAATACATCGTGCAAAATTTCAAAGCTTTTTTGGCTTGTCCATCAGGCTAAGATGTCAAAAATCTTATTGGAGAAGAGCAGCGACAATGTTAAAGGCACGGGCTTTACATATTTTAAAAAGAAAAAGGGGAGGGAGATGAGAAAAAAGGAATGTGGCAGCACCTTTAAGACTAACTAGTCTTTATTTTAGCATGAGCTTTCATGGTTATAAACCCACCTCTTCAGATGTAATACATACTGATATTAAAGCATCAGGTTTAAATCATGTTTATACAGTTGTGGGTGGGCTAGATTGTAACAGGATATTGTCTCAGATGCTACTTCAGTTAAGATGATCTGGAGGGATCTCAGTGCAGGCAGAAGCTGCACCTTATTGCCATGTGGGGACTAGGGACAAAGGGCAATAAAAGATGGATAATTTAATTCTATTAGCAAGAGGAAATTAACTTCCCTTGAAATCCTTTCTTAGACAGAGAACACTGAATTTCTCATGAAGTCTCTGTAAGATTCCAGCCATTGAAACTAGTGGGATTACTTTCCATGTAAAACATTGAAGCTTGCTCAATGTCAGAATAATTTCTCTTCCAAGAGTTAGGAGCATCTTCTTTGATTTTCTTAATTTGACTTATCCTATATTTGCATTAGAAGCTAGGGGAAAATCATGAGAAATAAAGCGGGTCAGTTATATTGTGGCTACATTGGTGTCTTGTAGCCGATGAGTAGTAAACATTCCTTGTGGACCTGCAGAAACTTTTATTCCTCATTCTTTGTGTTGTCCACTGGAGCTGAATGGTAAGAGATGTAAGAGAGATAGAAGGAAGTATTTTTTTCACAGGCCTGTCTAACAAAGCAGTGGAGTTCACTTGTCACAGGAGGTAGCCCACTTGGGCAGCTTTAAAACAGGATTAAACAGAAAGTAAGACTCTTCAGTGAGTACTAATCAGGGTGGTATGAAACACAGTTTGCCACTTGATATCAGTTGCTAAGAAATGAGAGAGAGAGATGTGGTTCTGTTGCAGACATACACTGTGAAGTTTTTTGGGTGTTTTTGTTTTTTTGAGCTGCCTTGTGTTGCAGATTTGGAGGAAGGGCTGGCTGTTAATAAATAACAGCTGGCTGGCCACTGTGGAAACAGAATGCTTGACTAAAAATGCTTATGATCCGATTCATAATGGCTCTTATGTGCAGCCAGCATAAATAAAGGATAATGCATTGATACAATTGTAAAAAGGTTTAAGAATATCTCCATCTTTGTACTTAAGTTGGTTATATTCATGGCTGGTTACATTTAACGTCATAGTAGAATGGATATTATCCTAAGAGGACAAATAATTTTGAAGCAATAAGTGCAGTCATAGTTAAATATTTATTGAACTCTCTTTTATTTTTTCAGTTGTTCAAAAACAGGATGGGAAAGTCTGAGAAAGTTAATATTTCTTACAATCAATCTGCCCATGGTATGCATCTCTGTGAGCAATCGAAGACTAACAGACAGCGCAACAAGTGTAATATACCAGTAAGCAAAGTCCCATCCACAAAAAAAAGTGAAAATAGCTTCTGGCAAGATTCTGTGTCACCTGAATTCATTAAAAAGCAGGAGAAGAAGCCTCTGAAGACTACAGAAAATGTGAAACCAAGAAAGCCCATCTTTGTAACTGAAGCCAGCCAAAAAGAAAACTATGCTGGGGCAAAATTTAGTGACCCTCCTTCACCCAGTGTCCTTCCAAAGCCTCCCAGTCACTGGGTAGGAAGCACTGCTGAATATTCTGACCAAAACAAGGAGATGATGGCCGTCCATCTAAAAACTCTGTTAAAAGTTAATGCCTAGCTTATGGATATTTACAGTGAACTTACTAGGCGTCTGAAACTTGCCTTGTTGCAAAATGATGTGCGAAAGACTGACAAGTCTTAAAAATCACAAACTTGTCCTCTATTTTTTATGGTTATGTAAATAGTGTATATCATGTAATGTGTATATTCATATTTTGAGCTACATTTTAGTTTTGTTATGAAAGGATGTATTTTACACTGCCCATGAGGTAGGTGGTTTTGTATATAATAATGGACACCTTCTAATGTGTGCTCGACACATAGCAAGACCTGACCATGTTTGCACAAGGTACTGAGATTTTTGTAAAAACCTCTCATCTCTAGGTTCAAAAGGAAATGTGAAAATATTAGTAATGCACTACTGAAAATTTTTACAATTGGTGGCGCAATACTTCATTGCATAAGAAATTTTCATAAAAATTATGAATTTGTTCAAAATGGAGTTAAATTCAATTCATACTTGTAAAGGTAACATTGGAATTTGATTTACATAGCCCCCAAACTTAGCACTGCTTATTCTCTAACAAAGAGGAGCAGGGCTGTTTGCCAGATATAATTGGCTACTTGAAAAAAAAAAGAGTTTAAATAAAAATAATTTGGCCTCCCCTTACTTGGTTGTCTTTCTTTAAGTGAATTATTCTGGCTGAATGAATGGTGATGCTCAGGCAGAGTCTTACATATTAGGTACCACAGTGTCTTATTACTGGTGTGACTTCACCTTTTAAGTAATTACAGTTGCATCATATGAGCTTCCACTATACCTTACTGGAATTTCAGTAAATACTTTAGTGCAGTCCTGTGTGAATTCAATTGGGTTTTCTCCCAAGAAGTTACATTGCAGCTGTAGTTAGTTTCAGGCAACCCACTGTAGGATTGCCCCTTTAGTTGTGTGCTCTGTAGGCCTTCTCCACTGAGACCTACAATTACAGACTGATAGTGCATTTTGGTATCGAATACCGTATGATCAGGATTGCCTTCCTTTTTACTGCAGTGCCAAAAACTTGCTCCAGAAGGTTTCCAAGCCCTCTGGAGCAGGTTTTTAGGACGTGTTGAGGGGTACAATAAGGAGAGACATCAATGATTCTGGAAGAAACTGGGATCTGCTGGAAGTATACCACTGAATCTTAGCAACAGAGATGAAAAGGTCTCCATCCTCCTTCCTCTCAAGAGAGAGTCATAGGAAAACAGCATCTGCGCAAATTCTGTTACTAGATCTGGAACCATTCACATAAACTCAAGGCAGATACATTAAAACTTGTACACCGAAGAAGAACGCATCTGTGATGGCCCCTACTGCTTATTATCAAACATTCAAATTGCTGTTGTGGGCTTGCAAGATTCATAGTTGCTTGTGTCTGTATCTGATGAGGGGCTGTTGTGATTGGCCCAAGGCCACCTATTGGAAGTAACAGCTGGAGCATGCAGGCATTGTTTTGAATGAAACTCCACATTTAAGTCTTTCTGGAAAATACAAGTAGTTTCAGTTTACAGAAAACTAAGGAATTTATCAAACATGAAAGGAAGGCTACTGAGATTTTCACACGATCTTAAAAGCTGGAAGGGTCTACAAGGGCTGTCTAGTCCAGGACATTGTGATGCTAGAATACACATAGAGCACTCCTGAAAGATGCCCATCCAAACTCTCCTCACTTCCAAGGCAGTCTATTCTGCTGTCAGTTCTTACAAGAAAGTTCTTCCTAGTATTTCAGCTGAGATTGCATTTGGCAAAAGGGTACTATCCACAACACTGAAACAGCTGGAGCTGTTACAGCTGGAAATGCTACTGACTTCATCTGAAAAGGCACTGCAGAACCTACGAACACAAATTGAAGAACTTCATGGGTAATACAAGTGTTCAAATGGGGGAGGGTTTATGACTCAGGTATAGATCAGTTCATTTAGCTAGAGCACTTTCAAATTTCAGTGTACAGTCAGCTCTCCAGATTTGCAGGTTTGACTTCCACAGATCTGATTATTTTCAAGTTTCTTCAACTCCTGTCCCCACTAGCCCAAGTGCTTCTTTTCCAGGGGAAACATCCCTCTGCAGGGCACCAATCAGACTGTTTCCAAGACTTTAAAAATCCTCTTCTGCTCCTCCCCCTCCTCGACCTGCTGCTGCCTGGCCACCTAAGGATGGCTGACAGCCTGATTTCTCAGCACCGCAAACCGTCTCATGATGCCCCCTCACAATAATGGAAGGAGATGGGCAAAAGAGAGGAAGTGTAGGGCCATCATGCCACCCTGGCCACCTTTCCCTGACCTGGTTTGGGCCCTGGACACCCTATACCTCAGCCCCCTTCCTGCAGACACATACACACATTTTGATATTTATGATTTTTCCGCTTTTGCAAGAGTACTAGGCTCTTAACCTTCGCAAATGTAGAAGGCCGACTGCATTTCCTTGGAGTTTTGCGGCTCTGGGTCAATCTGTTTCCAGGCCCAATGACAGCCACACTCCAGAAGCATGTCCTTTGCAAAATACTAGATGGAACATTTAGTTACTTTAATATTTCTCACAAATGTTAAAATGGCAGTATTTGAAAGTTACATGTTCTTCCCAAAGCATAGGTATACTCCTTATACATGAAAATATGGTTAAGTCAATTTGAGCATGTTCTAAAGGTAATACAGTAGAGTCTTGGTTATCCGACCTAAACGGGCGGGCGGAGGGTCGGATTACCGAAATGTCAGATTAGCCGGATGCCCGTGGCGGCCACCATTTTTGGGGCGTGTCTGGGGGCACGGAAATGCCTACAGCCACACCCCCAGGCCGCTTCAACGTCGGTTAATCCGGAAGGTCGGATAACCGGGACTCTATTGTACGCATAATTCTTTTAGCTGCCTAAAATAATAAGTAGATTTTATAGCTATGTCAGTTAAGTTGTGTCAGTTAAGGAAAATTACAAGAGTCTTTCACTGTTTATATTGTCCAGTAGTATACATCCTTGGTAAGTAGGTCCAGATAAATTGTGATATCAGTATTGACCAGCATGTTCTACAGTCAGCTCTCTGGCCAAGGTAAGTGCTGAAGTCTGCTTTGGTTTGTTTTTCTTTGGAATGTCATCATACATACTGAAAGCCTTGTTTAGGCCTACTGCCCTCCATCACAAACATGGTTTTATTCTAAATAGATGGTTAACCTGTTGTAATACGTAACTCTGGATGCAATGTTTTCATTAAGTCCTGGTGTAGATGCTTGAGGTATTGGGAATATTGGAGGGACAGCGTATTCAATGGCCAAATCGTTACTTTTCAAGCACTGATCACTGATCATCTTATGCCTATTAGGCTGGACCATCTCCAGATACTCAAGAAGACAGGAACCCTTTCATGCTACATAGTTACAGTACTATGATTTCACTTTGACTGCCAAGGCAACATCCTGTGGAATTCCTGCGTTTTGCAGTCTGAAGAACCATCAGAGAGAATTTTGAATACTCTCTAAACTGCAGATCTCAGGGTTTTACAGAAGGCAGCCATGGCAGTGATAGTGGAATTGTAGTGCTGTAACTGTAGTGTATAAGGTCTTCAGGAATTCTGGGTTTCAGGAATCTTAAACAAAATGAGGTGTCTACACTAATCTTGTGTAAGAGCTGTAGCAAGTATTCTTATATGTACCATTCACTATGTACATTAGCTCCTATATTGTGATTGGTCTCCAGTGTTCCTGACAGACATTTACTGCTTCCACACTTCATCCTTTGGCACTCCTGAGGCACTGCTTTTTCAGAAGTCAACTGGAAGAAAAAAAAAATACGAGGGTTCTAACAGCTTTATCATCCACACTCCAGCAGTGTCACTTACCTCAAAACCTCAGGGAAAGATTCCTAAGACAGATCTTGGCATCCTGATGGGGTGAGAATCCTTTTGTGAAGATATACAAGTTACTGTCAGACTGTGATCCAGACATCCACATAAAATAGCTTTCTTTGCTACGGCTGCAAAAAGTATTTGTACAATCACTCTGAATGTGATTGCAATGGATTGGGGGGCGGGGGTGTCACTAACCTGACCCTTGCATGTATTTTATTTTTGTAAAAATATATTTTATTTTGTGGCTTGTAATGGGTTTTAGTCAAATACAATAAAGATATGACTGACAGGAACTCCCATTCAGCAAAGTTCACTCTCTAGCTTGAAATATTGTCATAATTAACAGGTCCATCCTTTCCCCTTTCTTTTAAAGTAGCTGGTTTATTGCTTCCTATTCTGCTATCGTTGTGCATGCAGCATTTCTGAAACTTTTGTGGTTTGCTATTGGAGGAGCTTCTGATCATTTTCATTTTTTCAGTCAAAACCTGCTCTTTTAATTTTCAGTTAAAAAGAAAAAAGAGGAAAGTAAAGCTATTTAAAGCAGTGGATGAGCAAAGTGTGCTTTCCAGATGTTTCTAGACTATAGCTCCTAGGAACCCCAGCCAGTGATGAAGGCTGTTGGATGTTGTAGTTGAACATCTGGAGGACTCTTATAAATAAACAGTAGTCAGTCCAGAAGAACATTGATAGTTCTTTGCTAATCCATATGGGGCAGAATAGCACAGCAATGAGGTTGTAAGATACAGAAACATAAATAGATTAGGTCAGTACTAGAATTGTGGACTAACAACAACATCTGGATTCTCTAGGAAGGCCTATGCAGGTACCCTGTGTGGGGCTAAAGTAAGGATGGCATGTATATATGTCCTATTTATAAGTGTCCTTACATGCTTGGCAGCATCTGGATTTTTTGTATGTTGACCACAAAGGTCTATGCAAGGTTCCAAAACCACGTTCTGCTGAAGATGGTTACAGAACTCTACAGAAATCTGGAAACCTGAAAAGGCAGGCCTATACCCGCCTAAGTCTTGAGTGAACAAAGGAGATTTGTTTAGACTAAATAGTTACTACAGAAACAATCTTTCTTGGCAGAAACTTTGTAAGGCGTACAAACCATAAAAAGGAACCTAGTTTTCATAGCTACCTGTTGTACATGAGCAGCAGATACCATTATTTGTGCGGTCCCTTTCATGAGATACTTTTCATATCCCAGACTTATACGTCCCTCTGTTTACGAAGTCTGTTTCCACACTCCTCTTCACTTGGCAAAGGGCAAATATTATTCCCTTACCTATGCAGCTGTATTCCCTACTCGGCCTCATTGAAGCATTTGCTTGTCCTTTCTGACAAGCAAAAAAGTATTTAATTAAACGGGAGACATGTTGTTTACAAGAAGATAGGTGTTGACATGTACAAAACATTTTGAGCACCCTCTAGTGGAAATCTTCTGTCCTTGCCACCTAGGACTTAAGCTTCAAATTGACCGGCTTTGCTTTGACGGAAAACTCCTAGCTTTCAAGAAAAATAGCTTTTAAGAGCAAAAACTCTGAATAAATTGTAACCATGAAAAGCATCAAATTATGTTAATACATTATATTTTTTTTAGCCATGTTAAAATTTCATTATAAGAACTGAATCTAATTTAGTCCAGTCCACGTAGATGAGGTTGCAAAGTGATCTGTCACTACTTGCATCAGTTATCCACTAGAAGATGAACAAACAGCATTTACCATCCTTTCAAGTCCATTTATTTTAAGGTTGTATAAGATTTTTTTAAGGTTGAAAAGATTCTTTCATATCCTCTGTCCTAAGCATATAGACAGGGCTTTGATACCAGGATCAAAGTAAGAAGATGATTTATTGCATGATTTTGTGTATGTTTGCACAGAACTAACTGCTTCACCCAGCAGTGCTTCTTTCCACATAAGCATAAGCATGATGGCAGTTTCAGTTATTGCAATGAGGATTTCAACTTTAAAATATAAGACTAAGTCCAAAGATGCTCTTCCCTGAGTAGAAGGCCTATTTTGCATGCATAGAGACCTCTTTCTGAACTGGCACATGAAAGAAAAGAACTGAAATGCTTCTGTTTGGGCAAGATTTGCCCAGTCTGTTTCCTGGCAATTTCTTCTGCTCACTCTTAACACAATTTACTTCATGGAATCACTACCATGATTACCTTTATTGGCACATCTCTGGACTCAACAAACATTTATTCACCTGGAGAAGTTGAGATGACAAGATAGGCTCAGACCTGGGTCAATACCTCCACACTGCGGGCCAAATGCCATGGGCCCAAACGTCTCACAGATTGATGTTAGAATCTCACTGTGTGTATTTAACTTTAACAAAAGGCTCAGACTTGAGAAGAGGAGTGTTGGATGAAGAAGCTGCAGCACCATTTTAATTTCCTGAGAAAACCACTGGTCAAGTTAAAATTGAGATGGCTGCTGCATCACCACCCAATGCATTTCTTATTAGCACTAGACTGCCCGTGCTGTTCATCATTGCTGCTTGCCCTGGCACTAGTGCCTTCCTCCTCTAATCCCAGTGAACTCATGTTACCCCAAAACATGGTTGACTCAGGGGTCCATCTGTGATGCCAATACCTCTACATGACAGAGGGGAATTAATTAGCTCAAAATTAAGAGGCCTGAAAGGAAGGGATAACTTGATGAGATTTTTTCACCAATGTTAATAAGGTCTTGCAGGAAAGAACCAGCCAGAGAAGCCAAGATGTAAATTAAAAATGTATTTTATTGCGAGATTCACACACGCACACAAAATGATCCAAGCACTCATATACTCACACAAGGGCTAACCAAAGGATAAAGGAAGGAAAGCTGTGGATAGAGGAATTTTAGGATTTGGTGATAATTACTGATCTGGAGAGAAGTGAGGAAAAGTAGCAACGTAGCTTAGGACAGGTCTCATTCAAGAATCAAGGTGACAGCGTGGCATTCAGTGAGGCAAGAGACTGCACTGAACTGCTCAAAATCAAGGTTTTTATATCCAAAAACTACTCTGTGGGTATGGGTGTGAATCACTCTCCAAGCTGAGTGGTCAGTGGGAGTTGCAGCACAAACAATGAGGTCCTGATGGTGTTAATGGTCTCAGTAGTTAGGTGGCAAAGGGGTAATGGCTGTTGTAATAGGTCTGTATTGTGGAGAGGTTGGGAAGACAAAGCAGGGAAACATCCAAGTATGAGGGAACAGGGTTAAAAAAATCACAGATTGATGGGAACTTCCCTTTTCTGTGCAGATGTCCAGCTTTAACATAAGCCTCCAGAGTTGCCTTGTAATCTGCCTGACAATGACTTTGGTTTCACCTAGTGGGGGTGTTGGCTGATTTGCCTTGCAATCTCACATTTCCTCTGTTCAGCCTGAGTCACCTCAGGTTCGATTTTATATCAAGGCCAATAAAATGTAGTGCCAATTAAATAATATTTCCCAATTAGACCATATCAATCTTGGGGGGGGGGTGCAGGGCTATAACACTCACTCCAAGAAACCAGCAGGGAAGCACTGGGAGACTTTTTTTAAAAATATTTTATTTAATTCAAAAAAAGAGGAAAATACAAACATCCACAGACATCCAACTCTACACATATTAATTCTTACGTTCCCCAACACCCACTTCCCCCAGTGCAGGTTCTTCCTTTCAAACAAATTATCAAAAAATTTTCCCCACCACCCGAAACATCCTCTCATGTTAACAAAAAATTACCTTCCTCCTCCTTCCCCCCTCCTGAAAACTCAAGGGTATCCTATTACCTTATCTATTACTTCCTTCTTTTACCTATCTATCTCTAATTTTCTTATACCTTTTTCTTTTTCTTATCTCCAATTCAGTTCCTTATTCCTTATTACTTCTAAAACTTCTAATTCTTAATTTAAAAATAATACAGCTTTTTCTCCGCAGCATTTTTTCCATATAGGGGGTACTATTTCCCATTCTTCAAGAGTTTTCTTTTTCTGATTTTCTTTTAATGACTCAAAGACAATATCTGCTTCCGCCATATCATATAGCTTAAACAACCAATCTTTCAGTGTTGGAATAATTTTTTGTTTCCACATTTTAGCATAGCATATTCTTGCTGCGGTTATCATGTATAGTGTTATTTTCTTTTGTGATTTATTAATGCCTAATTCATCTATCATATTCAGTAAATAGATTTGAGGTATCAAATCAAATCTTTTTCTTAATACTTCTTGTATTCCATTATGTATCATTTCCCAAAATCTTTTCGCTCTTTTGCATTTCCACCATACATGATAAAATGTACCATGTTCTTCACATTTCCAACACATGTCTTTTACATTCTTTTGCATCTTCGCCAATTGTACTGGGGTTATATATCATTTGTATAGCATTTTATAACCATTCTCCCTTAAACTGTTACTAATTTCCAGGTTGTATTCCAGGCCTTTTCCCAATTCTCCATAGTTATTATACTTCTTATATCTTGTGCCCAGTTTATCATTGTTGTTTTCACTACTTCTTGTTCGTTTTGCCTTGCAAGCAAAATCTTATAAATCTGGCTTACCCTATGTTTAGTTCCATCTTCTAGTATTTTGTCAAATTCTTTTCTTTTGGATTCAAACCCTTCTTCATCCCTATCTCTTTTGTATCTCTCCCACAATTGTCTGATTAACAACCAATGGGTATTCCAGCCTTCTATCTGAAGTTCGCTTTGTGTTTTAAACTTTATTTCTTCCCCTTGTATCTTCAAAATATCCCTATATGTTATCCATTTCCCTCCTCTTAATTTTTCTTTATTGTAAAACGCCTCATGAACTGAGACCCATAATAGTATCTTTAAATATAATTGCCTTTTGTACTTCATCCATGTTGTTATTAACACATTTCTCAAAATATTATTTTTAAAATTTTTATATATTGACGCCTTTCCATACCAAATGTATGCATGCCAACCAAAACTTAAACCTTCTTCCTCTAAATATAATATCCTGTTGTTCCTCAATGTAATCCATTCTATTATCTATTCCAAATTATTTACATAAAATTGTATAATTTTAAATTTGGTAAATCCATTCCTCCTCTTTCTTTGCTATCTTCCAAAATTTTCATTTTAATTCTAGATCTTTTTCCTTTCCATATAAAATTCCTTGTATCTTTATTCCAATCTTTGAAGGGTTTTTATTCTTAATTATAGGAAGATTTTGAAATAAATAATTCATTTTTGGCAATATGTACATTTTAATAATTGCTATCCTTCCTAATAGTGACAAATCTAATTTTTCCCATTTTTTAAGATCTACCCTTAAACCTTTCCATACATTATTATAATTATTTTCGTATAGATCTACATTATTTTTTGTAATTGTAATACCTAAATATTTCACTTTTTTAATTATAGTAAATCCGGTTATTCTACTCAACTCCTCCTCTTCATCCTTCCATATATTTTTTGTAATTATATTTGTTTTCCCTTTATCTTATACCCTGATAATTTCCCAAATTTTTTCAATATATCTAATAAAGTTCCTAAACCATTTAAAGGGTCTTCTATTATGATTACCAAATCATCCGCAAATGTATTTATTTTGTATTCCTGATTCTTTATTTTGTTTCCCTGTATTCTCTTTTCTCTTCTTATTTTATTTTTCAATAGTTCTAATATTAATATAAAAAGTAACAGTGATAGAGGGCATCCTTGCCTTACACCTGTTTTAATCTCTATTGCACCTGTCTTCTCACCATTTATAATAATTTGAGCTTTTTGTTCTGAATATATTGCTTTTATCCAATTTAGAAAAGATTCCCCTAGGTTCAATAATCTTATTGTTTCTTCTAAAAATTTCCAATTTACCCTATCAAATGCTTTTTCTGCATCTAGAAAAAGTAGCGCTACTTTCTTTTCATTATGATTCTGGTAATACTCTATAGCGTTTAATAATGTTCTTATATTCCCTTTTATAGTCCTTCCCAGTAAGAATCCATTTTGATCTGTATGTATAATCTCTTGTAACACTTTTTTAAATATCTCTGCTAATATAGTTGTAAATATTTTGTAATCCACGTTCAGGAGTGCAATAGGTCTATAATTCCCTACTTCCAAACCATCCTTACCTTCTTTTGGAATCATCGTCAAGTTTGCTTGCCCCCATGAAGGTGGCCGTATCTCCTTATTCAATTCGTTCATTAATTTATATAGTGGGTCTACCAATTGTTCACTAAATGTTTTATAATATAACGCGGAGAAGCCGTCAGGTCCCGGAGTTTTACCAACTTTTTGCTTCCTGATTGATTGTAGAATTTCTTCTCTAGTTATTTCTTTATTTAATTCCTCTCTCTGAGTTTCTTTTATTATTAAATTCCCTTCTTTTATATATTGTTCTATATTTTCCTTTTCCCATTGTTGCAAGTTTTGTTCTGCAAATATATTAGCATAATATCTTTCAAAAGCCAATTTTATTCGTCGTTTTACTAAAACCTTCTCCTGATCTTTTATTTGTGTCACAATTCTTTTCTCTCTCTCTTTTCTAACTCTATACGTTAACCATTTGTTTGTTTTATTCGCAAAGAAAAAATTCTTCTGTTTTACCAACTTCAGTTTTTTCTCTGTTTCCTCAGTATCTTGTAAAGAAATCTGTTTTTGTAATACTTTAATCTCTTCCGCAATCTTGTTACACTGGGAGACTTTTGAATACCTTGTCTCTCAGTCCTGGGTCCGAGTAGGCTATACATATGAAAACATAACGAATAGAAGACTCACCAGAAAACCCAAACCATAAAAATACAAGTTTGCTCTGATGAATTTTGTTAGCTGAGTGGAGGGGTAGAGTTATAACTTCTTTTACCATCAGGCTTTCCCCTCAGTTTTAAATGCCTTTGTAAGCTCAAAAAAGACCATGTAAGTACCAGTGTTTTATTGACTTATTCAGAACCTACACTGTCAAAACTTTCTAAAGTAATAGTAATTGAAAGAAGATTACACTCTTTTATAACCTAACCCTATTAAAATTTAAGAGCTAGCATGGTGTAGTAGTCTTGAGTGTCCGACTACAATTTCATGAGACCAGAGTTTGAATCCTTACTCAGATATAGAAACCACTGGGGGACTTTGAGCAAGTCTAACTCTATCAACCTAAGATGAAAGAAATGGCAAACCACCTATATAAATAAATCTTGCCAAGAAAACTTTATGATAGGGTCATTACAAGTCAGAATTGACTTGAAAATACAGAACAACAAATGAAGATTTAGTTAGAAGTTAAGTCTTGCTGCGGCTGCATTCTGCTAAATCCAGGGTGAGAATCATGTTATCCACTCCAGATGTTACTGGACTCTTATGTCCCAGCATATAGCATAGTCAATGGTGAGAAATGCTGGGAGCTGCAGTTTAAAGACATCTAGAGATCCACATGATTTTCCACCATCATTTTAAATCAATGGAATAACTTACTTCCAAAACATATTACAGTTGGCCTTCCACATCTGTGGGTTTGACTTTCATAGATTTATTTGTGAGTTTCTTCAGCCTCTGCCCCCACCTCAGGTGCTCCTTTTCTGGGGAAACTTTCCCTCTCAGGAGCTCCAAATAGGCTAGACAGCCCTTTTAAAAAACTCCTCTGGTCCTCCTCCTCCTCCTCTTCTTCCATCCACTGGCTGGCCGGAAAAGGAGGGATAGCAGCTCAATTTCTCAACACCACAAAACTTCTCCCAGTGCCCCTCCACACCCAAGAAAGGAGATTGACAAGAGACAGGAAGTATGGAACCATCATGCTGACTCATCCCTCTCTCCTTTCCCTGATCCAGTTTGGATCCTGGGTGCCCACTTGCCCCACTATGCCTTGGCCCCCTTCCAACAGACACGCACACACCTTTTGATATTTGTGATTTTTCCGCTTTTGCAAGAGCCCTGCACTCCTAACGCTAGCAAATGTGGAGGGCCAACTGTAATTCCAATGGCACTTAAATACAACTTCCTTTGGACTGGTGCCTATTACATTAGTTTCTCTAGTGTTAACATGAGCTTCCTAAAATCCATTTGCTGTCAAGTTAAAAACTAAGCAAAGTGTTCAAAAAGCCTTTGCAAATAAATTTTTAGCGTGTATCATTCCAATTGCAGCTAATGAAGAGATCCCTCTATTGTTACTGCCTTAAAACAATTGCATTTTTGAAAAGCTAAGTATTAGCTCAGATGAAAAAAGATAAATGTTTTATTTCTACCAGTTCAGGTAAGATTTAGTTGCTCCTTTAAATGTCTGTTACAGTGATTAATCTCCCAAGTGATGGATATAGTCACACAGACAGTATTCTGATTGTGAATCAAACATCAGTTACGACATCCCAAATCTGGTAATACCTATTAGGAGACTTCATGAATTTCCTCAGGAAAATTGCTTTCAGAGGTTGTAAGCTTTCAATTATGTTGAAAATGTGCAAAATCCACTGGTTGTAATTCCTTTGCTTGAAATGTTTCTGTAATATATTTCTACGTTTTTGTTTTTTAAAAAATTAATCATCATTCAAGATGCTTCAGAAAAGTAGTGAAGGTTCCAGGATGTTGTATACATATCACTCAAAAGGAAGTTCCATTGAATTCCATGAAGCCTACATCAATTAAGTGAATAGAGGGGTTATAACCTAATACAACTGGGCAGAATTCTTGATATTTTTGCTATGGACAAGTTGCCAAAACCAGAGCTTCAGCTGTGTCGGTCAGCCATGTTGTTAAATACCTGACCATTTTTCTTAGGATCTTTTACATAGACATGGTAAATAGAAAAACATCTTCAAGGCAGCTAGCATAAGAGAAAAGCATAAATTTTAAGCCTCTGCAAAACAGTATGCTACTTACAGTTCAAACAGGCAGAAGACAGAATAATTACAAAGAAAAGTAATTTATGCTGACATTGACAGTTTAGAAGTTAAATTTATGTGCAACTACCTATAGGAAAAATCATAGCAAGAACATTCAGCCTCCAATTTATGCTGTACAGCATAAATAATTAGAGAGGAAGAAAGGGTTTACAACCTTGCTATAGATTTAGAAAAGTTGCTGTAATGTAATCTAGGTCACAGCCAATTCATGAAAGACCAACAACAGTGGTGATGAAGCCAACAATTTAGTCTTTCAGTGAGATTTAAGCAATTATTCTAAACACTTCACCTTAACCAGACTGTAAGTTGGTGTGTACAATAAAGAGGTTTTTAGTGAACTTTGTTGAACACAGGGATAGGAAAAAGAGGCTGAGGGCCACAATCTGCTTTGTTCTCTTCTCTTCAGATCTCTCTCTCTTCTGGACTCAAAAGGTGCAAGACACCCATTCTCATCCGGCAACCTCTTTTTCCAATTCCTGTTGGAAACACTTTGAAGGAAGCAATGCCATATCCAACAGTAAATGATGTAGTGACAAGAATGGATATACAGTTGCAGGGGAGGGGGCTCAAAGAAATTGTCCAAAAAGTAACTTTTTCCAAGGTCTGCAGAGTCACACTTTGTGTCTGCACTCCCCCGTTAGAAAATGTGAAGTAGTCTCAGAAAAAGCTTCTAATTTCCCCAGAGCACTTGAAGTCCAAGGAAAGGGCAGGATAGTATGGCTTTCTTCTGTTTAATCCACAGCATGTGAGAAAACAGACCTAGATTTTTGCTGGAGACTTTGGAAAGCTATTGACAAAGAGAACTGAGCTAGACGGTTCCACAGCCTTACAGAAGTGTATCTGTGGTGGATCAGGGTAACAATCCATCTAATCTAGCATTCCATTTCCGCAGTAGCCAACTGGATACTCCAATAAGAAGCCCACAAAGAGTACAGGAATGTTCATATTCCCCAGAAACTGGTATAAATGGGCATACTGCCTCCAGTACTGAAGAGACTATTTATCCATCATGACTAATAGGCACTGATAGTCCCATCTGCCACAAACTTGTCCAATCAGCTTTTAAAGCTATCCAAGTGGCCATCACTATATCTTGTGGTATAGAATTCACAGTTTTACTACAGATAGTATGGAACAGTTCCTTTTATCTCTCATGAATGTTTTACAACTCAGCATCAAGAGATGCCTCTGGGTGGTATATTATAAGAGAAACAGAAAAATATCTCCCTTGTCATATGTTCCATAACATATGTAATTTTATACACCTCTACCATGTTGCCTCTCTTTCTCTTTTTGTCTAAGCTAAAGATCTACCGAAGTTGTTCCCTCACATGAGAAATATACGAAATTATCTTAAACCAAAACCAGTTTACACAAATGAGAAGAAACTTCATGTGTTTTATTGAAAAAAAAAAACAACTTTAAGTTATGAATCAACAATAGCTCTGAACACAAAATTGTATAATCGCTTATGAAGTGAAACTTCATTACTGCCAGTATAGTAATGTGCTACAATGCAGTACATGTACAAGGTTAAAGACATTACAGCTACTATACATTTAAACACAAATGTTAGTACACAATGCAAATTGAATATACTGTAAAATACAAAATATTTTCAGAATTTCCTCTGTTACTTGAGTTAAAACATCCTAATAATGATTTCAGACTCAGTTGTTCAACTGTTGATACAGAATTTTAAAAATGCATGAGGAAGGTGTCTTGTACACGGCTGTTCTAATACACTAATATTCTTGAAAAGAGAAAATGTAATAAAATAAAAGTTTTTCACTACAAAGTTAACTGTTTAAGAGTGTTTCACAAAAACATTCCAATACACATGAAAAACATGTGCTTTACAACTTATATTACAATATGATAAAATGACCTTATATAACCAATTATCTCTTTTTAAAAATGTCCAATGCATATTAGCCGTCTACTCACAAGCATTATCATTGATCGACTGGCTGACAATGAGATCATCATTCACTCTGAAGGTAGAAGAGACTGCTGCATAGGAACAAAGACTTATCTATATTCACAAGAAAATGTGTGATGATCACACTTTAGTTTTCTCTTATCTTGAAGGCTCGCTACAAATAGGGTATCAGCACATGAAGAAGCAAGATTCCAGCTTAAAGTATTTGCCTACTGAGATGGTTTTCTATTTTCATGGAAGCAGGTTTCTTTGTAGATACATAAGGAAAATCTGAATGTATTAACATCCATTTTAAGCATTTGAATTTATTCTACTGCTTCATTTGTACTTCATTCTCCTGTTTAGCCTGAACTAAAACACACCCCATCCTACTTCTGGTCCTGTGCCCAATCCAGAAATGCACACACACAACCTATATCTTATTTGTTACAGAAAGGAAAGGACATCTAAGCACTCCTCCCACCCCCAATCCTTAATTTAGCAAGGGAAATGAAGATCCAAAAATACTGACATTCTTGTAGATCTCTGGATTAGGATGCTGATGCAAGTTAAAATTAGTTAGTGTGGAAGATGGTTAGAGAAACACCTAGTTTCCACTTTTTAAAATATAAACTGCATTTTAATAAATGAAACTCTGATAATGTGAGATTCAGACCACTCTTCTCTTAGGTGAATTTCTTGGTACAACTCTGTTAAGATCTCCTCTACACTGAAACACAGCCCAGCTTAATTTGAAGTAACATGTCAGTACTAAGCTCTAATTATCTGAAAACATCTAAGAAGGATAATCTTCAAATCTGAATTTGATATTCTCAGTATCACAACAGAACAGGCACTAAACCAAACACAACAAAAGTAGTAAAATGGAATACAGTAGCCTTATGCAATTCATGTCAGAATTAAAACCAATAATAAAAGGCTTAGTCCCAACTTAAGTGCAGATTTACAGCACTTTTGTTTGTACTATAATTGCACTGCAACAATTAAGAACATGTAAGACCTAAATAGGCTATATGGCTCTCCCCACCAAACTGGGAAAGACCTAGACACAGCTTCTAGCCAGTGCACGGTTTAGATTCATGAGACTATGAAGCTGCCATTCTAGTGCAGCAGCAAAAACTACATCACTGTAGAGAATTGGGCCAATTAACAATTATGCAGGGAGCTTAGGACTGAGCACTATTGGGCTCTTTCTAGTGAAGAGAACAGGACTACGCTAAATAAATGTTTCTTTAAAAGTAACAGAAATCTTAAAAGAGTTTTGCACATTGAAGCGTTGATCAAAGAACAATACAGCAAGGCCTTTCAATTACCTTTTATTTCAAATAAGCTTTGGACATTTTTGTTCTTTTTATTTTGTGCTCATAAAAACTGTTATTTAAGAAACAGAAGCATTAATCTTCTTCAGATACTGACTGGTTACTATTTCTCTGATAAAAGCTCCGAGAGTATGAACGAGAACTGGAATTAGTATGTTTCCGTGGAGATTTAGAGAGAGATCTAGTTGGTGAGCCTGAATGTTTTGGGTGCGATCGTGACTTTGTTCTTGAACTGGAACGTCTTCGATGGGAACTGGATGGTGATTTTTCAGCATATTTTGAACTTCTCTGGGTTGATTTTGATCGTGACCTTCCCCTTGACCTAGAATTTCTTTGGGGCGTGACTGATCGTCTTGGTGAGCTGGAATGCCTTGGAAGAGATTTTGAACGAGACTTAGATTGGCTGTAAGAATGTCGTCTACGCCTTGACCTGCAAATCATCCAGAGTATTAGATAATGGTTGTTCGTCTTACTATATGTTGTGGAGGAATACTGCGGCCTAAATAGTTTGCTTACTTTACTTTTTTGATACATTTTTTATTTTCTTTTTTAAATCAGGATTTATGGTCAAGGCCCCACCAATTCTTTTAACAAGAATCATTTAAAGAGCAGCTTCCAGAGAAAAGCGTACTTGTATATTCTTCCATCCCCATGCATTTTACCGTGACTGGAATTTCCTTAGGCACAACTGGCACAATGACCAATGTTACATATGTGCTGTTATTAGCATAACAAAATCCATTACATTTCAAGAGAGCTTCAGTTTTTGGGACTGGTGCACAAGTCTAGGGCCAGTATGGGAAGGCCAGGGAGGAGAAATTTACTCGATGTTAGGATTCTACAAGGGTCTTGATTTCAATGCCTAAGTATAACAACCAATGTGGTCCAAATCATTTTTACATAGAAACAGAGCTACTAACCCCATGCAGAGACATTTTTCTTTGCCTTACTGGTTAGCATCCTATTTAAAAAAAAAAGGAAAAAAATTCCCAGGTTGGATTCCACAAAAAGATTAGTTGATGCATCCCCCAACACTAAATTTTCCATTCTTTGAAATAAATAGCAATTTTATTTATATTTTATTGCATTATTCTCAAGTAACCAATGAACTTACTCTTTAAAACTATCAGAGTGTCTCCTGCTCCAGCCCCACGAAGAACTTCTGCTACGTGTCCTCCTTCGGCTGTGGCTTCTTGACCTTCTGTAGTCCATTGGTGAACACTGGCGACGTTCTTTTGATTTCATCTGACCTGGTGCTAGAATTTAAAACAGAACTAGAAGATTGCAAGAAAACTGCACCTCATATATCTTCAGTATGCATGCATTTATTCATTTGACTTATTTATAAACTATCCCTCCACCCACTGGATATTATCATTTTGTGTGAATTTTACTTTTCATTCTAAGTGACAAGAAAGGTGGCTTTATTAAATATTTTGTAGAATAAGTAAGTGATGTGCTTTATAGTCACTTACTTTTGCGATCACCTTGTGCAAACTGTATTTCAATTTGCCGGCCACATACCCACTTTCTATTGAGGTTATAAAGGGCATCTTCTGCATCACGAACATCTTCAAACATGACTGTCTGTTAAGGACGCTTTAAACATGCACAAAGCAAAAAATGTATCATATAATATTGACCAAAATTCTCACATACTTTGTAGATTAGGCAAGTTATTTTGATATGCTATTTCAAAATTAAGCTTGGAGCCACCTTATGTAACAATCTAGGTACATTAGTCTTTCTGCAGCAGCTATGATGGTAAACGCATAATGACCTAAATTCTGTGTTGGTCCTGACTACAGTAGACCCATTCAGCCAATGAGATTTCCCTTTATGTTGACTCACCATTCAACAATTGATTGAATAGGTCTACTCTAGTTATGACTAACCAACACGATGTTAGACACTGTATGAAAGGAAGACATATACTCCCAAGCACTCAAAACCCAGGGAACTAAGAATCACAGTTCACTAGCATGTATGGGCTATATATTTCAGAACATGACTGACTTCAAAGGAAAGCAAAGTCAGACATCTACCAGGACGCCAGAACACACAAAGAGTTCAACTAATTTCACTCCATCTTAGCATTGTCATTTTGCACACAGAAACTAGGAAATCTTCAGTATGAAGTATGAGTTTTCCCCAAGCTATGTCTCTTTCAAGCTAAGGGGTCTACTTAGTGCAGGATCCCCCAAATTCTGGAATCAGCAATGTTTCGGAGAGAGTATTTTCCCTTCACATTTATGCGTGTGTCAGAACATGGAGTGGAACACAAGCGTATCCTGGCTGTCACAAAGGATGAGGAACCTCTATGTTATGCAAAAACAAGATTACAATGAACACCTTTAAAATGAAACTATATAACAGTAGTACTAGTAATAACAACAACAACAGTACCAACGTCTCTACCGAAATGCACATGAAATTCCTGTATTCCCCCAGTTCAGTGGCAGGCAAATGAGCAAAATTGGTTCTGTACTCATATGATCATCAAAGCCTGGCAGGAAAGAATTCTCAATGTATTTTTGACCCCTACAGCTGTAATATCACTTAATCAGTCTAAGCGTATTTAAGGTATACATATGACTTAAGGACCTTTAAACTAGCATTATTTTAATCAATAAATATCTGTATGATGAAAACAATTCTTCAGTGTTCTTTAGCTACACTGCAAACATTGCCTATACCTATAAACGTGTGATGTTATTTTCCTTTTCCTCCCTTATTCCCATATTTAAAACAAGCAGCTGTTAATGTTACAAATATTACACTAGACCATCTAAATCAGTGCTGCTCAAAGTGGTGGTCTGTGAACTGTTGTCAGTCCATCAGTTAACAGTGCCAATCTGCAGCAACCTTCCAGGAACCTGTGCAAATACAATAAAAGCACGACCCACATATGGTACCGGTTCCTGGTTGTGCTGTTGTTGTGCAGCTTGAACTTACAGCAACCCTAAGGCAACCCTTTCACAAGGGTTTCTTGGCAAGATTTGTTAAGGGGGGGTTGCCATTACCTTCCTCTGAGGCTGAGAGTGTGATTTGCCCAAGGTCACCTAGTGGGTTTCCAAGACTAAGCCTCTTACTCCACCACTCAGATCACTATACCACACTTGCTCCCAAGATCCCTGGCACATCTGAAAAACAATCATTGTGGTTCCAGCACATCACATAATTTGAGAAGCACTGATCTAAATGATATATCCCAATATTCCACTCACATCTATTCTGTTAGGGAATTAATAGAAAAATGAACAAATATTTGCATACAATTCTCTTACACTAGCTTAAGGAAGCAATATTTAAACTAGAACAATTACAAACAAACAGGCTGTTGACCAAAATGTAAGAGCTTGAGCAATAAGATACAAAAGGAAACTTTGGCAGTTACCTCCATGTCACTTGATCTTGACCTTTACTCTTTAGGGCTTGCTAGATGGACTTGACAAGGGCCGTAGAACCAACCAAATCAGACTTGGCTTTGACTTTGGAACTCGAGCAAATGTCGGAAAGCCGAAGCCTTAACTTGGTGTTGTGGCTTTGTCTTTTCCTTGAAAAAGGACTTCCCCTCTTCCAGTTTTCTTTTATCTTTTTCCACCCTCCCTCTTTATTCCTTGAAGCTTGAACTTTAAGGTGTCTTTTGGCTTGCCTGCTTGGACTCTATCTAACCAGGTTCATTCAAACTTTGGGGTGCTTGCCAGCCACTGTGGACTGCTTTACATTTTCTGAGACAAAGAAATAAATACATTAAGTTAGGATGCAATAACAACAATGCACCTTAATAAAAATACAATGCCATAAAGGATATTGTATATAAGCAAATCCTCTTGGGCGTCTTGTGTAGAAGTCAAGCGGAATGTATACGTCTACTACAGGGCCATACCGACCAAATTCACGGCGCAAATCCTCAGGCCTGAAGTGTTTCAGAAATAAGGTAAAAATTATAAGTGTTTCCATATTGTGGAACCTGCTTTGCCAACATCTAGCTGACCTATCTTGTGTTAAAATAGAAAAAGAGCACATAATGCTAATTGTTCATGTCCATTTCTAAAAGCTTTACCACTTATTAATTAGTTCTTTGCCTGCTTAGGGCAATCAGAGCTGTATTTTTTAGTTTGGTATTTTCAAGCATAAAACTATTGAAGCAGAAAAGTCCTAGAAGATTATCAGCACTTTTAGGGTTCTCTTATATGTATTTTCCCTGTAATACTCATTCTCATTCTGATTTTTATATGAATGAATTGTGAAAAGAGTAAAAACAGATAAAAGCAGGCCAAACATCTAACAGTTCTTGTCACATCTATCTATGGAAAGAGAACAGTTTTGCTTGAGAGACTGGATGCAGTTGCACTACATGATATTGGGCTACATATACCAGAAGTGTGACTCAATATAATTTCACACTTATTTTCTCATCAGATGATTTGTGCCCTTTCTCTATAGTCAAGGAGATTAATATTTTAAACATTCAAAATTAATATAATCAAGAATGAAACATAATCAGTATTGATCAAAGTGTGAATAGTGTAGAGCAGGGGTATCAAACTCAATTTCATCTCGGGCTGCATCAACATTATGGTTGCCCTCAAAGGGCTGGTTATATTTGTAAAACTAAATAAATGTATCTACTCTTTTATCATATTAAATAATTGTTTTTGCATTTGATTATTACCAGTTTAGTAATAACTAGCTCTGAAACTAGAAGTCTAGGAAAAATAATGGCAAGCAGATATTCAAGTGTACAACTATTGTACAAATTATTGAAAAATCAGTTTTGAAAACAGAAAGGGTTTTTTTAATCATCAGACAAATATTACCAAGCACTGTTTATTACATTAACTTTAACTTTTTGGTCCCAGATGAGACCCTCTCTGTGCCTTTTTCAGCCCCCTAGCCCCTCTCTGCGCCTCTTTCTGCCCCCCAGACCTTCTCCGTGCCTCTTTCTGCTCACCCCATGGTTCTTTCTGCCCCCTGCCCCTCTGTACCTGGTGAGCCTGATCCCCACATTGCGGGCCCCTGGCTGCCGGTATTCTGAAGAGGGGCCCAGCAGCTAGCACTCACAATCTACTTCTACTTCTGACTGCTCCTTTATCCAACTCTCTTGAGTCATGTGGAGCGCTGCCATGGTAATTCACAGCAACATCCTGACAGCGAGACTTGGACATAGGAGCAGTCAGAAATAGAAGTAGATAGTGAGTGCTGGCTGCTGGGCCCCTCTTCAGAATACCAGCAGCTGGGGCCCCGCAATGTGGGGATGGGGTTCGCCAGATGGGGGGAGTACTGCAGCTGCAGGAGAGGTGCAAGGACCACACAAAATGGCCTGGCACGCTGGATTCTCCCCACAGGCCTTGTGTTTGACACATGTGGTGTAGATGAAGAATTCAGAAATTCTCCCCCTCATGCTGGTAATGCTGTAATTTATAGTCATCCAATTAAACTGACCGGTAAGAGATTCGAGGTAAAGAAAAGATATAACTTCTTTACAATAATTGGTTGCAGCCAAAAATTATACTCAAGGGGCAGCTTCTAAATATTCCTCTTCCTTTTTAATAAAGAGGAAAGATCCTTACAAGCCAGGATTTAAAGAGACCAAATCACAAATACACCAAAACTTTGAAACATTGTTTTTGTATACAGCTCCTTCCAGAATTTCTTAGCCAAAATGTTCTAGGAGTTGTAGTCCAAACATAAGAAACTTTGCAAACTGCAGGAAGTAGATGGAGGAGGAGGCACAATCTAGATGAGGATCAAAAGGTAATCAAAGGGTTCAAAATGTAAGAAGTTTTCAATATCAGTCTCTGTGGCAGCAACACTAAAGGAAGCAAGTGGCTATGAAAAATGTTCTCAAACATATATTTTAGGATCTCCGATTAAAACACACAGAGATGGTGACATGGTAATGGATCAAAGTTAAATCCCAAAGTTTGTTATGCAAATGATTTTAGTTTCCAGTTATTATTTCAAGCATTTTCACGTGCCCTTCAAGACAAGAAGGCTCCTAGGCCAGCTCATCTAGATCAATAATAGAACAACTCCTGCTGCAAGTTTATAATCATAAAGCCTATATGGCAATATTAAAGCTCCTTATTGGACAGCAAGCCCATTAAACACAATTTGACACATCTGAGTGCCCAATCACATTACTGTAAAGTACAGTAAAGGTATCTCAGGCAGAACTGGGTTGGAAAAAAAAATCTTTTGCAACTAAGATCCAAGACAGAAGAGCCTTTTGCAACCTCTTGTCCTTTACAATTCCCAACATCCTCAGAAAATAAAGACCAATAGAAATGCTAGCTGGGAGCTGATGGAAGTTGCTGTGAAACAAGTTCAGAAGGTGTCATGTTGAAGAAGGCTGGAAGAGATAATACTGGCCAAAGGAATGATTATCATGGATGCTTTATGATAGGGCTGGACAAGCTCTATGGATCTGCACACCCTTCAGGGACTGCATCCACACTTACAATGTTTCTAATTCCCCAAACCAGACTTTTACTTCCAGTTTTGAAAATGTGCCGGAAACAAGGTCCTCACCTCAAGGGAATGCTATACAGCTTGCCATAGAAAAAAGTAATGATTCTCTTTTTGGGAGTAGAAAAATACTATTTCAGCCTTGAAAAGCCACATAATTCCAATTTTTGATCTATGACAACTAGCTGCAATCCCCATGGATGCAGGACTACATAGCTGCATGAATATAACTCTATAGACTGTGCAAAATCCTAGTATGCCTGAGGGGGTACACATCATCAATTATTCTTCTGATTTAAAGTTCAATACCCATATGTACATACTGGAAAGAAATCTAGAAGAATCTCCCATATGTCCTGACTAAGACCAAAATATTTTTCCCTGTCTTTCTAGTAGACCACAAGGAGTATACCTCAGACACAAGATTGGAAAATATGACTGCATCCATATTTCCTAGGAAGATAATTTTGCCCTGTGGAAATGAGCTCATTTTCCCCCCATGAGAAGAAGGGAGATTGCCATTTAAATGATAAAATAGGCGGTGGCTGATTCTGCATCCTCTGATGGTGAGACACTACCACACACTATCTCTTTCCCCACACACACACAAAAAAAATGAATTACCTCTTCTGGAAGCCTCCAGAAGCAGACGTTCACTTATTTATTTTATTTTATTTCATTTCATTTCATTTCTATCCCACCTTTCTCCCAACAGGGGACCCCATGCAGCTTACAGAATGAGATTAAAACAAAATACAACTAAAAGAATCTATAGGACAAATAATTAAAAGGGCATCATATTAAAATACTTAAAACAGTTAAAAATACATGTAAAGCATAAGATCAAGTAGGGCATACACCATTCAAAAACCCTTCCACCAAACCTAAGGATCAAAGTCCTCTTTAAATAAAAAAGTATTTGCCTGTTGGGAAAGAGAGATCACTGAGGGGGCTAACTTAACGTCTCATGGGAGGGAATTCCACCCTGCTAGAGCAGCCACCAATAAGGCTTATTCCCATGTCCTCACCAATTGCACCTGTGATGGTGGTAGGACAGAAAGAAAGCAGTCTCCCAAAGATCTTAAAAATTAAGCAGGGCTTAACTTTTTTTTTTAAAACCTGGCTTTCAAAACAAGAAGCAGATGTCCAGCCACTTCCCCTTTAGTCTTGCGTTTGTATTTGACATTTCTAGCAATCTATACAGACCCTGCAGGATTACAGGCCAGAAAACTGATTCTCTTAAGTGCCAGTTCCCCACTTCTGCTTTAACAGATGAACAGAAATTATTATCTTTCAAAATCCACAGAAGAATCATTCTTTTATTGGCCAAGTGGAATGCACAAAACACATCATGCAAGCTTTACAGTAACTAAATATCAAAGTTTTCCCAGATGTAGCAGTACAGATTTCTTCTTGAGAAATTCAATGTCCTCTGTCTAAGAAAAGGGTCTGTGGCTTCACAAAGGGCAGAGACAACGTGGATTGAAAAAAAAAAAAAAAAAAAAGTTACTTTACTACTGCTAACGGCTCAAATTTTACCGTCCTTTGTCTCAGTCCCACATGGCAAAGAGGGGAGTGGCCACTGCCTGCTCAGAAACAACTGATACAAAATATAGGCTTGTGAATCTAACACTGTTACTTTTCTTCTCCTGTATGATTTTTCAAACATCTTTTGCTTATTGAAAAAACCTCTGAAGCTTAAAAAGCTCAGGTATGTTGTGCATTATGGCTGGCCAACAGAGGTATTACCCTTTTGTGGATTTTGTTATATTTTAGTGCATGACCAATGTGACTCCCCTGAATATGCTTCCTGGGCTTGAAGATAATGCATTTATATTTCAGTGTATTTTGTTCCTTTCAACATATAGAGAACTGCAGGCAGCTAAAAAGAGTAACAATTTTAAAAAAATCAATAAAAATGTTTTTTAAAATGCAGAGCAGGAATGTACCAGATAAAAGCTTTTCTTGGTACAGGTTGTGGTGCACAAACCTTCATCTTCACCTGATATTTCTTTTCAGTCTCTGTGGCATATGTTAAAGACACTGGAGAAGGGCCCTTTTTTTAAAAAAAAAAATACTGGAAAAAAATGAGTCCTCTCTCTTTTATGGTCTACTCATAGCTCCTTTGTCTACTTCTATATTTGGAAACAAAAACACTGGGGATATGAAGACACCCTACCCTTTCAGTTTTAAAATACAGCTAATTTAGCTACATAGCTAAAAGCATAACTAAAAGCAGCAGATTCCAGCCACCCCACTCTCCTCTTTCCCTGGCTCAGAATATCTCTGGGCCCAAAACATCTTTCAACGGACCCAGCTAATACTTGTATGGAAAGGAAGAGCCCTGGACAGCTACAGGCTAAAATCTGCTGCTTTCCAGGGAGCCAGAAAAATCTAGGATAAAGCCCGGTGGGGTTTGCTTGCAATGAACCCAGGGAAGTGAGAATAGTAGAAAGTGGGGGGAGGGCTCAGGATGGGGAAAGGAAGAACCCCAGTTCAAGTCATGGGAATTGAAATGGGCAAAAGAGGAGCTGGCAGGACTCAGTGGGGTAAAAAGGCCAAAGGTGGGATTAGAAAAGCCGAGCAGAGGAGTGAATGGAGAGCTAGAAAAGCTTAGTGGGAGGAAGGGGGCAGCAAAGCCCGTAAGAGAGACAGGAGCTGGAAATGCCAATGGGGAGACAGTGGAAGATACATGGGAGACCACCATGTGTGGTTGAGGGGTATGTTCGTGTGATGGATGATGCATTAGCAATGTCGGGTGTGTGAGTGGCACGTAGACATGAGGGCCGCGTGGGACGGCTTCGCTCTACGTCTTTGGGTTTTGGAGGCAACAACTGAAACGCAATGTTCCTACACTGGGGAAATTAATTTTAGAAGAATTTGTTCCGAGGCTGTTTGCGGAAATAGGCTTGCCTTTCCTTGCCAGAGGTGCCCGTTTGGACCAGAAAAGGGGGGATTCAAAAGACGGCGTTCTGCCTTCACCCTCTATAAAACGAGTCTTCTGTTGCCGCTGCAAATCTCGGGACTACCCACACCCCCATCGCAGCCATTTTTGTGACCCCCTCCCCTCCCCTCCCTGTGGCAGTTATTTTGCCAGGGTGCCTACAAAAACTTTCTGAAAAATCCAGCCCTAAACACACACCTTTAGCCTTGCTCTAGGCTCAGGCCAGCAACTTTTAGTCCCTCCCTGACCGTCCCAAAGGGGGAAGCGAAAGGGACGGCTTCCCGCCCAGCGGGCCCGGCCCCATCACCCATGAAGCCCACGCCCGCCACTCCCTTGTCGTGTGTAGGCCGACGCCCTCCGGCCTCTCACCTAGTAGCGTCCGCCACGTTCCTGACGAAGAGCGAGGTGTTGGGAGGCCGCGTATAGCGGGACATGGTGCCGGAGGGGCCCCCGGGAGTCTCTCCACAGAAAGGAACAAACGGCCCAGCGAGCCGCCGCCGCCGCCGCCGCCGCCGGAGAGGTTGAGATGGAGGCGGCGGCGGAAGGGGCTGGCGTAGAAACCGTAGCGAACGGCGGCCAGAAGCAGTAAGCAAGGGGGCGGGAACAATGGAGAGCCGGAGGAGGGGAGGGACGGAGGGCCGCATATGCTCTCCCCATGTGGCTCCCGTTTTCTCGGCGCCTCAGTTGCTACGGTCTGACGCTGTTTGGTGGCCCCAGCACGCGCCAGCGTTTTGTGTGGCCCGAACGTTTGCGGCATTCAAATAAGGCTCCAACAGCCCTAGTTAAAAGGCTCTTCTCCGGTCGCGCAGCTGGCTCCCCGTTGCACAAACCTTCGGGAGTTTTTGTTTTTGTTTTTGCGCGCGTGTTTTTATGAGAGGCGTTCATCTTGAGGGAGCTCCCCTGAGAAGGAGCAGCAGCTGTTAGATGTGGCCGAGGTTACATTCAGGCAGCCTCTCTAAGGCTGACAGTGGAGTTCAGAGAAATTACCTCAGGAACCGAACTTGAATAGTCCCCTCAGGGCCTCAGGTTTATTTCCATCCTCAGTCAGGATGTCCCTATGACAAGAACAGACAGCTTTTCAGGTCTATTCTGGTTTTCGGAAAAAAAGTGGTGTTGTTAACTACCACCAGATCGACCTTGACTCTACCCTATGGATGAGTCTACTGGCACCGTAACCAGTTAAGGCAAGGGGGTAAAATGGCTGGAAGGCCAGTCCCGAAATTCATGACTGCAACAAAATCCTAATTGCACCACAAAGCAAACAGAGGTGAAGTGAGAGAACAAATTCACTTCTTTGAGTCACCAGTTTTCTACTCCAACAAATCTCTCTTCGGTTCTCATTTATTTTTTAAAAAAAGGCCTCAAATAATTCCCTCAACACAAAACACAGCCTTCTCCACATCCTTTGCATAGTTGCATCCCTCTAAACACGTATACACATCTGAATTTTAACTGAATTTTGTTTTAGATTTTTTGTTATTTGATATGTTTTTAATGTTTTCAAATGTTTTAATTTGTTATCAGAAGCCACGTTGAGTCCCGTGCTGGGAGAAAGGCAGCATATAAATATAACAAATAAATAATAAAGTATACATATTTCGTTCATTATTACACAGACTATACAGATCCTTCCTACCATCCCTATAATTAATCCCAGATGGTCCCCCTGCTTCTTCTCCATTTGCTGTTCCTACATCACTTTCTGCTGCTGGCTTTTCTAATCTACTTTTAAACCTGTTTTTTTTTCCTAAGACCATTTCTCCCCCACCTTTGGCTTTTCTTTTTTCTTTTTTTTAAACTAGGGCTCTCCTTTGGCCTTTCTAACTCTTTTTCCACTCCTAGTTAAATTTAAAATCCTTCTCTTCCTTCCCCTGATGGGCCAGGGCTCTAGCAGTTGTTGTAGAGCAGTGGTTCTCAACCTGTGGGTCCCCAGATGTTCTTGGACTTCAGCTCCCAGAAGCCCTGAGCATTGACCATAGTGGCTGGGGCTTCTGGGAGCTGAAGTCCACAAACATCTGGGGACCCACAGGTTGAGAACCACTGTTGTAGAGGGTTGAGGGCACTATTGTGCCCAGAGGCACAACAATGGCAACCTCACCTCTAAAACTGAGACATCATGAGATGTCATGATGCCATACCAAGATGGGGAATATTGGTAGGTGGGGAAGAGTATAGGATACATTTTGGGTTCTGATAAAGATCCACGTACATTAAGCAGAAGAGAGGCAGATGAAGGGCTGACATCGCTTCCTAGGAAATATAACAATTATACATATACATATACATATACATATATGCTATCATAATTTCAGCTGTGTTGTATATAGCTGCAGCTTTATAAAGTGTTTTCCCTGCTTTGATTAATTCAACTGGCATTAAGGCATTTGAATATGTTCAGATTTTTTGCTTTTTAAAATATGTTTTCTTGATGTATCTTCATCTTGATTTCAATATGTTTACTTAAAGTTTCCTTCTCTCTCTTTCTTTTTCTCTAAATCATCGTTAAAATTTCTATTCTCCTGTTTTTCCTCAAGTCTTCCTCTGGACTATGAAGATTGTTCAGCTGTTATTCTAGCGACAAAGCAGAGGTTGATCTAATCCAGTGGTTCTCAACCTGTGAGTCCCCAGATGTTTCTAGACTTCAGCTCCCAGAAGCCCTGAGCATTGACCATAGTGGCTGGGGCTTCTGGGAGCTGAAGTCCACAAACATCTGGGGACCCACAGGTTGAGAACCACTGATCTAATCCTTCATGTCTTGATTCATACTGCTGTTATAATGTCAGCATTGATTAATGGGTATGAGGTGATGATGTTTTTATCATGTTTGATTCTGTTTAATATCAGTTGTAATTATTCTGTTCCTTTGATCATTAAAACATTTAAAACATAAAAATTCCCGGCACACTTTCTTCTTATAGTGTGACTTGTGTGTATTAGTTGCTAAAACCATATTGCACATATCAGGAGATGCATCAGTATGCTATAACATCTTGAGTGTATGTGTTTTAGTGTAATCTCTTATTTATAGTATGTGATATTGGGTAATGCTGATAGAGCACAAATACATATTCAGTTGCAGTTTGTGAAATATTCTCTTGCTTACTGTAACAGAATACATTGTTGAGTGTGAAATATTAATACACATTTCACAGAATGAATAAAATATGATATATTTTGCACCAGCTCAAATGTAACTGCAATCCTAAGCATATTTACCAAGAAAAAGTTTTCATGATATTCAGTGAAACTAACTTTTGAATGAGTTTGGTTTGGATTAGTCTGTGTATATGGATACTTTGTTATCACCTAACATTATTACTGCTAGAGTCATAATTCATGGCTTGTGCAGATTAGTAAATTTTGTGATGTGAGTCAATCAGCACATTAAAACTCATTCTTGTGAACACATGCTGTGACAAAGTTTGTGATAAAGAAATGTCTTGCTAGTGATGACTGTTAAAAGAAAATATTGGTACTGTTTGTCCTCATGATGCATGGCCATTTGTGTCTCATTGGGAAACCCTTGATTCTGTTTCTGGGTGGAAATAGTCTGCACTTAGTAGGAACTTCACTTCCAGAAGGGCTCTATTGAATGATAATTTGTAGAGGCTCTAGCAAAAGAAAAAATCATTTACATTAACAGTCTTACATACTGGCCTCATCTTTTCTTACATCTGCTTAATCCTACCTCTTTGCCTCTTGAGATAACAGTGGCATATCTGTTAAAACTGGATCTAAGTTAGCATGGAACTAAGTATCATCAGCTCTTTGATAGTGAACAGGTTCACACTGTGAGGTTGGTCTTCCTTGTGTGAGAAACAGAGATAAATTCTGAGGTCCATAGAGGTTAAGATTGAACCTGAAACTCCTTTTGATTGATTATATGATCTAAATCCTGTCACAGGTTGAGAAGCATGATGGGACCTGTTGTTACTCCTGGCTTCATATTTTCCCACCACTAGAGGGTGAGAACGCAAAGCTGCTTGTAGTTGTTTAGTCTAGCTGCCCATGTGAAACCTAAACGTATTCAAGGTCTTCTGCTGCGTGTAGCCGCAACATTGTTATGGTTAAGGGAACGCCTTGTTATTGCATATGTATACTTAAAAACACGGCTTTTGAACAGGCTGTGTCTTTTTCTTGTTTCCTTTCCTTTCTGCTCTGGACGAGGGGATGGCTCGCTGCGCTGTAACTTAATAGTCTGCTACTTGATCTATTGCCCGCAATAAAGACTGTTAGCCTGCTGCCTCGTGTTGGCTGTGATGTTTTTCCTATTGATGGTAATGCCCCTGGTGGGTTTTTCAACATGGTTGCAGAGGATGGTTTCGAGAGGTGTTTTTTGAGGTGTTTTTACGATGGCTCATGTGGTGCCTGGGGGCCTGCCTCTCGTTAAGCTAAATGCAACTAATTACTTGGCATGGTCAGCTCGCATGGAAAAGTATTTGCAAGCTGAGGGGCTGTGGGGTGCTTTCACAGCTCCCCCGACTCTGCAGGGGACTGCTGCGGAGATAGCAGCGGCAACGAGGCGTGCCATGTCTGTCCTCTTTCTGGCTGTGGAGGATGACCAGCTCACGCATATCAGGGATCTTGCCACCCCTCGAGAGGCCTGGGCGAGGCTGCGGGAGTTGTTTTTGAGTCAATCAGCGGCCGCCAAGTACGCCCTGTGCGCCCGTTTATATGGGATGAAACTGGCCCCCGGTGTCCCGGTGAGGCAGCATTTGGCTGAGATGTTGGAGCTGTTTTCGTCACTTCGGGAGAGAGGCAAAGTGTTGCCTGAAAGTGACAAGGTATTTTGCATCTTGAATTCTCTTGATAGTTCCTGGAATCTGGTGGTGTCCTCTCTTCAATCCATGCCAGAGAGGGAGTTAACCGTTCCTTTGGTTTCTGCTCGTCTGCTGGAAGAAGAGGAAAAGCGCGCAAGGAATGCAGAGACTCCCACACAGCCGGCTCCAGCTGCAGAGGCCTGTGCTGGGAGAAAAAGTTCTCCGGCTGCTGAGGCGAGGCAGGAGGGGCTGGTGAGAGCCCATGCTGTGCGAAGGTGCTTTCGCTGTGGGTCTGCTTCTCATCTGAAGCGTGATTGCCCGCTCCTGAAGCAAGGGGAGCAAAGCTTCACAGGCGCCGGTGCCAGGGGCCGTGGCAGAGGAGGCAGAGGAGGTCGGGCCAGAGGACGGCTGAGAGTTGCTGTTGCCCTGGGAGATGCTGTTTCAGGCTCTGAGGAGGCAGGTGATTCCGTTTGGCTTCTAGACAGCGGCTGTTCCCAGCACCTGGTCAATTCTGAAGATTTATTTGACTGTTTGGATTCTGCCAGTGTTTCCTCTGTGACATTAGCTGATGGGACAAAGGCTAAAGTTTGTGGCGAAGGTGTAGCTTTTGTCCCTGCCCTTGACATGGGTTTGGAAAATGTTTTGTTTGTTCCCTCTCTTGATTTCTGTTTGCTTTCTGTGGGGCAACTAACAGAGTCAGGGTTCAAGGTTGAGTTCTATGGGAAGCAAGGTAAAATCCTCAAAGATGGGGTGGTATGTGCTGTGGCTACACGAGAAGGGAGGCTGTTCTTTCTTGAGCCACGACACACTGTGTGTAATGTGTATGGCAATGTCCCACAACATGATGAGTGCCTTCATCTCCTCCACCGGCGCGCAGCGCATGCAAGCTTTCCTGTGTTAAAGAGGCTTGCTGGTTGTTGTAAAGGGTGTACTTTGAAGCCTTGTAATGTCTTTCTTGACTGTGCTATTTGCAAGCAAGCTAAATCTAAACAACTCCCAGCACCGAGAGTTAGTTTTCGTGTACCAACCGCCCCATTTCAGTTGGTACACTGTGATATTGTGGGTCCTATGAGTAAACCTTCCCTAGGGGAGCTAGATATTTCGTCATTCTCGTAGACGATTTTAGCAGGTTCATTTTCTGCTATTTGTTGAAACAAAAGTCTGATGTGTGTCAAGTTCTCAAGAACTGGTGTTCCTTGGTTGAAAGGCAATTTGGTTATTCCCTGCAAAAGCTTCAAACCGACAGAGGAATGGAATTCCTGTCGGAGAACTTGCAACAATGGGTCAAAAAACAGGGTATAGTGCACAGGGCGACTGCCGGCTATTCTCCTCATCAGAATGGAGTGGCTGAGCGGAATGCAGGAGTTCTGCAGACTCGAATGCATAGTTTGCTGCTTGATGCAGATCTGCCTCTGAGTTTTTGGGGTGAGGCAATTCTGACTGCCTGTTACATACACAACAGGCTGTGGAGTTCTGTGGTTAATACTACTCCCTATGAGTGTTTGTTTGGTAAACAACCTTCCATTGCACATCTGAGAGTCTTTGGGAGTTTTGCTTGGGTGCACATCCCCAAGGGGCAAAGAAGGAAGGGGGAGCCTAAGGCCCAGCGTATGCGTTTTGTTGGCTATGAGCCCAACTGCAGGGGGTATCGTTTTTACGCTGGTGGCAATTCCTGTGTGGTGTCTAGGAATGCCTCTTTTGAGGAACATGCTAATTGGTCGCGTGTTCAGGCAGCGTCTGAAGTATTTCTCCCTGTGGCTGGCCTGCCAGTTTCTCAGCCACTGCAGCCTTCAGTCTCTGCTCCACTCCCAGCCTCCGCTCCCAGTTCCTCAAGGGTTGAAACAGAAGAGGAGAGAGGTGCGTGGAGGAGAAGAGCTGTAAGTGATGTGCGAAGGTCTTGCACAGGGGAGAGAGAACGCGAGGGCTCAGTGAAAAGGTCTCGCAGTGCTGAGGACAGGGACGAACCTTTGCAGGATCGTCCCATCCCCAGACGGTCTCAAAGAAAACGAAAGGCATTCCACCTAAACGTTTTTCCCCTGAGTCTCTCGCAGTTCGTGTGTGCGCTGTAAACTGTGAACCTCAGTGCTTTGCTGATGTTGTGGAAATGCCTGAGCAACAGGCAGAACCCTGGTGGGATGCAATGCAGAGTGAAATGGATTCCATTATTCAGCATGATGTGTATTCTCTTTGTAATTTGCCCAAGGGTGTGAAGCCAATTGACAGCAAATGGGTCTACAAGTTGAAACCCACTGCTGATGGGCAAATGAAATATAAAGCGCGCCTAGTGGCACGCGGGTTCTTGCAAGATCCATGCCTTGCTGATCCCTGTGTATATGTTCGAGGGAAAGGGGAGAGTTTGGAAATTCTCCTTGCATATGTGGATGATCTATGCTTGGTCAGTGCTACACAAAAACAAGTGCAAGTGTTTGAGAAAGAGCTGGGGAAAAGGTTTCAGGTGAAAAACCTAGGCCCAGTACAGAGCTTTCTTGGAATTGAAGTACAGAGAACTGAAAAAGGTATTCTGCTGTGTCAGAAACAAAAGATTGTAAAATTGTTAGAATTGTGTCAAATGTCTGACTGCAAACCGGTACAAACTCCAATGGTGCCAGGTTTTTTGAAAAATACCTGTGGGGAATTATTTCCTGATATACACCTATATCAGTCTGTCATTGGGAGCCTTTTGTACTTAGCTGGTACTTGCCGGCCTGATATTGCTTTAAGTGTCAACATTCTGGGCAGAGCGTGTGCTAAGCCAACCCAGTATCATTGGCAGGGTGTGAAAAGGGTACTCAGGTACCTAAAAGGTTCCCTTGATTATTGCCTAAGCATTTGTCCTGATCAGATGCCAAACCTTGTCTGTTCATCAGACAGTGATTTCGCTGAGGATACTGTGGACCGCAAAAGCACAACTGGTTTTCTTGTCAAATACAGTGATGTAGCAATCGACTGGAAGGCTAAAAAACAGTCTTGTCTTGCTTTATCAACTGCAGAGGCAGAGTTTGTGAGCCTATCTGCGCTCTGTACTGAGTTGGTTTGGTTCTTGCAGTTGCTACAAGACCTGCATGTGTCTTTGCCATTACCAATACAAATATGTTGTGATTCACAAGCCTGCATTCAAATGGCAGTATCTGACCGGGTGTCTTCTCGATCAAAACACATTGACATCAAATTTCACAATGTGAAACAATATGTACGAGAAGGAAAAGTGTCCCTTACCTATGTGTCTTCAGAAGAAAACGTGGCTGATGTGTTTACCAAGCCACTTCCTGCTAATGCATTTAGTCAGCACGTTAGCAAACTGGGGTTGATGGAGTCTCCAAAGCAAGGTAGCTGAAAATATTTCGCAAGGAGTAGGGGAGTGTCACAGGTTGAGAAGCATGATGGGACCTGTTGTTACTCCTGGCTTCATATTTTCCCACCACTAGAGGGTGAGAACGCAAAGCTGCTTGTAGTTGTTTAGTCTAGCTGCCCATGTGAAACCTAAACGTATTCAAGGTCTTCTGCTGCGTGTAGCCGCAACATTGTTATGGTTAAGGGAACGCCTTGTTATTGCATATGTATACTTAAAAACACGGCTTTTGAACAGGCTGTGTCTTTTTCTTGTTTCCTTTCCTTTCTGCTCTGGACGAGGGGATGGCTCGCTGCGCTGTAACTTAATAGTCTGCTACTTGATCTATTGCCCGCAATAAAGACTGTTAGCCTGCTGCCTCGTGTTGGCTGTGATGTTTTTCCTATTGATGGTAATGCCCCTGGCGGGTTTTTCAACAAATCCAACTGTAATTTCAAAACACAGTAGAATGACCCAATCAATGGGAACTTGGTAAATGCACACAGAGTAAGTTTGATTCATTCAACTGATGTACTTTAGTTGGAACTAACAGTTGCCTTTGGCTTGCTGCTTTTGAGCTGTGAATCCAAAGAATGCCAGAAACAGACAGAAACGACTTAGTGTATACAGCAGATCCTGGCTATTGTTCTAGTTGTACAGTCAGCCCTCTCCATTTGTGGATATGACTTTCACAGATTTGATGGTTTCTCCAGTTTCTGATCCCTTCACCTCAAGCACTTCTTTTCCCAGAGGAACCTTCCCTCTAGGCAGTTCTGATCAGGGAGTGCAGCCCTTTAGAAACCTTCCTCTGTTCTTCCTCCCCCTCCACCAGCCACTGCCTGGCTAGCTAAGGACAGTTCGCAGACCAATTTCTCAGAACCACAAACCCTCTCTTGATGCCATCCCACACCCAAGGAAGAAGATAAGCAAGAGAGAGAGGAAGAATAGGGCCACCATGCTGCCTTACCCCCTTGCCCTCTCCTCTCCCCAACCTAGTTTGGATCCGAGGTGTTTGTTCTCCCCACGATGCCCAAGGCCCCTTCCCACAGACACAGACACACACACATTTTGATATTTGTGATTTTTCCACTTTTGCATGCGGCCTGTGCCCTTAACCCTAGTGAATGTGGAAGGTTGACTGTATAAGTCTTCTTAGCTGATAATCAAGTTTCAGTGACGGTATGGAGCATTTCTGAAAACAGGTTGAGGAAGTAGGAGGTTTATTTAACAATAGGAGGCAGTGCCTAGGGAACCCTCATACAGGCTCCAAAGACAGGTGAGATCTTTGGACAAATGGGACCATGGTCAAAGTGGTGGCCTCATTAGGAAAGGTATGAGAGAAAACCGACTACAAAGAATGAGATGAGAGGATTTAATGTATATTGATTTAAAATCACCAGGGAAACTTTTGGTACAAAATTTGAGTATCCATTTACAAAAGGTCTAATGCTGCAACTGCCCAGCTTTAGTCAACAACCACTTTTATGTTTATCCTCTCTTACACAGCAGCAGGCTGACAACATCCTTAGGAACAGAATGTTTCTATTTTAAACACATACCAAAAGCATTTTGCTATGACCAGATTAAGCCATGCACACTAAATACTTAATGAGACTTGGGAAGACTGTATTAAACTTGATCTCCAGGTCCTTATGACCTCAACAGATGGTGATTCTTGTAGACCAGTTGAAAGTTACAGAACTTCACACACCCACTAGAAGAAAAATACAGATGTTTCTATGATGCAATAACTTTGATAAAAAATATGTTTCGTACTTGTGAGATAAACACGGTCAGACTAACTGGTTGCAAGAGTAATATCTTAGTTACTTAACTTAAGTGTCTATTCCCTACTTTTCTTCAAGTCTCGACAGCACAAAGATTTTTGCTATGTTGTTTTGCTACTTTATTTTCTACTGCCAGTTGTAAATGTAATCGTTATCACAGCACAACAGAAAAGATAACACTGTTCAGATTTAAAGTCCAGAAATCATCTTAAAATTGTGCCCAAGTTGTTGCACAGGAATTTATATTACTGATTTTGGGGAAGTGAGTTAAAATTGCGCTGGAGTGTTTGAGTTCAAGTTAAAGAAATCAGAGGTGTGCAATATTTCTGAAAATCCAGAGTATAGTGAATAGTGAAGTAATGGAGTAGTTGCAGTCCCATAACATTTTAAGGTCCACATTTCCTCCATACCTAATCCCTCTATTGTACTATTTACTTATTGTACACTGATGTGAGGTCTCCCGATCTAAGAGCCTGTTAACTATCGTTGTTAAGGAGACCCTAGGATGAACCTATCACGGGTTTTTCGGGGGTTGAGAGTGTGTGATGCGCCCAAGACCACCCAGAGGGTTTCCATGGCCGAGCGTGGGTTGTAGTGCAACGCTCAAACCACTACACCATGCTGGCTCTCCTGGTATCATTACTAAACTATTAAAATACTAGAGCAATGACTTATTGACAGCTCAAGAACTGCGGCACGACTGGAGTTCAATGCTTGATAAGACGTCAGTCCAAATATATAAAAACTTTCTGTAATCTCTTGATCCACGAAACAGTCATTGCTTCCCCGCTGCCCGTGCACTATGCCACCGCTGTACTCTGCAGAATAAGCATTCAGCTTTAAAGAACGGAACGAAAAACTACTATTCCCAGCAAGCGCCAGGGGAAAAAGTTCCGGCTTCGTTGGCTAACCGAGGCTATATAAGGGTTTCAGACGGCGCGGGTTTCAGACAGTTGCTGGTCGGGGCGGGGGTGGCTGCGCGTGTTGTTTTTCGGTGCCCTCCTTCTCGCGTAGGGGAAGAGTAGCGGCTGGTGTTTTTCTTCGTTTTTCTGGCCCGTCCCTCTGTTTGCGTCTTCCATGAGGCCAAACGAGACAGCGGAGGCGCCCGCCCTGGCGGCGCGCCTGGAGGAGCTGAAGCGCCGGGCGGCCGAGTGCATCGAGGCGTCGTCGGAGCGCCTGGCCGAGCTGAGCCGGGAGATCTGGAGCCGGCCGGAGCTGGCCTACGAGGAGCGCCAGGCCCACGGCGCCCTGACGCGCTTCCTCTCGGGGGCCGGGTGGTCGGTGCAGCGCAGCTACAAGCTGGAGACGGCCTTCCGCGCGGACTGGCAGTGGGGCGGGGGAGCCGCCGCCGCCGAGCCCGGCCACCCGCCGCTCCTCCGCCTGGCCTTCCTGTGCGAGTACGACGCCCTGCCGGGCATCGGCCACGCGTGCGGCCACAACCTCATCGCCGAGGTGGGCGCCGCCGCCGCGCTGGGCCTGAGGGTCGCCTTGGAGAGCCTCCGCCAGCCCGGCCCCGCCGCCGCCGGCCCCCTCCGCCAGCCGCCCGCCGTCAAGGTGAGGCGGAGCGGCGAGCCAGCCCGAGAGGGGGAGGCGGGGGGGGGTCTCTGCTTCGGCCGGCGCGGCGCGGCCCCCGCCGCCGCCGCCGCCGCCGCCGCCTTCTCCTCCTCCTCGTGGCCGCCGCTCCGCCTTCAGGCGCTCGCCCCGCGCAGGGGCGCCCCGCTCCCTCGCCAGCACCCGCTCGGGCGTCCCTTACTTGTTTCACCAGCCTTGGATGCTTTGTAAAGACTGGCGTAAATGTCTTTTAAGTACAAAGGAGTAGGCGTTTCGGGGCTGTTCCCTGGCACTGCCCCATAAAGGGGTTTCCGTGCCACGGTTCCCGCCAAACACTTCACTTCTCCACTTGTTTATAACGCCCCTGACGGTTCGTAACCTTTTGTTTTTAGGTCACAGTGTTGGGCACTCCCGCTGAAGAAGATGGAGGAGGCAAAGTAGACTTAATTAAAGCCGGGGCGTTTGATGGGCTAGATGTGGTATTCATGGCACATCCTTCCCAAGAAGATGCAGCTTATTTGCCCGATATAGCAGAACATGAGTGAGTAAAGTGGACTGGACAATGTTGTGTGTTTTTCCTTTGAGAGCCTTCTGTTTGGATTCCTTTTGGCAGATTGTTTTCTGTTCTGAAGGTGGCTTGAAATTTCCTCCTATTTTGGTGGTATTTATGTCATACCACCAGTCTGTGTGATGCTTTTGTCAGTGAGTTTCTGCTCCTGGTCAGCAGCCAGTTTCTCTGAAGAGCCTCTCTGAGAGGGGAAGGATGGATGGTTCCAGACGGCAGTGGGGATTGGCATTGTAGTAATGCGGCTGTTGAGACCCCCACTACCCCAGGTCTACTAGCACTAACTGCCAGCTAGTTGATGAGGTGCAACAAAGTGTTCAAGATTTGGACTTCTTTGGTGTAGCATGGGGCAGATTCTTCCCTGCAGGGTACGGGGCAGTATTTCTTTAGGAGAGCTACTGCCCCTTTCCCTCAAATGGCATGGAGTTAAATGCATTTGTTCACATTGTCGTGAGAACAGGCAAATGAGAATGGTGGTTGAAGAAACCAGGCACTGTTAGATGCAGTCATGGTTGGTCATATAGATAGGAGACATATGAGTGATCAGAAGCAGCCACTTCCTTGAGGGAAAAGGGATTATAGGAGTTGTAGTTTACCAGTGTGTGAAAGACTGCAAATTGCCCATCGCTGTTTTGGGGGTAGCTAGCTACCCTTTTGTTTCATCCTGCTATGTTTGAGCAGCATGAAAGAGAGGATTGGGCTTAAACAGAAGGAACTCCCAAGTGAGTGAGTAAGAAAACAAAAGTGTATTTTTCTGCCTGCTTGAATAATTCTGTGTGCTTTCTGTCTGTATGTCTGTCTCTGGATATCACCAGTAATGGAGATTGGACCCAGCTGGCCTAGGCCTTCCAATTACATTGGCCAGAGAGAGAAGATGGGTTTGCGTGGAGAGGTAACAATACCACAGGATCCATTTTTTTTCCACCACAGGAGCACATCCCCTTCTGAAAGAGAGTGCATTCACAGACCTCCACTTCTGCCTACTTCTTCACTCTTAGCCTGTTGAGAATGCACGAGCAAAAACTGAGCCAGAGCTTAGAAGTCTGAAAAATCAATTTTTAGAGGTCACCACTAGAAATTGGCAGGTTAATTCATTGCCACTAATGCTAACACTTGAAATCATTTAAGTGGTTGAATTAATGCCAGTTGGTTTGTTACTTTAGAACAGGGATGAGTAACTGTGGAAGGCTAGGGGGCCGTGTTAGCCTCAAGAGATCTTGGAAGGTCGCATTCTTCACAGCACCTGCTCCCACAAAAAATTAATTTTGTTGCTCCCAAATGCCATCTAGAGGGCATGGGGGGCATTCTCACAATGTTTTGGGACCTTTCTGGGCCACTAGAGGGCATTTTGGGTAACTTTGAGAAAAAAAACATTTTGAAAATTTTTACAAAAATTTGTTTTGACTGGAGGGTGGTCCAGACATGTGGAAGTGACCCCTGGGCCCCCTAGAGGTAATTTGGGGGCATTTTGGAGTAATTTTTTTCTCCAAAAACATTTTTTCACCCTGGGGGACCTCAGAAACAGCCTTGGGGTCCATATTTTGTCCACTCCTACTTCAGAGGATAGCATTCAAAAGAAATGCTGGCATTAATGGTACGGAGGTTATTACTCTTCAACCCTAGGATGTACTAAGTTACTGATTCCTTCAAAAGTATTTTCTGTTTAAAATTGCCTTCTTCCAACCTGGAATTTTTTTTCCAGATGGACTGCATAGTCCATAATAAGGTTGTTGCCTGAAAATGGTGGGAGTCCAACACATCTGAAGGTTGAGAAAGGCTATCCTAAAACACCTTGCAAACTGTTCAGTTAAGCTAGGGGGAGGAGCTAGCAGCCGTTAAGTCTAACTGACTAATTGACGAGTTCTTTATAACCGCTCCCAGTGGCCTTCAAGCTCATTTCCAGAAGAGGGAGTGGAAGGTGAGCTGTGTCTGAGAAGACATTCTTGATTGGGTGTTTTTTACAAGCTTGTGGGGCTGTGTTTGTTTGTTTGTCTGTTTGTTTTGTCTGTGTGCTATCCCTGAGCACACGGTCTAACTGACGACCTAGTGGGAGGAGCTAGAAGCCATTAGGACTAACTGACAAGCTCGTTATAACTGCTCCCAGTGGTGCACCAAAGGCACGTGCACTTTGGCTCTACAGATTTAGTAAGTTCACCGCTTCTTGGAGTGAAACGTTGGAACGGAACCGATGATTTGCAACTTGGAGGGGATGAATCACAAGGTGTGCTGTCCCCTTGGAGCCAGAATCAGTGGTGTAACAGAGAGGCAAATGAGACTGGTAACCCCACTGACCATAACCCTCCTCCTTTTGGTTCACATCAGAACCAACAACACTACGAGGTGCAGCTTTTAGCACATCACAAAGGATTATGAGGTTATGGGTAGAAAGCTGAAGGAGCCTGGTGTGCAGCTTGTCATTTTGTCTCTCCTCCCTGTGGAAGGACATGTCCGACAAAGGGAGGGCAGAATAGCGGAGATGAACAACTGGCTCCACAGATGGTGCCGCTGAGAGCGATTTGGGTTTTTGGATTATAGTCTCCATTTCCAATAAGATGGTCTTCTGGCAGTGGATAGGCTGCACCTCACAACTGTTGGCAGGAAAGTTTTTGCTAACAGTCTCGCAAAGTGGATCTGGAGGTCTTTAAACAGAGTTCGGCAAGGGAGGGACACAGTATTATTCAGGGCAAGGATTCAGCAAGTGCTGGGGGAAAATAGCCTGGATGATATGGATAGAGCAGGCCAAGTAGTACTAGAGACCAACAGTGGGAAGAAAAGCAACTTTAGTACAGGACTTACGGGAAGGGCACGTGGTCTTAAGTGTGTCTACACAAATGCACAAAGCATGGGAAATAAGCAAGATGAACTCGAACTCTTACTGCAACAAAATAAATACGATTTAATAGGCATCACTGAAACCTGATGGATTGAGTCTCATGATTAGAATGTAGGAACAGGGTGGTATAACCTGTTTCGCAGAAACAGACCAAACAAGAAAGGAGGAGCAGTAGACTTATATGTCAAGGATGTTTTCACCTGTGAAAAGAACCATGACTTAAATCCAGGGAACCAGGTCGAGAGCATCTGGGTAAGAATTAAGAGAGTGAGAAACAGGGATATGATTGTGGAGGTTTGCTACAGACCTCCAGGCCAGGCTAAGGACTTGGATGAAGCCTTCCTGGAGCAGGTGACCACACATTCAAAAAGGAGAGATGCAGTAGTAATGGGAGATTTCAACTATGCTGGTATATGTTGGTAGTCAAACTCTGCTAAGACCACAAGGTCCAACAGGTTCCTCGCTTGCCTTGCAAACAATTTCATGGTCCAGAAGGTGGAAGAGGTGACAAGAGAGTCAACTGTTTTAGATCTAATCCTGACCAACAAGGTGACCTTGTTGTTGAGGGGGAGGTGGTGGAATCTTTAGGAGGGAGAGACCATGCTCTATTGGAATTTGTCATTGAACGGGAAGGAGAAGCCAAGTGTAGCTACACGCACGTTTTAGACTTCAAAAAAGCTGATTTCTGTAAACTTAGGGAGTTACTTGCTGAAAGTCTGTGGTCCAGAATACTGAAAGATAAAGGAGTTCGTGATGGATGGGAGTTTCTTAAAAGTGAGATACTGAAGGCACAATTTAAAACTGTGCCAATAAGGAGGAAAAATGGCAGGTATCTAAAAAAACCAGAATGGTTGACTAAAGATCTCCCAGCTGAGCTAAGTGCTAAAAGAAACATGTACACTAAATGGAAGAATGGTGAAACCCCCAAAGAGGAATTCAAGCAAACAGCCAGGATATGTAGGGACAAGGTCAAAAAAGCTGAAGTGCAGAATGAACTCAGGCTTGCCAAAGAAATTAAAAACAATAAATAGGGCTTTTTTTAGACATGTCCACAGCAAAAGGAAAAAGAAGGAAGTGATAGGGTTGCTGTGTGGAGAAGATGGCCAATTACTAATGGGGGCAAGAGAAAAGGCAGGACTGCTCAACACCTTCTTTGCCTCAGTTTTCTCCCAAAAGGATAGGAAGTACTCAGCCTGGAGGGTGGGGAGCAGGTGAGGAAAGGGGGGAAATGCAGCACAGAATACATAGAGAAGTAGTACAGGAATACTTGGCTAAACTAGATGAATTCAAGTCTCCAGGGCCAGATGAATTACATCCGAGGATAGTAAAAGAACTGGCAGAAGTCATTTCAGAACCACTCGCAATAATCTTTAAGAACTCTTGGAGAACAGGAGAAGTTGCAGCAGACTGGAGGAGGGCAAATGTTGTCCCCATCTTCAAGAAGGGAAAAAGAGGACCCAAATAATTATTGCCTGTTCAGCCTGACATCAATACCAGGAAAGATCCTAGAGCAGATCATTAAACAGTCAGTTTGTAATTACTCAGAAAGCAGTGCCGTAATCACTAAAAGTCAACATGGATTTCTCAAAAATAAGTTATGCCAGACTAATCTTATCTCTTTTTATAATAGAGTTGCCAGCTGGATAGATGAAGGGAATGCTGTGGACGTAGCATATCTTGATTTCAGTAAGGCCTTTGGCAAAGTTCCCTATGACATGCTTGCAAGGAAGCTAGTAAAATGTGGCCTGCACAGTGCTACTGTTAGGTGGATTTGTAACTGGTTGACTGACTGAACCCAAAAGGTAATCACCAATGGCTGCTTTTCATCCTGGAGAGAAGTGGCTAGTGGGGTGCCACAGGGTTCTGTCCTGGGCCCCGTGCTGTTCAACAACTTCATCAATGACTTGGATGAAGGAGTGGAGGGCATGCTGATCAAATTTACAGATGTCACCAAATTGAGAGGGGTTGCTAATATGCCAGAGGACAGGATCAAAATTCAAAATGACCTTGGGTGGAAGCTAACAAAATGAATTTCAACGGAGAAAAATGTAAAGTCCTACACTTAAGCAGAAAAAATAGAATGCACAAATACAGGATGGGGAACACATGGCTGGATAACAGTACACGTGAAAGAGATCTAGGGGTCTTGGTAGATCACAATGTGAAAGAGATGTGAAAGGGATCTAGGAGTCTTGGTAGAACATGAGTCAGCAGTGTGATGCAGCAGCCAAGAAAGCCAACATGATTCTTGGTTGCATGGTGTCTAGATCAAGGGAGGTAATGGTACCACTCTATTCTGCTTTGGTTAAATCTCATTTGGAATACTGTGTCCAGTTCTGAGCACCTCAGTTCAAGGATACTGACAAGCTGGAGCATGTCCAGAGGAAGGGGAACAAAATGGTGAAGGCCATGCCCTATGAGGAGCGGCTTAGGGAGCTGGATATGTTTAGTCTGCAGAAGAGAAGGTTAAGAGGGGACATGATAACCGTGTTTAAATATTTCAAGGGATGTCATGTCAAAGAGGGAATGGACTTGTTTTCCGCTGCTTCAGAGACTAGGACAAGGAGCAATGGATTCAAGGTGCAGGAAAGGAGATTCCACCTGAACCTCAGGAAGAACTTGCTGAAGGTCAGAGTTGTCCGGCAGTGTAATATGCTGCCTCAGAATGTGGTGGAGTCTCCTTCTTTGGAGGTTTTTAAACAGAGGCTGGAAGGCCATCTGTTGGGAGTGCTTTGATGTGTGTTCCTGCATAGTAGGGAGTTGGAGTGGATATCCCCTGTGATCTCTTTCAATTCTATGATTCTTTGATTCTATGATCATTGACCTATGTGCCTCTTCTCTTTTTTTCCACCCTCAACCACATTGCTTCGCCCACCCTTCAGATACTTTGTTTGTTAATAGAGTAATGTTAAAATTTAGTAATGAATTACATATTATGTAGAGGACATTAATCCATGGCAACTGTAGCCATAAATGGCTGTCTGCCAGTATCAGTCAGTGAATCAGTCTGGATAATTATTAACCCCAAATGTTTTGAGTGCCTCTGAGCATACTCAGGACATTTTCCTGCAGAAGTGAATCAGTGCATCCTTACTACCTCTCCATACCTAGTCAAGACATGTGATCTGTAAAGATCAGTAATACAGTACATATTTTGCATGGAAAGCTGAGTGATCCCAAATGTGGTTTGGCATCTCCAGTTTAAAAGATGAAGTCTCTAACAAGACTGCTCTTCTGCTGTTCAAGACAAGGGTGGGAAGGCATGAGATTTAGCCAGCTATATCATTTGCCTTCAAGCTCCAACCTTATCAGACTTCACAAAGAGAGTGAATGAAAAAAGATTGAGAGGGTTGGGGAGAAGAGAGAGAGTGGAAAAAAATGGGATGAGGTGATGAAAACCTTTTCTTTATTATCTAGCTACCCAGCACTGTGTGAACAATAATACACACACTAAGGGAATACCAAGTGATTCCTTGCACTGCTCTCCAGGACTCACTTTTTCTGTTCTCCATTTACCTCATAGATTTTTTCTGGTTTTTAAAAATTGCTTCACAGCTTTTCTGTGCCTGGGCAACTACTTCGTCTTTCTCCCTCCTTTATAAGAAAAGCAGGAAAAAGCAGGCAGATTAGCCTTTGCAGCATAACAAGTAAACTAGCAGAGAGCTACATGATGCATTTTCTCCAGTCGCAGTCCTTCCTGCCTTTCTGACTCTGGCAGAAAGAGAACCATCTGAGCCATAATGAATTTTAACAATCTAGATTAATTAATTCATTAAAGTGTAATATTAATTTTTGTCTTAATCAGGAAACCTATGGAATTGAACTGTGTTAGGTAAAAAAATTTTTAACAAGGTAGTTAGTGAATGTTTGTCCATGCTCTGCACTGGACTGACTTGGGGAAAAGTGAGGAAGTTTGGGAGGTCTTCAGAGTTCCCCGATAATCTGGGACCTGATCTGCATTTCTAATTGCACCCTGTAATGTGACCTGCCAGAATGTTTTATCTCTCTTAGCAGGGCAGATGGTGTAACTGGTTGGATGTCATCCAGGATTCTTCAGATGCTGAGCCTATTTTTTGTATTTACAGTCATATGTATTTTCTAGATGAAATAAATGTGAAATTGAGAGAGATTTTGTTAATTATTTCTACGGAAGTTTACTTACTTGAAATTTACCTTTTGAAGTGTTCTTTTCCCTTGACTATCTTTTTATTCGAGAGGCCTTCCTAATTTTGGTTATTTTTAAAGCTTGGCTGCACAATTATTCAAAAAGTGCTAAGGCTTTTAAAATTTGGAAATAATTTTTTTTTCAAGATTTAATCCCTGATGACAAATAGCTTCATCAAACTGCCAGCATTTATTTGCAAAGTGGATGCTGTGTCTCTTGTAAATCTCCCCCCTTATAGTTTTCATTCTTCCTATTTCTTCCAAATTTGTCAATGTATCAGGCATGAGCTACTTCATGTGGTATTGTGTATGTAGTTATATCCTTATTGACACTGTCTTGGGATTACATACATAGTGAGCTTTTCTGTAATTATTAAGTTAGAAGCACTTTAGCCCTGTTTCACTTGAATGAGCTTGTTTCAACTGATTTCTGATGTTTTGATTTGGAACCTCTCCAGAAATTAGATCCTTTGTTTACCTACTAAGCTGCATTGTTGAGTACTTTTTTCATATTTGGCAGTATCTGTATTTAGATTATCTTTTTGCAAAGAGAATTGTATTGGCATATCACAAAAACAGAGATTTGATATCCATATAAAATTTGCAGTTCTTCTAGTCTGAGGTTTCTGAAAGGTAAAATACAAAACTAGAATACAGGAATGGTATTGAATCATATCAGTGCCTCATCCAGTATTCTTTTTTTTTTTTTACTGTGTCCAGATGCCAGTTTATCCTTCATAATAACTGTTTTTTTTTCCACTCCAAGTTGTTTTTATTTAGTAAGACTGGAAATAGCAAGATTTTAGTATCTCTGTAGAACTGAGGCAGTGCAGGTCACCATTTGTGATAGTTGGTTTCTTCTCGCCATCTAGTGCCCATTGGCTCACTTGTAGATAACATCAGAGGCGTATCTGAGGTGGAGCAACTGAGGTGCAGGCACCAGGCACCAATGACAAGGAGGTGCAAAAAAGTGGAATCTCTCCCACCTTCCTGCCCAGGCCTATCCTGCTGCCACTGCAGCCCAGCCCCTGACAAGGTCCTTCCTGACCCGGAGGGCGGCAGCAGCAGCAGGCCCCCCTGCCATAACCCCACCCCCATTGGGGTCTTTTCTGGAGGGGCGGTAGTAGCAACCCTCTTATCCACATCCACCGCGGCCCCACTCCCCTGCCTGCCGTAGCACCATGCCTGCCCCCACCTCCCTCCCCTGCCAGGGTCCTTCCTGGCCTGGGGGGAGCTGCCTGTGGCGACACATGGGGTGCAATTTCCAGGCATGCCCTAGACACTAGTGAGCCTAGATATGCCAGTGGGTAACATGCATTGGTGTCTTTCCATATCGCGTATGACTTCCCCATTTTTGAAGTGAACTGTCCAGCACAGGCTGCGTCATACTCACTATTTTAGGAGGTGGAGAATCCTTCCTCATGCCTTGCTTCTTTGTAGGATGTGTTGCATCTTTGAAGAGGGAAGTGATTTCTACTAGCACAAGGGATGTTGCACTTTTGAAGAAGCTTATCACAGTGACTATATTCAGACTTCGTGATAAGATAGGATTATCCTGGTTTACAATGAGTGATCTGTGTGCTACGCGCATACTTTTCGTAGGAGCAACTAAAATGACCGGAAATCAATAGTTTTTGATAACATCCAAACTCAGGATCCTGAGTTATTGCTCCCAAACCAGGATTCATAAGCCAGCAATATGTGACTTGTGGCCGACCTGCTATCCTGATTTCATTGTGAAGAACAGGTATTAGGGTAAGTTATCGATTTCTGGTTTTATCTGTTTATTTGAGAGGAGGAGCAAAATGGGTGCAAATGAGCTTTGGGTATGCTGCTAATTTACTGTCAGCCAGAGTAAGGTAGAAATACTGACTGTTCCCCTTCAGTTTAGTCTTGATTAAAAGATTCATATGTTCTCCACCCTTATTCTAAATAATGGTAATATGGCTCAAGAACCAGGATACATAGCTTATCAGTTAAGATGATTGAGGCCTTTCTTGATGTGCCCCAGGCCTCTGGAGCTAGGCTACTGTTTTGCTGCTGAAAAGAAGACCTCTCCTATGCTGGCATGCAAATGGTGGAATTCCCCAATTAAATGTGTTTATCTGTGCTTTACTGTTAATTTTTTTCTGATCTCATAGTTGCATAATAATAATTTTTTTATATAAAAAACCAGTTTGTTATTTTTACTTGCTGCTGCATTAAAAAACATTTTAGTTGCCCGGAGACAGTTGCAAATAGCGGGATATAAATGCCTTAAATAAAGCAAGCAAGCAAGCTTGTTCCTAGCATTATCTTTAAACATGTTATCATTTCTGAGCTTCAGGAGGAAATTTCAGTACAGTGAAATTCAAAACTGATTTGTTAAATTCAAAACTGATTTATTAGCTCCCAGTCACAGCTATGGCACAGGTATTCAAATGACATTTGAGAAGTAAATTGCAGAATAGCTTTTCTATAATATGTTTTAAGTAGTTCAGGCATGTGGAAGCCAAGAATACAAAAGGCACCTAAGGATAAATTTCTTAAAATAAATATTCATTTTGTATTTAGTCTAGTCTACAGATATTGCTGGAGGACCAGTTCCTTTCAGCCCTGGCCTGGTAAGGGATTGAGGTAGTTGTAGTCCCATCAACATCTGGAGGACTACAGGTTCCCATCCCGGTTAAAAAATATTTTTTCTCAGTAAGCCTTACATAAGACCAGTAACAACAAACAAGACAGTTTGTGTCTGCAGCCTTATCCTCTGTCAGACACAGTGCAAAAAGAAAAAGGAATGGGGAGAGAAAAGGTAAGAGAAGCACTAGATCTTGTTATTACCACTTTCTTCCAGTAGCAGAACATGTAGGGGTATCATGTTGGTAGTGCTGTATTAGGTAGCAGTGTTGAATCCCACAACACGAGACCAACAGTATGATGTAGGAAACAAGATGTCCAGCTGCTTGGGACAAAGTGATGGTATAGACAGTTCAGGTAAATATGTATAAAGATTGATAAATTCTGATATTATGTGGGTAGCAAAAAAAAGAATACCTGCCTGTTTGGTTCAGGAAGAACAACCAAGGGAATCTTGGTTGGGTTTCTGTTTTGTTTTGTTCTGTTTGCTTGTTTGTTTGTTTGTTTCCTTTTGGATATGGTATCTAATTTGATTGTTGTTCATGCTGCTGAACTCTTTAGTTGAGTATAACTTTAAGAGGCAAGGCTGTTAAGTTGCCTTCCATGGGTGTACCCTTACAGACCTCACCAAGCACAAGTTGTTAGGGTTATTTTGGGTCATGTTGAAGCGTGGAAGATACTGATACACAGCATACTCACATGTGGCAGCGATTTTGCATGCTGTGAAACTGTATTTGATTTTTCAATAAAGTTTCCTTTGGTTTAATTTGTCTTTACAGATTTGAAATGTCTGCCTTGACAATTATTGGTTTGGTTGCTGTGGACCTTTTTCTTATCTCCATTATGCATTGTACTACATCCTAAATCGATTTGTTGACTCCCCAAGTGTGTCAGCAGATTTGCTGCATGTTTAGTGCATGTTGTGCAGTGATATCTAACTTTGTGTGTGGACAGAAAAGAACAGAACTATGACATCTTCCACTAATTTATATGCGTCTGATTCTTAATCTGTGTTGTGGAAACTGCTGTGTAGCAATTGCACAGTATAGTTTTGTGTAGGACAGGTAGCTTCTAGGTCTGCTTTCAGTCTTTGATTTCTGGTTTTCATGGCTGGAATGAATGTAGGCTCTCCTAAAAGCTCAAAAGACAAAAGTACCGTGAAAATAAAACTTTCATAAGCCCACTTTAAGCTTGTGAAGCTGATCTGCATATTTGGAAATACCAGTGAAACTATGTATTCTTGATTTGGACCACCAGAATTAGTATATGAATTTATTCAAGGAGTCATGAAGATGTTCTTGCGGGAGAAATAGCAATTTTTATTGCTATTTAGTATACACTGAAATCTGCATGGTGTTATTTCTAAAAGATCTGAAAGCTATTGTTATTGTATTACATCACATTGTTGTGTCAAATGCAAATTTGCACACTGTTGCTCACCAGGGCAAGTGTGCCACTTACCTTTGGTAAGACCAGCTTCCATCCAAAATTTAGCGTTATAGAGATTAGCAGAGAGGTTTTTTTGGCAATCCTGCTATTTTCTTATCTCCATGCTTAGGAGGAGAGCTCAACATCATCTGGCCAGAGCCCTTCAAGTTGTGAATGTGAAAATATACATCCTCTTCCACATATGTAAACTCAAAAGCATAAATGAAGCCAGCAGCAGATCTAGCAATAGGTGAATCATAATTTCAGATCTGGAATTTATGGAAACAGAGTAAGGTCAATGCAGGGTTCAGGTTCTTTGCTCACAGTTCCGTATAAAAACTACAGCTGCACTGGGTGCTACAATCTGCTTCTAAGGTATGATTCTAATTCATGTTAAATCAAAGCTAAAAAGTTTAGATAGGTGTAATTCAAGTTTCCCATGGTCAGAAAACTACTGTAAGATATAGGTGCTAAGTACATAAAAACAGTAGTTACAGTTCATTAAAGTTGGCATCAAATTGTGATTTTTGACAAGAATATAAGAGATATGGGGATAATTCCAGTCTTTTAAATCCAGGTGATTTTGGAGGCCAGAGTAGTTAGTACTGCTGAAATTGTATTTCAACACCATTCAGGTTCTATAATGTTAAGCTCATGAATTAGACTTGTCTTTTACACTGATTTTCATTTGGTTTTCACTTCATTCTTCATTGATATTCTAAATATGCAGTCAATTGAAAACAGTATAGGTTTTTAAAAATATCAAGAATACATAAATGCTATCTGTATAATGCAGTTCAGTTTCAGAGCTGACAGTTTATTGTTTTGATATTTTAATATTTAAGAAATTAAGAGATCTCTGCATGTTAAAAGGTAGAAAGTAGTATCTACCTTCTGTCTAAAACAGTGTTTCCTGTTTTCTGCAAATGTTGATACCAGTCATTGATTTTGCCTAGTTACCTCTGCATACCTTGGCCTCCTCTGTTGAAAATGGTTTTCTCCCTTCTTTTGTAGAAAAACCCAGTCTGCACACATGCAAACACTGTTTGCCCCATCTCTCTCTCTCTGTATGTGTGTGTGCGCGCGCGTTGCCTTCAATTGAATCTAATAAAAATTCTGAATCCTACATAGACAGGTTATCTGTGCTAGTTATGGTGAAAGGAAGGGAATGGAGAAAATGTCAAGACATCTCAAACAACTTCATTGCACTTTTACACGGTTTGATTGGCCCCTTTGAAAAATGTCTGCTTTGTTAGTTTATTTGCTGCATAGTCTCTAGTAGAAGAACAAAATATTTTTAGTGTACTAATATAATACTCTTTTTTTCCACAGAGCTTATCTTTTTCCTTGTGCATATTTTTCCCAGTCCAGTACTTAAGTATGGAAGTCCTACATCAGTTACCTTCGAGCGTCAAAATCTGTTTTCTTGATCTCTTGTTTGATCTCTTTATAGAGGCTTGAAGTAATAAACTTATATGAACACTTATCCAGTTAAAATCAAGTTCACTGAATGAATCCAAAGGGGTATTTGTTACTTCACAAAAGTGTTTAAAAACAAGTGATGGCTTTTATTTCCTAGTGTGACTGTGAAATACTATGGAAAAGCTTCTCATGCTGCTGCTTACCCTTGGGAAGGAGTAAATGCATTAGATGCTGCTGTTCTTGCATACAACAATCTGTCAGTTTTAAGACAGCAAATGAAACCAACATGGAGAGTTCATGGTGAGATCTTCATTAAATCTTATGTCCAGCAAGTAATACTTCAGCACTGTTTAAAAAAAATGTTGTATCTGGTATGTTAATGATCAAATGCAAGATGCTCTGATTTTTCTGACAAACTTGCAGTCTGTTGCTCAAGTAGAAAGTGTGTAAGAGCTACACAGCTATGGAAATTGTTCACTTAATGCACTACGTTGTTCACTTAATAGGGCAACATATTCCTAACTGAAGTTGCTGAGTGTTCATGTAGATAGTTGCTTATTGAGCTTGATGTGTGCTAGTACAGCAAACACCTAAAGTTGTGTACAAATGATAACAGTAAGAAGCCACACATCTCCACTGCCACATTAATGTTTTCAGTTTTTGATTATTGTCAGATGGCATGGTTCAAATTAGGCTGTTGGCTGTCAGACTTGTGTTTTTCAAACCCTATAGTAAGTGTTTGGTAGATTGAAAGAGCTTATGCAAAGACAACTGTGAGTATGGAAACCCGTAATTTTAAAGCAGGGCACTTCAAGCAACCACCTCATTTAGTGATGAAATCTTATTGTAAGTAATTATTTCATTACTGAATGCTTTTTCATAGGAAAACCTCTTGTTTGCACATGTGTAATGGGAATAGTGCTAACCTAACCTTTAGTATTTTTTTTTTCACCTAAAGGGATTTTTCTTGGGGACGGGGCATTCTAGAGTATGATAAGACTGTCAATACCAGAGATGGGATATTGACAGTGTTACCATATGCTAGAAGCCCCAACCCCCTTTCTGCAGCTTCCCTAAACACATGGGACCCCTCAATGTTCTGTATATTTGTCAGGTTCAAACAGTTGTCCCCAAAAGACCATCAAGAGTGATGTTTTGCCTTAAAACATTGCTGCTGGTCCCCCAAGACTCTTTATTTGGAAGAAATCATCCCCCCCCAAAAAGGAGAGGAAACAGAAGATAGGAACTGGGAACAAGAATTGATTTCTAATCACTTTTGGAGCCCATTTTGTCCAAAAATTTGGAAGTATGGCCTTCCAAGGTACAGGAGTGAAAATAGACCCCTGCTCCGTCTACAGTTGCCCTCTACAGTTTGACAGTATCAAGTCTTAGTAGTATGGGCAAAATTATAGAAAGATCTTTGGTTTTCAAGCATTACCATTTTGAAAGTATGTAGAAAGTGAATTCACCAAACTAGCCTCCTCCAGCAGCTGAAGTTTAACCTCACTGAATAGTTATAAAAAGTATAATTTCTAGATAAATAGTAAACTAACTCTATTGTTAGAGCCCATTTAAAGTACATCCATTTTTCTGTATTCATTTTTGTTTTAAGGGTATGATATATAATGTGAAATGCTATAGTTGGAGTGCTCCAAAGTGGTTTTAAAATGCAGTTATATGGACCCACTTGAAAGTAGTGATCTTTGGTATGTAGAATATACCTGGAGGCAAGCTGCACTATATCAGAAATAAAGAAATACTGCAGACACTGATGGTCTTTATTCATAAAATGAAGGAGCACTGTGAACATGTTTCTCTGAGAGTGCTACTTTGCTAGGAAAGAGTCACACGGTTGTCATTCTGCACTGTAGGGTTTTGAGTTTTATTCTATGTCAACTGCTGGATAAACCTGTGCAAAATTACCTTCTATGCTGCTGTGGTAATGTTTATAGAGTAGCATTCTTTTTTGTAACCCATATGAATTCAGCATTACTAACCATTTAGAAATATTTATATTAAGCACGTTATTTCAAATATATTTGGCAGAATTATTGCTCTCCCCATTGTTGCCATAAATGTGCATGTTGAATAAAAGCCTTTGTGATACGATTTCCTCTAAATTACTAACTCTGTGAATGGCAGATACTTTTGTAAGCTATGTTAGAATTTAAACAGAGACAGCCTTTCATTTGTATAGCCTAACATCTGTTATTCAACACGCAGTGTTCAAGTTATTCTGATCAGGAATCATCCATGACATTCTTATTCCCTTACTGATGGAACAAAGTGAAGTTTTTTATTTTCTGTTATATGCTGGTTTGTTCTGTTTCAGGATTTTGTGGCTTACATAGTGATTTATGAATGCTTGATTTCTATACAAGAGGGTAAATAGCTTCTAGGCGGTCATCGCCTGAACTGTGAGTCAGAATGTTAACATTTCTTGACACTGCAGAAACGTATCTGTAGGGGAATATTTCCTTCACAACGAAAGGAAAATATAAAAAGGCTTTTAATGGTTTTTCATTTAATAATTTTCTCAGTTCAAGAGTACACTTCTGAGTCCTTTTTAGTCTGTTTCATTTTGTCTTCTGAATTTTCTTCCGTCCAGTTCTGTCCTGTGAGGATTTTGCAGATGGGCAGTTATGCAAGTCTGTTGCAGCCAGAACAACAAAGGCTGTTGTGGCACTTGAAGATGGGTAGTGCAGTCAATATGCACCAAGTCTAGCAGCTTAGGATTAAGCACAAGACTTAGCAATAGCATGTGTATTTCTATACCGCTTATCAGCTAAGTGCTCTGTAAGTGGTTTACAGTGTGTTAGCTAATTGCCCCCAACAACCTGGGTACTCATTTTACCGACCTGTGGAAGGATGGAAGGCTGAGTCAACCTGTAGCAGGATTGAACTCACAACCTTGTGGCTGCAGTACCAGCACCACTGTGTCACCAGGGCTCAATTACTCATTTATATCCCGCTTTTCTTCCATTTAGGACCCAAAGCAGCTTGCAACATACTTTAGAATAGCACAGTTAAAAACAATCTGGAATACAAAAATGTAAAAGCATTAAATACAATCCTTCTAAATAAAACATTAATTTGAAACAATTAAAAGCACATTAAAACCTACCTATTGCTTTAGCCCAAGCAGATCAAAAACTAAAGCCCTCTTTAAATAGGAGGGCCTTGGCCTTGGCCTGGCAGTGGAAGGAGAACGGGTTGGGGGCCAACGGAGCCTCTTTGGCAGAGAGTTCCATAGCCTGAGAGCAGCCATGGAGAAGGCTCTCTCCTGAGTCTTTATTGGCCTTACTTGTGAGGGTGTTGGGACCAAGCGAAAGGTTTTCTGCAAAGATCTTTAAACTCAGGATTGGCTCATATATGGAGATATCTTTCAGTTAGCCAGGGCCAAGTCATCTAGCACTTTGTATTCTGCCCGGAAGTGGACCAGTAGCCAGTGAAGCTGTTTCAGCAAGGGAGTTATGTGCTTCCTATAGTTGTCCCCAGTCAGCAGTTTAGCTGCAGTGTCTTGGACCTGCTGAGATTTCCAAGCAGTTTCCAGAGGCAGCCCCACATGTGTTACAGTAATCCAAATGGGATATAATAGAAAGGAATGTCTTGCCATGGCCAAATCTGACTTCTCAGGGAATGGGACTAGCTAGAGCACTAGTTGTGATTATGCAAATAAACTCCTGACCTCCTGGCTCAGGGTTTAGTCCAAGAGTACAGTCAAGCTACAAACATGAGATTTCAGAGGAAGTGTAATTCTGTCCAGCACAGCCTGAATCTGCTTTCTGAATGACCAGGAATACTTCTCTTATCTGCATTAAACTTAAGTTTGTTTGCCTTCATCTAGTCTATTATTGACAACAGACAATGGTTTAATACAGAGATAGCTTCCTTGGGGTCAGATAGAAAGGAGCATAAATTCCCTTCTGCAAGAAGAATAAGAAACCTACTCACAAAAAAAAAAAAAAACCCTATCTGCAAAACTCCTTTCCTTTCTGAAGGGCCGGACCAAATGGAATAGGAGAGTGGGGTGAGGGAGGAACTGTGAGTGATATCAAAATGTATCTTCCTCTGGGGCAGGATGCTGGCACAACATTAGACCAGGGTAAGCAGTGTAGTTTGCTGTATGCCTGTGGGTTTCAATTCAGAGCACCTTCAGCTAGGTCCTCTTTTACAAGTTCAGATAGTTTTACAAGCTCTGACACGTTTATTTACTGATCAGTTTTTGTGGAGTATAGCCAATTTCATTAGATCCGTTCCCATCCTCCAGAATTTCCCATGTATAGAAAGATACACATACTAGGGTAGACACTGAGATTGGAGGGCCATGTGTTATCCACTCCAGCTGTAGTGTTCTAAAAGTTGAAAGAGACATGGCTTTTGATCATAGACAATAAAATACTGAAAAAATGTGGATGTGACCATGTGCTAGCATACAGTCAAGTTAGTAAAAAAAAATGATTGTAATTAGCAAACAGCTAATTTATATATTCTATATTGCAAACATCACCCTTGGTCTTTCCATGCAAGCGTAAGTTCAAAGCCAAGACTTTAGCAATTCTAAAGGTTACATATTTGTTAAAAATCAGTTAATAAAAAGCACAGCTTTTCCAAAGATGACTACCCTCTAATTCTCATCAGTAACAGGTAGATAAACCTTTCCCTAATATCAGGGAATAATTGTTAATAATGAAGGTGTTAAAAAGGTATATTCTAGTTTCCCTAGTGGTACCTTGGATAAGAGAGTGCTGATTAACTCCTTTACAGACAAGCTGTTTGAATAATAGTCTCTTCATTCTAGGATGGGTTGAATTACTATAGCATTGCTATACCTTAGTTACAATGTCCTTCCTTAAAACTTAGGTAAATGTATTAGGTAGCATATTATTTTCAGGTTTCTATGATAAACCGGAAATTACTTTTTTCCTGAATGAGGATTCAGTAACACAGGCCAGTTCTTTAGCTGGGCTGGGTTACTGAAATAATTGGGTGAATCCCAAGCCAGCTCCCAAAATCTGCTACATTTAATGTGACAGAAATTTGCTGCAATTTAAAATGTTGCATTATCTAATATTTGTAAAGCTCTTGAATTATACTAGATGCTGATGTATTTGTTAGCAAATAGGGATGGTGATCTGTTAGTGTAATTTAATACTTGGCTCTTAAAAAATTGATGCCATGACTTTAATTATATCATTGGAGCACATTAACAAGTATAAGGGCTGCTTTAGAATTGTCTCTTTCATGTAGTATTACGGTATTGCAGAGAGGGCATCCGTCAGACATTAGGAAACTGTATTGCCCTCCTCAGGTGGGCGGGGGCTACCCCTATCCCTGAAAAAAATTAAAAGCTCCCCCCCATTGTCGGAGACAATGCTGTTGTGCTCTGGTGCCTCTGGTCTATTTTAGACCCAGGAGAGTACTTTTTGGTTATTTTTTGTTGAAAAAGGCCCCTCTTGGATGTACAGCAGCCCACCCGGGGGTGGAGTGCTTTAAGGCAATCCCAATATTTTGGGATGCCGGGATGCCTTGGGTGTGACAGAGCCTTCAGGGACTGTATGTGGCCTGCAGGGCATATTTTTTCCTTACTCTAGTATATACTATGTGGAAGAAAAAACTAAGAGAAAACTATTAGAAACTGTGTAAAAAAGAAGGGTGCAGTGGCAGAGAGAATGTAGCACCACCTTTAAGACCAACTGGTTCTTATTTTTGCTTGAGCATTCATGGATATAAACTTTCTTTGGATTCAGTACAGAGTGGTATGCTCAGGTATAAACTGTATTTACACAGTTGAGGGAGTGGAATGGAATGTGATAGGATCCTCAAGGATGCAAATCTTTACCCTTGCCCTAAATTTTCAAAGAGCTGAACTACATGATACAGGTCTTTCAGATCTTTACAGTAGTCAATTAGTTTTGATGTGTGAAAGCAACACAAGTTAGTGTTGATGTGTGATTCTATCACGTTGGTTAGTCTTAAACTAGTTAATCTTAAAAGTGCTGCTACATTCCTTCCTTTCTCATCCCCTCTTCCTCCTTTTTATGCTGCAAGAGACTAGCACAGCTACTTCTTTAAAAATTAGGAACTGTAGTGTTAGGAACAGATATGTAACATGGTTAAATTTGATATAAACGTTTTGAATTAATTTTAACCCAAACGTGAACCTTCTTCCATAAGTTAGAATTTAAAGCAGATGGATTTATATTTTGGTTTCTGCTCTGTTAAAACATATTTCACTTCTGTGTTACTTCTTACTGTTCTGTTAATCATGCTTCTTCTGGTGCCAGCTAAGTGTTCTCAGCCTTAAGAGCAGCAAATGACTAACAAACAATGTGAACATAGTGTAATTCTACATTTTTGATCTGAGATGGAGGAAGTTTCCCGGTCATAAAGTTTTTTTTTTTAAAAGAAAGCAAGAAAATCACATTGACTTTGTGTCCATTGATCAGCTGAAGAATAGAAGAGTTGAAGCAAATGCATACATTATTGTGACTTTTCTGTCTAGCTGATTTGCCAGAAACCTCTGAAAATCTAGTATATCAGAGTAATGACGGTAATATGTTTCTTTTTTTCTTGTAGGTATAATAAAGAATGGAGGTGTGAAACCAAATATCATCCCTTCCTATGCTGAGTTGGAATTTTATTTACGTGCTCCTTCATTAAGGGAGCTCTCTATGCTGACAGAAAAAGCGGAGAACTGTTTTAAAGCTGCAGCTCTGGCCACAGGGTGTGAAGTAAGGTTCTTAAAGATTAATCAGTATTCTGTTGAAGATATAATGTCAGCTTTGTCAACTAAATTAATGGATCACATCTTGATCAGTCTAGTCAATGTTTACTAGCAATAGCAATAGCATTTATTTCTATACCGCTTATCAACTGTTATCTAAGCGGTTTACAATGTGTTTTTTTAGCTAATTGCCCCCAACAAGCTGGGTACTCATTTTACCGACCTGCGAAAGGATGGAAGGCTGAGTCGACCTTGGAGCCTGGTAGGATCGAACTCACAACCTTGTGGTTGCAGACTGGCATTTAACCACTGCGCCACCAGGGCTCAGTGGTTAAATGCCAGTCAAATACTAAAGGATTTGAGAGAATTATGACATCTAAATATAAACCTTTTTGTCTGAGTTTCCTCATATAAGGATATTTTCACCTCACCAAATTCTTGTTTTACCTGCGTAGCTGATACTTGAGACGTAAATGGCAGAAAAATCTGTTTATAAATATGAATAAATAGATTTCCTCAACCTTATCAAAAACTTTATTCGTCGTAAGCATTAACTAACATGCCAAAGTAACAGTTGCATTTCACATGCATCTAAATCTGTAAAGGTTCAGCATTAGACTGTACTCCTTTTGTCAGTCAACATTTTGCTATTAGGACTCCTTTCTTTGGTATATTTCTGGGGGAATATTTTTTATCTCAGAGAAATGATAAGGAGACAGATAAAGATTAACACATTGATCCTAAACTTACTGATCTTAAGCCTATACTTTGAATTGAGCCCCTGTGATTTCTTAATGTCCAAATGTTTACAATTAGAATGTTAGCCTGTTAAGAGGCAGCTTCTTTGCATTTGACCTTTTTCAAAATGGATATAGTCCCCACATTTCAAATTTATTTATTTATCATTTATTTAAAGTATTTCTGTAATGCCTCCCAACCCACAAGGGCTCCCAAGGCAACAAATAAAAGGCAATTAAAGCAACTAAAATACTCTTTAAAAACTCTTCAAAACAATGTAAAAACAATTCTAGAATCCAGTTTTGAAACAGTTAGAACAGCAATTTCAAACAATGAATGGCATGTGGAAAAGCATTGTTTTGGCTGCCCATTGGAAGCTTAGAAGAGATGAGGCCAGCCTAATTTCTTGTGTAGGGAGTTCCACAGTCAAAGCACTACTACAGAGGAATGTATATTTGTACAAATATCTGCCCATTGAGATAGGTAAGAAACAGAAAATGCTTGATAGTATTTGAGGGAGAGTGTAGCGTTCATGCTTCATATTTGCAGCATGTGGAGTTCAGAAGAACTATGTGTAACTGAGAATGCAATTCTTGCTGTGTTTGCTTGAAGTAAACCACATTGTTTTCAATAAGATACACTTCAAATTAAGTGTACTTAAGGTTTTTTTGTTTTGTTTTGTTTTTTGGCTACAAACCCATATATTCTTTGGAGCAAACCTTACTGACCATAGTGTTATCTGAACAAACATGCACTGAATTATGGTGAAGCCTTTATTTTAGACTTGATTGGATATTTTTGTTAAAAAAGTATATATTTTTCTTCTCTAGGTGGAAATAAATGGTAGCGGAAATGATTTCTACAATGTGCTTCCTAATAAGAGCCTGGAGAAGGCTTATATAGAGAATGGCAAGAAACTTGGCATGGATTTCATTCCAGATGATAATGTAAACGGGCTGTCAGGTAATAATAGAATATCTTTCTCTTCAAAATTTTCAAATTGGCTTTTCCTCTAGGACAGTGGTTCTCAACCTGTGGCCCAGATGTTTTTGGACTTCAGCTCCCAGAAGCCCTGAGCATTGATCATAGTGGCTGGGGCTTCTGGGAGCTGAAGTCCACAAACATCTGGGGACCCACAGGTTGAGAACCACTGCTCTAGGACATCGTAATTTATAAATTTTCTGCTCTTCCACATACTTTGATGGGCTTAGATCTATGTAGAAAAAAAGTCTATTGATTTCTACTTGTCTTTTGTCTTGTTTACAAAAAAAGGAAATTCTAATTTTTTAAGAATTTCTCTTCTTTTATGAAGGTTAATCAGTTCTTATATTTTAGATAATTGACATTGCCATGTGATTGTGGAACATAAATTTTGAGATTTTGGAAGGGAAAATTAAATTTTCTTTTTTTATCTTGATTAAAATGTGTGAAAATCCAGCATTGGTCCAGAAATGCATGTTTAAAACCCTTTAATCATACCCTCATAATGAAGATGTCCTTAGCCATTTGTCCAACTTGAGTGATGGTGAGGAATTGTGCAGAAAATTGTGCTCCAGTGTTTCTGGGATTCTGAGATAATCTCCTCACAGTGGAATTTAAAACTGAAGGAAAGTGGTAAATAGATCCATCCATTATTGCCTGTTTGGTGATAATCTGCAATGCGTAAGGCTACTGGGATGCAAATCCTCTGGTCTTGATACTGCAAAAGCAAAAAGATGATTTTCAGTGCATGCTATTATAGTATCAGTGTTCTTCCACAACTATGCCTTTTTTGCTTTCAAAGTGATTTTAGTTTTTTTTTCCAATGTGAGGTATAGTCAAATAGGACTAAATTCTCCCAACCAAAAATACTGTTGGCAGTTGGAATTAATTTTGCATATTTGATTCCATTTTGCAAAATACAGCCTTCCTATTGGGAAATTTGAGAGCCAGTAAGGCATAGTAGTTTGAACTTTGGACTCAGACTCTGGAGCCCAGGATGTGAATCCTCACTCAGCCATAGAAATTTACTGGGTGTCCTTGGAAAATCACACATTGTCAGCTTGAGAGGAAGGGAGAGGCAAACTTGCTCTGAACAAATGTTGCCAAGAAAGCCCTGTAATAGGGTTACCTTAGGGTTTCAGTAGGTCAGAAACATTCTGAAGGCACACAACAATAACAATTGGGAATTTACCTAATGAACCTGTAATGCAATTAGCTTGAGAAAATTTGGTTGCTGATCCCAAGATCATTATATTAATATATTATATTATATTATATTATATTATATTATATTATATTATTATAGCTTACACTTTTGTAAGCTATGCCCGTCGATTCTTACTGTGGACTCTTTATTCCTCTCACACTTGCTAATCAGTAGGCCCAGAGACTTGTCTTCCAATGTAACCTAGATTATGCTTTGACTTTCTTTTGCTTTCTCCTCTCATTTCCCGTATTCTTGCAGGGAGTGGGAAGTTATAACCTTAAAGTGATGATGTTTGGATCAGAGTAAAATGAATAAATATATGGAATTGGGCATTTGTACAATTCTGGCTCATTTCTTGCTATATACAATCCAGATTTGTTGATACATTGTTCTCGCTTATATAGCATGTGTTTGGATAAAATGCTAAGGTGTGTTGCATCTCTCTAGGTTCTACTGACTTTGGAAATGTTTCCTTTGTGGTTCCTGGGATTCATCCTTATTTTTATATTGGCTCTGATGCACTGAACCATACTGAGCAGTATACAGCAGCTGCAGGTTGGTGTATTCTAAGTGTACATTAACTGGGGAAACATATTGTTAAGATGGCACGGAGCAGAGCTTTTAACATTTTGGGGGTTGAAAATTAATTTGTTAATGTTAATTAAATTTGGAAGATTAGTTTGTTGTCATTGATATTCATACTTGTACATTTAATTCACTTAATGCCATGTAGTTTGTTATTTTAGATGGTAGTTTTCAGAACAGATCATCAGGTTATTTTTAAAAAGGCAAGGAAGTTGTCACTGTTAACTCTGGGCACATTTGATTATTCTTCCTTCAGAGCTGCCCTTGTTGTTTAAAATTATCTTCTCCCAACCTGGAATTTTTCCCAGATAGACTACAAATCCTATAATATCATTGTTGCCTTGGGATGATGTGAGACCAATGTTTCAAAACAGTTTAGAGAAAAAACAATCCCCAAACATGAGACCTATTACGTTTTTTCACTTTTCTGCATGTCTCTTCTCTTATTTCTGTCGTTACTTGCCCACGCCTGTATGCATGTTTTACTCAGCCTTCAAACACCTTGTTCATTAAAGGTTAATAAGAAGTGCTATTAAAGGTTAGTAAGGAGTGATGCATTTATTTCAGCTACAGGATGATAATTCACTCCAAGTGGCATCTCCACTTCAGCAGGCCCTCTGAATCGGAAGAATGGAGTATGCAGTTGTGACACTAGTATGTGACAATGCAATAGCAATGAGCAGCACATCTATAGAGAAGAGTAGATGTTGGATTAATAGAATGCTGCTCTATTTTTATTAGCTGTTTTAGGTCGAATTTGTATCCCATTTTTCCATATGTAATGTCTAAAATGGCCAACTGTGAAACGATAACAATCAAAGAACAGCAAAGAAAACAGCATCAGCCAATCACAATTCTGTGATGCTGTAATTGATATACAGAGCACTGGAAAAAAAACTTGGTAGATCAAAAGCCAACTTAAAAATGAAACAACCACCACTCCCACTTTTTTGGTTTTCCCAGCTTACTTTTATTACTTTGAATACAACACAAAGTGATCCTGGACTTGTGTCACAGTACAAGTCCTGCAGTTATCATTATTTTTAAGTACTTGTGCAGGATATTTCCCATATTAGTTGTAATGACAGAACTTCGGTATTGATTCATAATCAGACTGTAAACAATTTTTCGGAGGAAGAAGCTGACAAAACCACCTTTTGAGTATTCCTTGCCTAAGAAAACCTTGTGAAATTTATGGAGTCACTATAATTGACAAGCTATTTGAAAGCACATATAAACACAGCCCTTTTAAGAAGTAGGAGAAAACAGCACTGGGGAAAAACAAGGGTACCTTTGCTACTTGGTGTTTGTCAGTGGCAAACTGCACCTTCAGTTGATTGATGCAGATGATGAGAAATGCCCTAGAGCAGTGGTTCTCAACCTGTGGGTCCCCAGATGTTTTTGGACTTCAGCTCCCAGAAGCCCTGAGCATTGACCATAGTGGCTGGGGCTTCTGGGAGCTGAAGTCCGCAAACATCTGGGGACCCACAGGTTGAGAACCACTGCCCTAGAGTAAAGGTGGAGAGCACATGGGCTACATGTAGCCCTCCAGTGCATTTTTGCTGTTCCAACCCACCTCCAACATACCACCAAAGCTTGGGAAGAAATCATGCTACTAAAATGCAGTAACAAACTAGAAAGTGCCCTTTGAAAGAAATAAAAGTGTGTGTGGGGGGGTGTAGTTTGCCATTGAAGTTTTTTTTGGCGGTGGGAGGGGAATGCCAGCCATAACAGATCCAAAGGTGGTGAAATTGGCCTGGGAAATCCAGTGAAGAAGACCACCCCATATGTATATCTTTCTTACAGAGACAGCTCAATCTAATTAGAACATTTCTGACTGGAAAATCAGGGCAAGTTATATGTGTGACTCCAGTTGAAGAAAATCAGGATTTACAGTTCTTAATCAACACAGCCGGTGGATCTCCTGACATGCCCTGAATATAAATGGTTTCTTACAATGCTTGATACCTCTTTTTTAAGGCACTCCCAAACATAGATAACATATTCAAATCCTTTAAGAATTTTGACCTTCTTCCCTTCCAGTGCTTCAGCATGGTCATTATGAGGTGTAGGACAGTAGGAACTGAAAGTCCTTTGCATTTTTCTATATTATCAGAAACAGAGCCTTAAGGGACATTGTTTTCTTCTGGAACAAATTCCAAGCCCCTTCAAGAGGTTCAAATGCAAGATACCAACACATGTTATAACAGCATAAGCTTTATTGGTGGTAGATATTGATGTTGCAGTAGATGATACAAAGCAAGGGAATGTTCTAGCTCTTTTGCAGATAGGCTCCTGTATCCCCTCACAGCTAATGGTAGAATTGGCCCTCCAAACAAATTCTGCCCAGACTGTCCCTTTGACTGTCTAATTGCCGATGTCCAGGAACATATGGGGAGCCTTTGAGCTGGAGTGCCCCCCCCAGCAGGGAGAAATGGACAAGAGACTCCCAAAAGTTATGTAGTGGAGAAGCAAACAAAGAAAATCAAAGTGTGCAATCATGAGCAGTCTCTTCTCCCTAGTAGCTATGAGAAATACCAAAAAGGTTAGCAACAAGAAAAAAGATCACTCCCTTAGTCTGTTCTCAGTCTTGGTATCTTGTCCCAGGCTCAAAATTGCAAAATGGATAGAAAAAGTATACAGTGAAGTCACTAACACAAATGAACCCTTTCATATCTCTGGACAGCTGCTAATGTTTGCCCATGATCTAACAAAGATAGTGGCAGAGGCCCACCTCACTGAGTACAACTTTAGTGAGACCTTGGAGATGGTAAAGCTCTGTTTCATGCAGAATGGAACTGCAAGAACAGTTTCCTCAGATTCTGCAGCTTCCAAAGCTACACTTACAGTATGTTTCTAGCCAGGAAATATGTTTGTTGTGGATCTTTTAATCTGTTTTATTCTTTTGTGATTTTATTAACTTTAGGGTCAGAAGAAGCTCAATTCTATACCTTGCGGACAGCAAAAGCATTAGCTATGACTGCCTTGGATGTTATTTTCAAGCCAGATCTATTGGAAAAAGTCAAAGAAGATTTCAGAATGGTGACGCTAAAAGAAGAAGCCCTTCTACATATCCCAGAACATGGAAAAGGAGCTGTCCTTGGTGTTGGAGCAGCATGTGCATCACATTGAAATATGCCACGTTATAAAATTGAAATCACAAGAAGCTCTATAATTGGTCTGTGGGAATTGAATGTTTAATAGCTGAAGAGATGCCGACATTTTGAATGGTGCAAGTGAAAATCTCAGTGTACTCTTAGAAATTTGTACTTGATTTTCTGTAGTGATTGAAAATGCTGTCAATGTCTTAGCTTTGCAGACTTTTTCAAGATGACTTTTGAATTGCTAGTGTGATATTTTAAAAGGAAAATTGGGCTGTCGTCATATTTCTTGTGGTTCTGCCAAGAAATAGTGAGAACTGTTGCATATTTAACTTAGGATATGCAAAAGCAAATGCAATCAGTCAGGGAAAGGTAATCTACTTGATAAACCTGCATTTGAAATGAGACTTTTGTGAAGAGGGATACCAAAGGTTCAGTGGTTTTTGCATAATGTACTCTGATCTTTCTTTTAGATAGCTTCCGCACTCATAATCTCACATTTTTGCAAGCAGGAGCTCCGTTTTCAAACATACAGTATTTTTCCACTTTGGATCATTTAAACCAATGGTTCTCAACCTGTGGGTCCCCAGATGTTTGTGGACTTCAGCTCCCAGAAGCCCCAAGCCACTATGGTCAATGCTCAGGGCTTCTGGGAGCTGAAGTCCAAAAACATCTGGGGACCCACAGGTTGAGAACCACTGATTTAAACATTTCTGGAAGATTATCCTTGTAACTACTTGATTTTGCACACATGGGTAAGCTTCTGAGCCCTTGTTCTGCAGACTTATTAACCATATCTATCCCTTAGTAGCTTTGCAGTTGGCTCTCCACTTTTGCAGGGGTTAGGGGCACAGGACTCATGTAAAAGTGGAAGTGAACATTGTGAGCCCCCCAACTATTTAAGACGCACAAAAAGTATCTGTACTGACAGAGTAGCTGTGTGTGTGTTCCCTTGCTCTCATTCAGATGGGGAAAGGGAGGAAGAAAGGGAACACTCATGCTGTCCCACCCTCTTTCTGCTGACGCAAGTGGATGGATGTGTGCGCCATACTCCTATCCCCTTCCACCCTCCTGCCCGTGCAATTGAGCTCATATTAACACATTCCCTAAACCCATCCCCTTCCCCCCAGTAATCCACAAATAATCAAATCCATGAATGCTTAACCTGCAAATGTGGAGGACCGACTGTAATAATTGTGAAGAAATTAATGTGTACAAAAGTGAGTGGACAAACACAGCTCTTGCAACTGAAACCTCAAGATTTTTTTTCTTTTTTGTGGAAAAAAGTATGACAAAAGCTGTGGATAATCACTCTGTTAGAAACTGAAGAGGCAGGTGGGGAATGTTTGAACCAGCATAGTGGTTTAAGCATTAGACTGTGGCTCTGGAGACCAGAGTTTGAATCTCTGATCAACCTTGGAAACCCACTGGGTGGCCTTGGGCAAGCCACAGTTTCTGAGCCTCAAAGAAAGACAAAGGCAAATCTCCTCTGAAGAAATCTTGCCAAGAAAACTCTGTGATAGGGTCTCCTTACGGTTGATATAAGTTGGAAACAACTGGGAGGCCCACAACAACATGGTGGGGAATATTAACCCTTAGAGATATTGTATAGAATCAATATTTGTGCAAATATGGTAGAGGAAACCTCATACTATACTATGCTGTTTGTGCATTGGCAGAACTACAGTTTGAAAATGTAATTTTCCAGTCCTTCACTTTATAAGATACAGTGTGAAGGAAATAGATAAAATGATGAATTTGTTGTATTGCAAATGTATGTTCTTTTATAAAATGGGATATTCTGTAATTTGATAATTTGGCAATCACCTGTCCAGTATCCAAAATGATGTATGTTTCTGAAACAGATGACTCTGGAAAGGGGGTGGAGAAGCCCATATTTTCTCATCAGTATCTTGGGTACCTCATGGGCATTTTTAAAGAAGAAATAGTGCCAGACTGTGGTGTTAGCAGTTCTAGAGTCCACCATTACAATAGTGTCATTTTCTGTCTTTGCTAACAGCAGTCAAAACATCCAAGGATCAAATGTACTGTTTGCATAGCTTACGTTTTTCAAGTTAAAGGTTTCCACTGAAGGTGTCTGACCTGAGGAACCTCAAACTCTGATTGCTGCTATTGAACTTTTCTCATTAATTCCAAATAGTTATCATCATGGCTTTCTAAGAAGACTGTTCTAGCAGTGTCTTGAGCCCTGGGGCATTTTAAAGTGTAGAACATGGCACCTTGAGCTTTTTGAGGCTTTTCTACATATCAGTGTCACAATAGTTTCTTTCCCTTATTAAATCTTTAACCAATTTTCCAGGATACTTGAGGTTTTCTGAGCTAAACCAAGTACATTGCCACACTAGTCATCTGTTCAGAATGATAGTTTTTTTAAAAAAAAAAAAACTTGCATCAGTGATTTGCTCTGTAGAATGGCGAGATGCTTTTTCTGAAGAACCTGTTTTAAAGTGGATGCCTCTTTCAGAGAAGCTTTGTTATAGTCTCATGCAAATCTAGTGAAAGTAAATCCCAGAAGATAGAGCTATAGTTTAAAAAAACAAACAGATTTCAGAAGCTTTCATCCTGATTGCCAGAGATAGAGGGTGAGACAAGGTTCTTCTCCATTTCCAGGTACACATTTAGTATTCCTAGAGTAGCATGTGGTAAACTGATTCCTTAGCATCAAGATTATTGTATGTCAGATTTCATAATACGCTAGCTCTAAAGATCTAGTAGTTTCATTAAGGAGTGTTGGCTTGAAATAGCAGTTTTATTTTGGAGTTTTCAGAAGGAAGTACTTCTTCACATAGCTGTGGATTTCTAGAAGTTTCTTTCACAAGATGTGGCAAGTGCCACCAATTTAGATGACTTTAAGAGAGGGGTTTAAACACATTCATGGAGAACAAAGCAGTAGCTACTAGTCATGAAAGGAGTATGTAACTTCTGTGGTCAGGTTCCCTCTGACTAGCAATTCCTGAGGAAGTTGGGAAGTAAATCTGCTGCTTCAGATCCTGCTTGTGGGCTTTTCAAAGATCTTAGGTTGGCCAGTGTGGAAATGGGATATTGAACTAAAATGGAAGTTTTGCACTAATCCAAAAAGGCCTTAGTATAGAGTGATCAGGAAGGATGACCTTTCAAAAATTTCTTATTCACTTCTTGTCCTCCTTTTGCATATATTTATGCCTCAACTCTTTATCTTATGTGATAGAAGCCAATATGTATTAATAAAATTTTCTTGCCACTTAAGTAGGGATTCATTTAGCACCCAGTCTTCCAAAAGCGTAGTCAGTGTACTCTGAGGGCACATACAAGACTTTACCTACTGCTTATGCATTCAATAATAGAAAAGAATCTTGTTTCCTTTCTCCATCACATTGAGAGTATTTTAAGTTTCGTATAGGAAGGTTTTGCCATTAATCAGACGGTGCTGTTGTGATTTGACTCGTGTAGTCCTGCACGATAATAGAACTAAACAAAAGCGTTCGCATTTAAAAGAGTTCTCATGTTTGCTTATTTCATTACATAGCGAAGAGAGAGAATCACATAAAGGGGACGATTTCATGGAAAAACAGGCTTTCTTATAATGATACATTAAAATGTGACTGCTGTTAAATGAAAAATCTGTATGTTTCATTTTTATAAAATGGAAAAAATCTGTTCTCTTTAAAGTCTTTCCCTCACTGCAACATGCATAAATACTTATGTGCATGTGAAAACTTGCCCCTACTGGAATGCAGATGTCAATCAGTTCCAAAGCCCTAAGGAGGTCTTTTGGGGTACTATTTGCATTGATACTACAGGATCAGTTGTCTTAAACTTATCTTTGATTTTCTGTCTGCCTAAACAAAATGTGACAATACGGTTGTTACTGTGTGTGGAAGAGAGAAATACCTATAGGTCAGTTTTGTATTCTAGACAGTAAACATTTTCGCACTATGAATGGCTGCTTAGACAGGTTTCTTGGAGAAAAATCAGATGCTTGGTATTCTCACTTGGCACAAGTATGTTGAATCTACGTTCCATTCAACGCAGTAGCAAAACTTGGTTTTAATGGCTATATTACACTTTTTATGACTAAGAAATAGATGAAGTATAGTAGCAAATTTAACAGAGCTTAATGTATTTGCATTTCTGATTGAAGCAGCTAGGTTCACTTACACAAATGTATATACTGACAGAGACCAGCATTTTTCCATGTCACCTCTAGTAACTATCCTAATTTTATAGCAGCTTCACACCATTTAGCAGATACTGGAAGACAAGGTGAAGATTTTTTTTAAAAAAAATAACTGTAGTGTTGAATTTTTCTATTTCTGATGCTGTAAGAGGAGAAGTTTTTTCTTTTACTGTTTTACTGTTGGTTTCCTAAATACTTTGCTTCCTGATCTGTATGAAACCAGAAATCATGCACAAATCGGGTTGATCTATATAACTGAAAGTTTAATGTATAAAATTGAAGAGGAGTTTATGCTTAGTAATTTGCTTTTTTGCCTTCATCCGGTTAAAACAGATTTTGCAGCGTGTTCATATTACTAGCAAATGAATGGAGACTCTGGAAGGTTGCTTCTCCTTTTGAAACAAGTGCAGGCAGAAATAGGAATTCATCACCATTCACACTAGTAAGACCAGTATCTCATAAAGCTCTTAAGGTTTCCATCCAACTATATAAACTTCGCTTTGTGTACTGTGCTTTGCTTTAGTTACAGCATTAATAACAAAGATAAATTAAAAGTTAAACCGACTTTTTGTCCTACCTTGAGTAGACTTGCTGAAATGACTTCAGTTTGTTGGCCATGACTAACCTGAGTCCCACTAGTTTTATAATATCAACTCTGGATAGGATTAACTAGATTTTTTTCCAAATGCTTTGTTGAGCCAAGTAGAGGAATTCTGCTTAGATGATGTAGACATGCAGTATAACATTACTGCAAAAGCAAGATGTGAGGAAGCTACTAAAATGTTCATTTTCTTCCTTCCTGTAGAATGCTGACTGCCCTAGGCAGAGTTCTTGTAAGTGATAAGAATTCTAGTTCCAGTTTTGTAAAGTGTTAGAATTGCCAACTGAAAGGATCTAGGGCAGCAAAGGTTTAAGTTGTATTAAATGAGGTCTAAGTTGTAAAAAAAAAATCAGAGAGAAGGAAGTCCCTTAGATTAGTGCTTCTCATGCTATCTGAGGAAAAGACTGGTAAGCTTGTTTTCATATTTGTGCCCATTCACTACAACTGTTTCTTTTCTTTCCTGGAAGCTTGCCAATGGATTGGCATCCAATGGCTTGTGGACCAGCTCTTTGAGTAACACTACCTTCAATGACAACTGCTAAATCATGGTACAACCATTATTTTGATTATCCCACCCCACTCCTGGAACAGGTCTTTCCAGACTGTTTTCTTACATGAACTCTAAAGTAAAACGGGCATTAGTGTGAATTTCTCTAATTGATTATAAACATATTACAGTATGAATTTATGTAACTGGTTATGTCGTAAGTAGGGATAATCTTCTAATGGGTTTTCCTTCTGTGGTTTTAAATAAATTCATTTGGTAGTTGAATATATTTGTACATACTTACTATTTTACTAGTCAGATGTCCCACATTGGGCAGTTGTCATGAAAGAGTACAGAATACCTCTTTTTTCTTTCTTTACACAGCACAATAAGTAAAGAAGTTGAAAATAGTCATGCTGGAAAGAGGTTTCTCTGGTAAGGATGGTAGTTGGATGCAACATTTACATGAATAATATGTTTCTGGCATGAGGGCCAGAAATGGTATTCAAGGTGGTTTAGCCTTGAGACATGCTCCTTATTGGTAGGAGAAGAAGAGTTAGTGTTTGATTGCTTTTGTTGTCTCAGGGTATATGTTTTCTGCTGATGCAAAAGCTGTCCCATTGGTTTCTACTATAAACTTTATAATTTCAGAATGTGTTGTCTGGTAACATTTTAGAAATTCCAGCAACGTACGATTATTTTTAATAATATTAGCCTTTCTTACAGTTCTTCGTCCTCAGCCTTTCCATCCAGTATTTATGCACTGCTGTTATATTCCATTATGGACAACGTTTTTGCAAAGGAAACCAGAGGTTACATTAGATAGAACAGAAGTTGGAGAGAGTGCAGCTTTATCCCACTTTAGTATTGTCATGGTGCCTCTTTATATGATTTATAAAACCCCAGCCAACACCGTAGGTTATTTTGTTACCTCTACAGAGCCACTTACTAGACAGGAGTACCTTCCCTACCTTGTGCCATTTGTGTGTACTCTGTATACTGTGAAGTCCTTGAATTTTAGAATGTTGCTGTAAGATGAATGAACAAAGAGCATGACAGTTTGACAGCTTCTCTTAATAATGCAAATTCATGAGGAAAAGGAGGTTTTCTTGGATCAAGGATAAACATTTTTACAATGTTACTCCAAGGCTGCAAAGCCCTTGCAGTTATGTAAGTGATTTTTAGAGTCATGGCTACTGTTGATTTACAAAATCGTGTATGCTCTTGAATTTGTTATCTTCAGTTTTGAACAATGCAGAACAAAAAGTAGTGAAATGTTTGCATAGCTTGATGGTAATTCACTTTGAATAAATGTAATGGCTGGAGTGCAGAATTACATTTCAAGAATAACTTTTCAGGTGTATTTTGCAGTGGTAATTTTACCTCCATATGAAAATAAACATTTAGCGGTTAAAATGGCTTCCTGTGCCATCTGTGATACAGAACTCTTCATTTGAATATATGCCTGAGCTATACTTCTGAATTATTGGTGTAAAGTATTTTGGTGAAGCATTTTTTCCACCTTTTTGGTGAGCCACTGCTGATGGGTTGTGATTTTCATTTTGTACACTCAGTTTTACTGGAATGCTGTTTATAAGTACTTGCTGGATTGTAAGAATAAAACAATTGGCTTGTGTATTGTGCAGTAGTCCTCAATTGTGTGGCAATATCTCGGTAAATAAATGTTGGTATGGGTCAAGGGAAGTGGGGAAGGATCACTACCTGTGATTGGGTTGCCCTAAACCTTGGGATAAGTATATTGGGGAGATATTGATGTATAGCATTGATGGGCTAGCACAATGCCAGGTGATAAAGGAACTCCCCATTGTTAATTCTTGGTTCAGCAGGTCCTGATTAAGTGATAAGGAGGGAATGTCACTCTCTATTGTGCTGAAGTTTAGGGAGAGATGGTGAATTGGAGTTCTTATAATGAATGGGACGAGTATTATTTAACATGTTCATCTATCTTGGCATGAGGAAGTTTCATAATTAGTATTTTCTTCCAAGACTTCCAATCAGCCAACCAATTTATCCATGTAAATTGGTGAAGGAAGGTAACAGATTGGTGTGGAGGGGGCCAGGCCTGCTTTTCCTTCTCTCAGACTGGAAGTGGCAGCTCCCTTCCAAGCCTGCAGTAGCACCCTGCCACCCTCCTTTATACAACCCTTGCTTTCCCCTCTTAAATTCACCACCTTAGTGACGAAGACACAAAGCCTCTCTGGTCTTATTCAGAAAGATTTAATAATCAGTGGTAGCATGTTTCTGTAAAACTAAAACTAGTGAAAAAGTACTCTGCTAAATCAGAAATAATACAAATAGAATGTAATCTTTATTAAAGTAACAAACAGGGAAGAGGTAGTGGGTGCTACAAGTATATTCAGGCAAAATAGAACTTCCAAAAGTATTAAACCAGTTTGTTCAGCTGGTTCAGAGCTTTCCTACACACTCAAGCCTCTGGGTCCCTTTGCTGCTCAAAAGCTAAATTCCCAAGTTCAGGTCACCCCTTCTGACCCAACTCAAAGTAGATTGGTTTCTTCTTTGTTTCTCACTAGACCTCTGAGAAGATAATCCTACTTACTCAAACGACCTCCCTTGGCTGACTGAAAAACTCTCACTCAAAACTCTCCAGAAATCTACTACAGAAGTGCTAGTTTCATGGAACATCTTCAGTGGCAACATCAGTTTTCTTAAGATACTTTTGTGGATTATGATGTTGATGAGGATGCTACGATGGCTGTGATTCTCTTGCGTTCCTTGACGGGTCAGTGAACAAAAGAAACTCTTCACCTCTGGCTTCCCTGGCATGGGACATAACCAGAGACTCTTCTTAGCCCCAGATTCTTTGGCATCCATAAAATAATTTTTCTTTGTTAAAAAAAAGGAAGCTTCAAAAAATGCAAGTCATCTTCTTACATAGAGCTCTTCCTCAGAAGGCTCAGCCCTTCCCACACACCAATGGGATGGGTTTCTCTCTTTCCCAGACCTACTTGGATTACATGGCAACCTGTTGCCAAGACTGCCTCATCACTCAGACTGGGCACACCCCCAGGCTCTGCCACAATTGGTAATTAGGAAGATACTTGTATTTATCTGGAGTTCCCATTATTTCTTAACCTCCCATGTCAACTTCTAATAATCTGCATACATTTTCAGTAGTTGAGATGCTGGCATTTATGTTAGCTGGTGTCTAGCATACTGTCATCAAGATCCTATTCTTGTTAGTTGCCCTGTATAGACTCCAAGAACAAGAAGGCATAGACAGTTAAGGTATTTTTGCCCCATCTCTCTGAAATTGAAGCAGTTAAAATAAAACTGTAAAACACAGCCATGCAAACAGCAAGCAGACATCACTCATAAAGTAATGGAGTGAATTCTAGGACAAGTGGAAGTAGGTCTCTGCAGTCTGATACATGTAAAAGGCCCCAGTGCTGGTCTTCTTAAAAACAGGTTCATGCTGAGAGAGTCGATCTCACATGATCTAGCACTAATCCACTCAGAGCCTTAAAAGTGAAAAACAATACCTAGAGTTGCACCGAGCAACCAGTTGGCAAGCAGCGCAGAAATTGCCCAACTCTGTTCTATGGGATAAAGGGGTGGGTTATGAATAACCAAAAAAAAAAAAAAAGGCTAAAAGACAGTAACAAAAGACAGTAAATTCTTCATCCCCAAACTAAATAGACTGATTTTAGAACTTTGTTCCCGTGGGACCATTGTAAAAGTGTAAAACATTTTGAAAAAATTCAGGACATATGACCTTATGGCTACAATGTTAAATAGTGCTAGGAACTCAGAAGGACTTTCCTAATGTAAACATGCATAGGACGAAGATACAAGCCTGTCGACATCTACTCTGATGTAGCACAAACATTTTGTGTCACAGAAGGGGGTAATAAAAGGTTTCTTTGTGCTTGGTGGGAAATGGAGCTCTAGGGAACACAAAACTACAGAAGCTTTGGAGGACCAAAAAGAGCAAGGAAGATAAAATAATGCTCTTTTGGGATTATGTTTGTGATGTTTTAAAAGCAGCATTTAATCAAGCAAGGCAGCTTGCCAAAGAAAGGGCTTTGCAATAATTTATTAAATACTCAGCAACATTCCACATTGTCAAAGGTTAACCGCTGTCAGCAAAGTACCACCAGGAAAGGCAAAAAGGTCTTCAAACACTGGTACTTTTAATTTTAAATATTTCTCAGTTTCTTCATAATTGCTTGAGGCTGTTTATAATAAAACTACAAAAAAAAAGCAGATTATAACAACAACAAGAAGCAACAGCAACAGGTCATCAGGTGGCATGCAAAAACATGAAGCTGCAACTCATTTTACAAAGAGGCAGCCAGAGCTTTCTAAATCTTTGCAAAGAAGCAAACCTTTGCACTACTTCTGTTTCCTACATGTGGGTTTTTTTTTCTTTATATAAAGAATGAAGTACTTGGTCATTGTGGTACATTAACCTGAACTTTGTGGCTTATGAACAGTGACTTTGCCAATGTTGGAAGGATCCCAGTAAAGAAGTGGGAGTTTTTTGCATTCTATGAATACATACAGGAAATAGTTTTGTTTCTGCAATCTTTTCTATACATGTTTCTTGTGTTCTGTATGTTTCACATCCTTATTCTTGAACATGTTATGAGGGTGTGTGAAAAAGAAGTCATGTTCAATCCACTGGATTATAGTTATAAATTAAACATCTGATCCTAAAAGGAGAGCCATATGTGGCCAAGGGTAGTACATATCTGACTCCATTCAGTAGCTGGGTACCACTGGAGCCTTTTTATTCTGTTAACTGGGACAAATGTGGGGAAATAGATTGTTTTATTTTTATGTCTTCATAATATACCCAGCTGTTTCCTTTGGCTCTCAGAGGGGTAGTTTTTAAATTGTGATTTATAGTCATTAGTTGCACAGATAATGTATCGTATTTAACAGATGTGCAAACTTCATAGATCTTCATATAGGTAAAGTGTAATGTGTGAATATAAATAAGGGATATCAAATGGGAGTCACCCTCATACTGAACATACATTGCAATCCCAGCTAGACATAGCTCCAAGCAGTTCTGGAGTTATATAGAACCATTTCAATTTGGCTTCAGGTTTGGTTATGCCACAGAAACAGATTTAGCTGCATTGATGTACAATGAGTACTAGGAACTGGATGCATGGAACATATCTCTGTTGGTTCTGTCCCCCAGATAAGTTCATATATATTTTGTTTGGAACTATGAGAAATTGTAGTGGCTCGCTCAAGCAGAGCATCAATGCACTGGTCAGAACAACTCACCAGCTCATTCCACCCTGCAGCAGAGAAAGAAATCAAACTTTGTTTTCTTCATAAAGTATATAAAGTAGTTTTACTCACAAATACTTCTTCTTTGTGGTCTCTGTGCCTCATACATTAGGCACTTTCGTGCCTGCGCGGTAGCGATCAGAAGATTCTAGAGCTTGGTAGCTTGGCAGGAACCACTCCCCCATGCCGGTACTGCGCATGCTCAGCCTGCCAAGCAACGATCACTCTTCAGTTCTTGTCCACCATTGCGAACAGAAGGTTCTTTTGGTAGTTTGTGCTTCTTCGCTTGGTTTTTGGCTTTTGACCCAGTCTTTTCAGCTTTTGGACTACGGTTTCGGATTTGGATTTGGTGATTTTTGGCTTCTCGTTTCGACCCGGTTTTGGCTTGGCTTACAATTTCGGATTTTGGACTGGTTCTGTTGAACCTCCCTCCCCCCACCTCTCTCTTCTCTTCTCTTCGCTGGACTCATTCTATGTCGGCGCTGTTTAAGAGCTGCATCTCCTGTGGAAGGAAGGTCGCGCTTTCAGACAAGCATTGTGAGTGCCTCTTCTGTTTGGTCGAGGGCCATAATGTCCAGGCCTGCCCCGTGTGCAAGCAGTTCACTCACCAGACCCTCCACAACCTCTCAGCGAGACTGAAGTCTCATTGTTGGGAGGAGTCCCTGCATGCATAGAAACAGCCCGAGGCCCATGGTGTCATGGCTGAAAAATCTTCCCGTTTGGCGAACACTTCATTGGCGGCAGCGGCGGGTGCCATGCCTTCCACCTCATCGGTACCGGGCTCGGTACCGATCCTGAAGTTCCCGAGGATCCCAAAGGTTTCGGCTCCTCCAGCTCGAGAGGACCCTGCGGGCTCGCAGACCTCCACTTTCCCCAAGCCATTAACACCGGCTCAGAAGAAGTGTCCTCCTACCCTGGGAAGGAGAAGGGACGCTGGGAAGGAGAAGGAGAAGAAGAAGAGGAGGAAGGAAAAGAGACGCTCCCCTCAGAGGGAGACTTGTCTTCCGACACCTCCACCCACCCAGCTCACTGGGGAACCGGAAGAGCTGCCGGAGGAGCAAGAGGTCTTGGAGGTGTCTGACGAGGAACAGGCCATGGAGGCCCTGCCCTTGGAACTGCCTAAGCTTACGGCTGCGGTTACCCCGCCGGATCACCGTCCATCGGTCGACCGCCGGGAGGAGGCCGTGGTCCGACATCGACCTTTGCCTACGCATAGGCTGGCCTCTAGACAGAGCAAGTCCCGCTCTCCTGACCAGAGAGCCAGGCCTCTATCCCCATGACATCAGGAGATGTGCCTGGAAAGGCCCCACTCGGAGGACACTGTCTACACCTCCGCCTCCTACCTCGGTAGGTACGGCCAGGAGCACCTCTAGTGCAAGCCCCCGGGGTTATACTATTCGTACTCTCCGTCGTACAGGGATTGGTACCACCCTGACGTCCGGTACTGGTCACCACGACATTGGTCTCGCTCGCCCTCCAGAGAAGCCCATCGCTCCCATTATGAGAGGCTGCCGAGCCAATCACCCCGCCAATCTGACTCGCTGCGCTATCGAAGGTCCAGGGAGCCCTCACCTCGTTACAGGGCAGTGTCGCCTCCTCCGCGGACAATGTCGACCACGACACGTCCTGTGCCCCAGACCACCGTGGCATAAGCGCCGCGACCGGCGACGCTGACGACACAGGCCGTCCACTGCCCTCGGCCCTCAGTGGTGCCCCTCCAGGTCACATTGATCCCAGCCACAACGTCGACCTCGGTACCGGTGCAGTCTGCTGCTCTGACTGTGACCCTGGCTGCCCCTGCTCGCAAGCCATCTCAAGAGAGGGCAGCAGAAAGACTTCTGACCCCATCTTCGGAGTCGTATGAGTTGGACTCTGACTCCGCGGAGTCGACTCCATCATCACACGAGTCACCTCCGTTGGCGTTTCGAGAACTGGGCCCAGAGTCGGCACCGGAAAACGTGCGGCAGTTCTCGGCAATCCTCCTCTGTAGGGCCATGGACCTCGGCCTGACGGTTGCGGAACCAGCCCCAGCGGCACAGGATCCTGTGTTTCAGTATCTGGAAACACGCCCGCCATCTACTGCGCCGCTACCTTTCCTGCCGACGTTGCTGGACGCCATCAAGCAATCATGGGCGAAGCCTGCTTCAGCGCAACCGATCCTGCACAGGCTGGAGCATCTATACAAGACGCAGCGGGAGAATGCGGGGTTCCTATTTACCTATGCGGTCCCAAACTCCATAGTTGTCGAGTTGGCCCAGACGAAGGGTGGAAGATGGGCACATACAACCCCACCGGACTGTGAAGGTCGGAAGCTTGACACCTTCAGAAGGCGCTTCTACTTGGCATCTTCCCTGGTGGCCAGGACCCTAAACATGCTGGTTTGCCTCGCTGCATACCATCGGAAAATTCCTGACCGGCTCGACCCGCTCCTCGCTGACCTGTCAGAGGAGTCCCGTGCTACCGCTATGCAACTCTTCGGTGAAGCTGTTGTGGTTGCCAATCAGCAGATCGCCTCCTCGAGGCATGCCGTGGAGGCTGCCTCGGGGGTGATGGTCGGTGCGGTAGCCCTTTGACGTCATGCATGGCTGCATTCGTCGAGGCTCCAAGAAGACAGCCGCAGGAGGATCGAGGACCTCCCATTCGATGGCCAGGGACTCTTCCATATGTCGACGGAAGAGGCTATGGACCATCTTGTTAAGGCCCGTCTAATGGCGAAGAAGATGGGCATTAATCAACTGGCCCAGTCCCGCCGCAGCTTTGGCAGCTTCAGTTCCAGGCGATCGTGGCGAAGGTCCTCATCCTCCTCAACGTACCAACCACGGTCACCACGATTGACCGTGTGCCGGCCATCCACTTCATCCACCGCACGGAGACCTCCCCGAAGATGCCCATCTTCTTCTTCCAAGAAGTCTTCGTCCGGGACGAAGTCATGGTTTTGATGCGTTGCGCAGGACTCCACCGACACCAATCTTCACCCTCCCAGCAACCCTTCAACAACAACTGAGCTTGGCCAGACACCTCGCCGAGTGGCGGAAAATCACTACGGACTCCTAGGTACTTACCATCATCCGCCTGGGCTATGCCATAGAGTTCCAGGATATTCCGCCGCGAGGGGCCTACTACTCCACCTCGGCCAGCCCGGTATTGCTGGAAGAGATCCAGTCCCTTCTACAAAAGGGAGTGATCGAGGTACTTCCATCCTCAGCCAAGACCACCGGCTTCTTCTCGAGGTACTTCACTGTACCGAAGACGGATGGAACCCTGCGGCCTATCCTAGGCCTCAGAGGGGTGAACAACTACATCCGCCCCAAGAGGTTCAAGATGGTCATGCTACCCTTGATCCTGCCTTTCCTTCAGCGAGGGAACTGGTTCACCTCCATCGACTTT
>CAOKZL010002414.1:0-199046 GCA_948472985.1 Iguana delicatissima | reverse complement strand
TCTAACACCGCTACAAATTTCTAAGATGTACAAAACTAAGAAATCCTCCAAATGTTGGAAGTGTTCAAAGGTAGGGTCCCTTTATCATATTTGGTGGGGATGTAAGAAGGCAAAAGAATACTGGTCACAAGTACATGAACAAATACTAAAATACCTAAAGGTTAGATTTCCAATATCACCAGAAATATACTTATTGAATATATTTGATGAGATAGAATTGAATGTAAGGAAACAACATTCAAGAGTACTATGTTATATGATATACGCGGTGAGAATTATCTTCGCGAAAAATTGGAAGGATGTGATTATACCAACATTAGAGGAATGGACAATCAAATTGTGGAAATTGGCGGAAATGGATAAATTGACTTTAATGTTAGAAAACAAAAATAATGGTGTCTTTGGACATGAATGGGAAATCCTGGACCCTATGTGGAAAGAGAATTGGGGAGAACATGTATTGACAGGATTGTATGATTAATTTTATTAAGGTTGGGAAAGTAGGTAAGAATACATGGCTATCTGAGATCTGATAAATTTAATATTGTTATTAATAATAAACACCAGATAGTTTAATAATAACTCATTAATACAGAATATAGGTAATGTCGAATATAGAATACGAATACAGAATATAGAGTTAGATATAAGGGATATAATGATTGAGCAAAAATAAAATAAAATAAAATTTATTAATATGAAGTGGTTAGAAGAAACAGGTGTGGAATGTAGGTGGAAAACATTAATGATAGATTTATGGGTAATCGGACAAGATGATATTTGAGGAGAATAAAGTATGTATATTGCAGTTAAGATTGAGAAGAATTAAAATCATATAGCACTATTGAAAGAAGAAGAAGAATATACCTCAGCGGCGAGGATAAAAGAAGTCACAAGTCTGTCAGGAGTATGTAAGGATGTTTTAAGGTATGTATTTTTGGATGGTTGTACATGATTGAATGTAATGTATTGTTTGTATTTTTTAGATATATTTTTTCTTTTTTTATATATATTATTGGTTAATATGTTGAGGCAACCTTTAATATTGGTCTGCTAAATTAGCGTGGTTGTGTTAGGAAGTTATTTAAGGATATGTATGCCGGCAGAGGAAATATTACTGTACTGTAAGTTCAGGAGGGGATAACATTATAGAATATATATAAGAGGGAAAAATGAGGGATAAATGAGAAGAACAACTAGTACAAGTATAGGGATATATAAAGATATAGAAGGATATATAAGTATGTAGGTGAACACAAAAGTGGCGTACAAGGGATTAGTGATTTATGTATAAAAAACACAATGGGAACTCATATCATGTATTATGAATATTGGGTAGAATGTGTGAGAAGCAGGTTGCATTAGGTTATGTATAAGTGAAGTCGATGTCTGTTTGTGTTATTATTTGTGTTTTTTTTTGTTATTATCTATTTGTAACATAATAAATATTATTTTTAATAAAAAAAAAAGAAGTGAGAGGGGAGGAAGAAGAAGCAAAAGAAACTTTTTCCTTTCACCACTGGGCCTCTTGCCAGTGAGGGGCCTGGAGCAATTGTACCATTAAGGCCCTGCACACACCCCAAGGTTGATATGGTTTAACTGACAAATATTATTTAACTGGCACTACATTAATTGGCATTGATATAAAATGGAACCTGAGGTGACTGGAAGGTCAAACTGGACAGAGGAAAATTACTGACTGTAAATGCAAGATTGCAAGACAGCCAAAGTCATTGTCAGGCAGATTAGCCAGCAACTCTGGAGACAATAGCTTAAACTGAAGTTCTCTGTGCAGAAAAGGGAAGTTCTCACCAAACAGTGATTGTTTCAACACTATTCCCTCACACCTGGATGTTCTCCTGCTTTGCCTCCCAAACTTCTCTACAATACAGAGCTATTGCAACAGCCATTACCCCTTTGTCAGCTAAACACTAAGACCACTAACCCTGTATGGACCTCATTGTTTGTGTTGCAACTCTCATTGTTGACTCAGCTGGGAAAGCAATTTACACTCATACCTGCAGGGTAGTTTTTGGGTATAAAACCCCTCAGTTTTGAGCGATTCAGTTCAGTCTCTTGCCTTGCTGAACACCACATTGTTGCCCAGATTCCTGAACCAGAACTGTTCTTAGGTTCAGCCCTAAGCCACATTGTTGCTTTCCTCACTTCTCTCTGGACCAGTAATTATCACCCAAACCCTAAAATTCTTCTGTCTACAACTTTCCTCCCTTTATCTTTTAGTTAGCTCTTGTGTGAGTGCTTGGATCTTTTGCATGTCTGAATCTTTCAATAAAACACATTTTTAGTTTACACTTGGATTTTCTGGCTGATTCTTTCCTGTGTGACTCCATAAACATTGGTGCAAAGATCTTGTTACGTTACTCCCCTCTCACAAGCTACCTAATTTTGAGCTAATTAATTTCCCCCATCACATGGAGATACTGGCACTATGGGTGGACCCTGAGTCACCGATGTTTTGGGGTAACAGTACTAATTGAACTATTTATTTTTCACTCCTGGGCATGCAGAACGAAAAGTGACCGTATAATATAACTTACAACATCGGTAGTCAAAATAGCGGTCCACAAACCATTGCTGGTCCACAAGCCATCAGGTTCCAGTTTCTAGAGAGTTTCCAGGAAACAAGAAAAAAATTGTTTTCAATGGGCACAAATATGGTACCAGCTCCTGGCACACTGGGGGAGATAAATTGTTGATCCTGCGCATAAGGTGGCTTAAGAATCATTGGTTTAAAAGGCTATTGACCTCACGCTTCATCCCCTATTGGTCTGTGGAAGGAGTGCATGTTAAGGTCTCCAGTTACAGTAATACTATTCAGCTCAAAAGGGCTTGCATTAAGGCAGAGGATATAACTGAGGCTCAGCTCAGTTCAATTGGGTACAATTCAAGGTATATGCCCTTCTGGATGCCCCAGCAACTCCCCCCTCCATAGTTATCTTTCTTTTCACTTTATATATCCAACAGTTTCACAAGCCACCTTCATTTAAAGGTCATAGGTGTGAAGGTGTGTTATCATGTAAAAGGAGCAATATAGTTCCAATGACATTTCAGCTGAGTCCCTGTGTTAGAACAATATATATCATGTAATGGATAATATAGCCCTGAACTAGTAAAGTAATGAGCATCTTAAAAAGGAAAGCTCCCACATCAATAGGATGGTGAATCTGCCACAGCCTTTACTCTGACCTTTAAGGAAGTTATCTAAGGTGCCAAAGCTATTTTGGAGATAAGGTTCAGCACCATTAACAGCCCCTTTAAAGTTCAGAGTAAAACTTGGAGCAGATTCATTGCCCCACCAACATGAAAGCCACTGCCCACCTCTGAATCCTTGTGTTATAATAACATGGTCACATCATGCAGAAGATTCCCCTGGATGAATGAAGAAATGAACATCTTAAATATATAGCACCTTGAATCTACATGGGCTGTGTTCATTATTTAGCTGACTTCTAGTACTTTAGTTGAAGATTTAAAGCAAAGAAACGGAAGGTATTTCAGTATACATTTTTTCTGTCCTGTTTCTTTTTATTTCCTTATTATAAAAAGAAGACCATTTTGTGGATTTGAAAAAAAAAACCTGAATATTTTTCCACCACCATTTTGTAATGGCTGCCATTTCCTGCTATCTGCCCCCAGAATGCTGTGGAATGAAGGTAGCTGAAGGATCAAAAGTGGTGACCAGGCTAATATCATAGTTTGTAGCAATAGCAAAAAAGAGAAAAACAAACTTTAGACACAAAGAATAAAGCAGTGGTATTGCCAGTACTGGGACCTAAATATCTAAAGGCAACAGTAAGCTAAGCAGGGTCAGCCCTGGTTAGGACATGGATGGGAGATTGCCAACAAATACCAGATGCTGTAGCCTATATTTCAGAGGAAGGAACTGGCAAAACTACCTTTGATTGTTCCTTACCTTAAAAAAAATCCTATGAAATTCATGGTCACCTAAGACAACTTGAAGACACACACACATGCATGCACACACACACACACATATACACACACACACATTTCCAGTGCTCATGGTAACTGACCTCCCAAAATTGTTGTACAATTTCTTTTTTTCTTTTTTTTAGTCTTCATCCTTGATATACGTCAACCATTTAAACAAGAATTTCTTAGACTCCTAAGAAATTTGGTGAAGCCTGTCTGACCACAAATTTGTCCATCTATTCACCTGATTCTTCTGTTCGTTAATGTGTTGGAGAATGTGACGATGCCATTGGTACACCACTCGAAAAGATACCAGCTCTTAAGAACCTTCTCTGGATTTTTTTGTTGTTGTTTAGAGGTGCCCTGTCACTACAAATTGACACACCTAATTAGATGACAGTGTGAATTGGCTTGGTGAGCTTTCGCGTCAGTGGATTTTGCATACGGTGTTTTATTCAACCATTAAATGCTTTCCCAGTGGACAGGAGAACATGCACAGATAATGAGAATTCTGTTTTATAGGACAGCTTTAAAATGCCTTCCTAGTAAATCCAAGACAGGAAGAGTAATGTAACATCGTGGGAGGTGAAGGCTTTTAGCAACCAAAACTTGATTTATAGTGCATTTTTATAAAGAGATGGTTTATTTAAATATAGAACAAAGACTATTTGATCCATACATGCAAGGATAAAAAACTGATTCGTACAGGCATTTTATTTTGCTGTATAGTAATGTTCGGTCTAGAAACAGACCACAGTTTTCAGGTATAGCTTTCTGTGATGGTATCTATACATCCATTTCTTTTTCTTTCTTTTTTCACCACTATTTGTAATACACTAGTATGCACAATAGATTGTTGTTGTTGTTCTGTGCCTTCAAGTCATTTTCAACTTATGGCAACCCTACTGCAAACCAATCACAGGGTTTTCTAGGGCTGAGAGTGTGTGATGCACCCCAGGTCACTCAGTGGGTTTCCATGGCTCAGCAGGGAATTAAACCCTGGTCTCCAGGCTCACAGTCCAAAACTCATACAGACCCATGAAATGTTGTAATATCAGTAACAAATGGTTACTAGTATATAACTAGTGGTTTGATTACATATTACATACATAGTCCTAGGTATAATGACATGTGGTCTGAAATGTGGCAGGGAAGCTACACAATGGTCCCTTTTCAGACTAGAACCCTTAAATATATCCCTGACAGCTGGACTTCAGATCGCATAACTTTTAAGATTAACATTTACAGGCCCTTTCCGCACCAGGCAATTAGAACAGGGCAGTGTGTCCTCTCACGGAGGTCATCTGCACCTTGGAGCGGACTAGGAGTGGACTACTTACCGGAGATCCTCACCTCAGTCCGCTCCAAAACGATCCCAAGTGGTCCTTCAGCGTGTTTTCTAAAGACCGCAAAAAACAGGTCTTTATTTTCCTGGAACGCGCCATTGCGTTCCTGCTCCCTTGTGCAGATTTGCAGGCTCATCTGTGGAGGGTGGGTTTTAGGTGTGGTAAGCTTCAGCGGTTGGTCGGGACCCACGACCAACTGGAAGCCGCCATTTTGGAAGCCGGAAGCTGCCATTTTGGAAGCTGGAGCAATGCGGGTCTACAGACCTCGCACTACTCCAATTTGCCCTGGACCAAGGAGGAGCCCTGTGGAAGGGCTTCAGGGACAGTGCGTGTTGCTTCGGCCCCCAGAAAAAGCAGTAGGTAACGGCACAGAGCAATTCCCTCGCCTCGTGCGGAAAGGGCCACAGTCGTTAATAACCAAACATGACTCTGAAATCCTACCTCTTAAGCCAGGTAGCATCTCAACTGAAGGTTTTCCAAGGTGCTTTGGATCAGGGTGCTGGGAAAGGATGACTACAGCAGTCCCTGAGTCACAGGGCATGGTGATATAAGCAGTCATGGCAGGCTCTCAAGTTGCCTGTCTCAACACACTCTACAACCAAGAGAACAGTTGTCACTTTCCAGTGCCCCAATCTGTACCACCTTGGAAACCTTCAGCTGGGGTGCTACCTGGCTTAAGAGATAGGCTTTTTGGACTGGCATCAGTGGAAGTAGCTATGATTAATGTCATCATAGCTACAGGATCTTGACAATAATTTCCAGATCTTCAGTTAGGTCACATTCTTGAAAGGTAATCTGAGGTCCTACATCAAGGGAATGGAGTGTAACTTTACATTCACAGAGTTACATGACAATTGTGCATTAGTCAATTGCAACACTTCAACACTGAAGATGCAGACAAATGTGCAAGACATGATTGCAATGCACGGTACTCATCTGCATATGCAGCACCCAATGGTGCCTCCTGCTTCCAACACCTTAAGCTGAAAAAAAAGACTTCTCTGTGGTAGAAAAGTGCCTGACCACATCTAGTAGGAAATTTACACATATGTATGTCAATAACAGGATGTCTGCAATAATTTTGGGGGGGAAATTCTGCATACACACTCTAAAACTACTGGAACAGCATATATTTTATGCTGGGGGCACTGAATCAAAATCTAACATTTTATTTTTGAAAGCCTAGTTTGTTCCATGTTTCATTTGCTTTTATCATTTTTATTTAGATACTCATGCTCTTCTATCCTCCCTTCTTTATTTACTTATTTTGCTGGTGCATGGAGCAGGAATGCATCAGTGGCAGCTCCTAGTGATCACCATGTTTTCCCCAAAAAGCCCAGACATTCCATTTTTTTCTGTGACACAGGAGGCATGAAAGAGCAGCAGGCACACAAAACAGGGGACCATGATTCACTTGGAGTGGTGGCCATTTTTATCTTCCAAAACATCCATAACATGCTGGTGGCAGGGATTCCTCAGGAAGTAAGGAAATTGATTTCCAGCAGTAGCCTCTGATACCTTTTTCTGCTGCCACTCAAGACAGGTAAGTTCTCATCCCAGCTCTTGAGTGCTGCAAGTAGAATGTCCCATTCAGATCCATTTGTTCTTCCTCACATTTATTGTGAAACAAAGGAAAATTGAAATGAATGGCTCCCATTTAGTCCAATCTCCCACTTGTCACCAAACACACACACATTTTCATGCGTATTGTAAGTTTCATTTTAAAGGTCAAATAATAACATAAACAGAAAACGTATTCAGACAACTTAAGTATGACGACTGGACCTCCGGCCCCTGCCCATCCATCAAACAGAACCTAAATTCATACAAACGGCACATAGGTAAGCACTGTCCAAGTAGTCTGCAATGTAAGCTTAGCATTATGCATATAGAACCTGCAAACCTACACTCTGTGGCTTTGTTCAGAAGTTACGATGACCATGCATAGGAAATGGAACAAGTAGGGGTTATTCCAATCCCTTTTCCATGCAGGTTGAGCCAATCCACACATTGTTGTTGCTGTTGTTGCTGTTGCTAGGTGCCTTTGAGTTGACTCCGGCTTATGGCAACCCTCTCATAATGTTCAGAAAGGGTTTGCCGTTGCCTTCCTCTGAGGCTGAGAAAGTGTGACTTCTCCAAGGTCACCCAGTGGGTTTCCATGACTGAGCAGGAATTCAGAGTCTGGCTTCCCAAGGGCCCAACACTCAGACCACTACAGCACACTGGTTCTCTAATCCACCTGCATTTATTGTAAAATATACAGTGATAGACCTTCTTTGATCTCATTTACACGTCCACACTCACAACAGAGCCAAAAAAAAGAAAAAGGAAAAAAAAGACAGAATGCTAAATTCGGACAAGATATCAGCCACAGGTAACTTCCCACTTACCTTGGGCTAACTTTACTAATGCATGGATGACATTCTGTTTACCCAGCAGTAACTGGCCAATTGGCCTATGGACACAGAATGTTCAGAATGTCAGAACACATTGTCAACATAGTGACATAGCCAAGATTTGAAAATGTCATTGAGATATTACTAAAATGCAGAGTGTGCTGAGTGTGCTGGCAGAGCATAAATCTTTGCCAGTCCACATATGCTGCTGGCTGGAGGGCAATGGCAAAAGTTCTTTCCCTTGTCATGAAATAGCATCCTGATGGCTTCCAGAAATGCCTGCCAATAATTGAACTTTTGGCTTTATCTGGGTGCTTTCCGAGTGCCATTGCACACCTGGGAAAATGAGCAATGGCATTGCCCTCCAGTGTCAGGATGCTGCTTTGTCCCTGGCATAAACCAGCATCTGGATAGCTCTGAGACACATCCCCTTGACAATCAGAGGCAGGGGAGAGATTTACTTAGGATCTGCAGGACTGCCCTTGCATGCCTGGGTCAAACACACTGTGAAAGGAGCTATGGGATACTTCTTCCTGCAGTGCTTTATAATGTATTTCCACTGAGGTGCTGAATCTATTTTCATGATAGAATTCAGGATCTTGAGAGCCATCACGGTGCAGTGGTTTGAGCATTTAGTACAGCTCTGGGGACCAGGGTTCAATTTCCCATTCAGCCATGGAAACTCACTGGTTGACCTTGGGTGCATCACACACTCTCAGCCCCAGAAAACCTAAAGTTAGGGTCGCCTTAGGGTCACTATACATTGGAAATGACTTGAAGGCATATAACAACAGCAACAACAACAAAACAAGGAGTTATACCAATGTAAATCACTAATAGGATCCTGATTATACAATGTCCTTTAGCTGTGAAGTTCCTTTGGGTCCTTTTTGCAGAAATTAAAACCAAAAACAACTGCATGTAAAACTCTCTTACTCTGCTTTACCCATTGTTCTCATGTATCATGTGAGTTTGGGGAGAGGCTATCACACCTTTGTGTGTATCTAAGCTAGTAGTAGAAATTTCCTATTATCTCTTGTGTTTGAAGCCTTTGGGGCAAAATTTCTGTCGTTACTAATAATATAAAAGAAAAAAGTATATTGACAGATGGCTGTTGCTGAGCCTTACTTTGATTAATTCCACTTCACCACAGACACCCTTCCATCTTTCCCTCCGCACTCAGTTTTGTGTTACTCCTATGAATCAGTGAGGGAAGAAATAGCTTCATTATCCAAGTCATCTTTCAAGGCTCATTCCTCAGTGATGGTCTTTTCTTTGTTGTGGTGACTCTCATTATCTTCTGGAATAGATGTGTGTGATGTGTGGTATTCAGTTATTTTCTGTTAGCTAAATAATTACTCCTGTTTCAATTGTCAGGAGAACAAAGCAGGAATGACAAATAGGATTACTTTATAGTTATAAATCTTTAGCTTTCTCCACCTAACATAATTCTCTGGCTTAAGAACCTGGAATGGTTGTGGTCACTTGACAGAGCCAGTCTGAAAAGAAAGGCAGACTGGGGGAAAATGGTCTCAGGTGGGGACCTGATCATCTCACTCCCCACCCACACCAAACAAGATAATTCAGAGATATTGTTTATCCCTGGTGTGTTTGGTGGCTCTAATGTTAAGGGGGTGGTGAGTCTATGCTGATTTGGGTCTGGATTGGGCCTGAATTCCTAAGAGCTGTTCAAGATCCTGAACTGTTGTTTTTTTGTTGTGCACCTTCAAGTCACTTCCAACTTATGACAACCCTAAGGCAAACCTATCACAGGGCTTTCTGGGGCTGAGAGTGTGTGACATGCCCAAGGTCACCCAGTGGGTTTTCAGGGCTGAGCAAGGAACTGAACCTTGGTCTCCAGGTTCATAGTCCAATTGTCAAACTACTACACTACACTGGGTCTCAAGATCCCCACTCCCACCTGGAAAATAGGTTCAGTACCTTGGATAGTTCCTTAAACATTTGGAATGAAGTCCAGTAGTGGCTTCACTGCCACACTAATGTTAGAACCACCAAGGGTTGCCAGAGTGAAAACAGGAGAGGACTTCTCTATCTTTAATGGTTGTGCACAAAAGGAAATTTCATCAGGTGCTGTTTGTTACCTGGTTGCATGACAAGGTATAGGAACCCTCTCCAGTTTTCACTCTGGCAACCCTAGAGCCTGCAGTTGATACTGGCCACATTCCTGCCATCAGCAGTTCCCTGACTAAAGGACTGGCTAGATGCTCTCCAGGTGGCACATCACCTCACCTCACTTTCTCCAAGGAGAGAAGCAGTGGGGAATAAAGTGCACACAGCTGGCATTTTCGAAACTGGCTGAATCACAAGATCAGTATTCATGCATTGCTTGAGTGAAGGCAAAAGGGAAGTGAATTTCCACCTGAACAAAAATAGAAAGTCTGTTTCCAGATTTGCTTATGGTGATGTTCAGGACCAGAATATAGCTTGTACCTATGTTGATGTTCCATGTAATTTCATCTTTGATCTGTTCGTCTCTCTGTGTGCGTATGTGTGCGTGTGTGTTTCTGTTGCAGGAATGTACTTTGCTAACAGAAATCTATCTTAACAAGCTCATGGAGTTACAAGTCACAGATGGTCTCTGAATGTTGTTTTCAAAACTGCATTTGGGGGGAAAGCCTCCTTTTAATCCTTTCCTTTGTTTTCTCCTCTGTCTTCCCACCTTTCCTTCCTTCCCTTCTTCCTTCCTTCCTTCCTTCCTTCCCTCCCTCCCTCCCTCCTTCCTTCCTTCCTTCCTTCCTTCCTTCCTTCCTTCCTTCCTTCCTTCCTTCCTTCCTTCCTTCTTTCTTTCTTTCTTTCTTTCTTTCTTTCTTTCTTTCTTTCACAGAACTTGAAACCAAATTCCTTTTGATTTTGAGATGCTCAGCCATGCAAGCAGAGCAGCAACAATTAATCATATCATCTAAAGCATGTTCATCAGTATACCCAGAGGGGTGGACCTAGTCTTTGGCCAAAGCTTCAGGCTGTGATTGAAAATGAGGTTTATTTTGCTGTTAACAGGAAAAACTGCCTTGCAACATGACAGCTTAGTACTAAATGAAATTGCACAGTAGAGAAAACACTCAGGAATAATGTTCACTTGAGCAAGGACAGTATGTTCCCATTAGTTTTCTACATCTTGATTCACATCACTAGGGCAATCCTCATGTAACAGAGATCTCTGTGGTAATGATCAGGTCAAGACTAGTAGTGCTGGATCCTCACCTACTTTGGGCTCAGCAAGCTTGAGTTTTCCAGCTCAGTGAGGCAAGGGAGCAGACCACATGCCTTGCCAATTTCCAAGAACACGTCATCTTGACCATTAGGGGACTTCTCTCAAAGGGTACACACACAACTGCATCTTTATATATTGTGTAAGCCAGCACTAGATGGAAAGCACAGGAGAACTACAGGTGCCAAACCCCAAATCCACACTCACCATGTTACTGAGGGTACAGTGGCTCCCTATCTCATTTGGGCTGCACTCCTTTTGACAAACTCATTTGGTCATCAGTGGTGGGGAAATCTCTCTGTTTTGCTTTGTTCCACATTCAGGATTTGTCAATATGCTTCAGGTTTCTTCTTCTTAGGGTTGCCAAGCATCCTGTATTATAAGGGATTTTCCATATTGGAAGACTGAGAAGTGTTTCCTATTAAATGAGTCATCCTGTGTTTAGGGGTACCCTTTAAGAAGAGAAGAGGCTGAGCGGCAGGCATGAATGAGCATGGTCTTTGTTAGGGGAAAGGAGAAAGGGACTGTGAAGTGAGAAGCTGGGTAAACCTGGGTAGAGCCTGCCAATCAGAGCTCATGGTATGCTGTGAAAGACAGCCTACAAGGGGAGGCTATAATTAGAAACATATCTGAAAAAGAGGGCAGTCAGAAGCCATTTCCTCATTAGACTGCTATAGTGCTATTATTCCACTTTCAACATCTTATGGAATCCTGGGGTTTGCAGTTTACAAAGGGGTCTTTGAGGCCCCTCCCTAAACTGCAAACCCCAGGATTCCATAGGATGTTGAAAGTGGAATAATAGCACTATAACAGTCTAATGAGGAAGTGGCAAGAGACAGAGTGAAGACCATTAAGGAAGAGAGGGACTGATAAGATCTGAGTAGGGACTTGGAAGCTGGGGATGTGGAAAGACTTCAGGGAGTCCATGTTTAACTTAATTGTCATATAATAAATCTTTACTGGCTTTATTTTTGTTGGGATAGCAACCTTTGCATGCTGAGAATTCACACCTAGGCCCTTTCCTCACTGGGCTTTTTAAATGGTGCAGAGTGACCTCTGACAGAGGTCTTCTGCACCGTAGAGTGGACTGGGGTGGACTACTTTTTGCAGTTCCGCACCTCAGTCTGCTCCGGAGCAACTGGAACTGGTCGTGTGGCATGTTTTTTAAAAACCTCTTTTTAGAGGTTTTTAAAAAGCATGGAGCGCGTGACTCCGTGTCACTCCATTGCCACGCTCCAGTGCAGATTTGCAGGCGTGCACTAGTGTGTGCCTGCAGATCTGCCGGAGGTGGGCTTTAGGCTGGCAAGCTTCTCCGGTTGGTGGAGAGCCTCCTCCAACTGGAAGCCACCGTTTTGGACGCCGGAGCAGTGTGGAGTGACGAGCTCGCACTGCTCCTCGTCCCGACGGACTCAACCGGACACCAAAGAAATCCGGTGAGTCCCATTTTCGCGCGGTTCCTTTTCCACATGCGGAAAGGGCCCTAGTTAGGTTGCATGATTATTGTAGGCATAGAGGCACAGGCCATAGTCTAAACTTCCTGTTTGTTTGTTCACAACCACTTCCTCCTGCATGTAGACATCCTTTTATTCTAAAAAAAAAGCCACTCTTGCTGTTGTACTGCCTCTCTCTTTTGTTCTTCTGCCTCCTCCTGAAAGCATGTGCTCTGGGATGCTCTCAGAGACTTGCTTACTTACAAGCATGTAATCGCTTATTTTGTTCTTACCTTCCTTCAAGAACATGAACCTGTGTAGATTATGCACAAGTCTCAGTAAGTAAACTTTTATATATTTTTAACCAAACTGTTTTTGTGTTTACTTTTGAGCTAGAGTTAAGTGTGTTTGTAGAAAAGATAAAGGGTGGGCTGGTAATCTATACATCTTCTGTTTATGCATTACCAACTGCTCTGCTAAATGGGGGGGAATTACCAAATATATCTCAATTTCCAGTAATTTTTGACAACTGTGTGACTGTTTACATTAAAAAATTGAGAGGTAGAACTGGTTTACCACCATGAATCCACTGATCACCATAGCCACTTCTCCAGAATAGTGATCACATTGAGGCCTGAGTACCAGATGCAGAGTGGGATCCTGAAGTTAAAAGACCAACATGAGTAAAAGGAGCCCAAGGGTAAGAGCTGCAGCACCAGCCTGGGTGTGGGTTCTGTTACAAAGAGGAACTCTGGACTACAGCAACCCCATGGACACGCTTGCTCAGCTCTTTACTTACTCCAGGAACTGACAGAGGCCAGAGCAGAGAGGGAAAGAAGCTGGGTTGTATCTCTTTATGTATCTCTCTGTGTTTGCATTTACATGAGTGAGAGTGAGGCTGTGGTTGTGTGTCTTTGTGTATTTGAATGTGAAGAAAGAAAGAGGTGGGTGTTATGTATTTGTGTGTAAAGAAAGATGTGTGTGAGAGAGAGACTAAGGCCATTTCTGCACTAGTGCTATTATTCCACTTTCAGCATCCTATGGAATCCTAGGGTTTGCAGTTTCAGGAGGAGCCTTTGAAGCCCTTACCTAAACTGCAAACCCCAGGATTCCATAGGCTATTGAAAGTGGAATAATAGCACTATAACAGGCTAGTGCAGAAATGGCCTGAGATAGAAGGAAAGGAGGAGTGTGTGGCTAGCAATATATTAGTGATATATACAGTCAGCCCACCATATCCATGTGTTCTGCATCCACAGATTCAACCAACAGCAGCTCAAAAATATTCAGAAAGCAAAATCCAAAAAGGAAACCTTGAATTTGCTGCACACGGAGCACTATGTTAGGCATACTCTTCTGTAACCTCCTACCATTTCACAGATCCTCAGGTACTCTCCAACACTTGTTTGAGTTTTTTGCCATTTTATATGAGGGGTACCATTTTGCAGTTGTTGGCGTTGTGTGTCTTCAAGTCATTTCCAATTTATGGCCACTCTAAGGTGAACCTATCACAGGGTTTACTGAAGACAGAGAGTATGGGAATCAAACCCTGGTCTCCAGGGTCACAATCTAACACCCAAACCACTACACCAGGCTGGTTCTCATCATTTTACTACACCATTGTATATAACAAGACAAATTTAGTATCCACAAGGGGTCCTGGAACTCAGCCTCAGAAGATACTGAGGACCCTCTGTACATACTCCATATGTATATCCTTTTGTGAATGAGGTGCAACAGGCTATTCTCTAGCCAGTTCAACCCTATTCTGAGCCACCGCCATAACCACCCCAGGCAGAAGCCAAGTCCCATACAGCCTCTGCTCTGGGAAAAGGAAGAAGGAAGGGGGTGGGAGAGAGAGAGAGAGAGAACCAACTGGGTGGCAAGGATGAGTTCTCATGACCCTTGCAGTTTGTAAAGAGAGAGAGAGGCAGAGAAACACTGATATCATTGTTATTCTGTCCCCTATCCTTACAGGGAGACAAGAAGCAGTCTTAGCTGCCCAGTCATCTCCTTCCTTCACATTCCCCAGTCATTTAATGGCTGGAGGATCAGTCCCATTGACTTGGCTGCTGCTTGGGTGTAGGGACAGGGAGACATGGAGCTGTATGCATGGACTGGGTACACTCCATGCCTGCCATCTAGTCCATGTGTGCATGTGTGTGCATGCATGAATGTGTGTGTGTGTGTGTGTGAGAGAGAGAGAGAGAGAGAGAGAGAATGTTTTGTGTATCTCTGTGTGAGAAAGAGAGAAAGGGAGGAGTGTTTGTCTGAGAGAGAAGTGAGGAAAGATGTGACAAGAGGACATCCCTGCTGCCCAGTTGCCTGTCTTTCTCCCTCCCTTCCCTCTCCTATCTATAAAATGATTTTATTATTAAAGCATTTCACAAATATTAATAATTGTACAGCATTTCTGAAAGGCAAATCAGTGTTCCTTTGCCCTTCTTGCAAGTACAATGCTGAGAAAGGGATTCCCCTTGGGTTATCCAATGAATTCATGGTTTCTTGATCTAAGCATTTCCCAGCTAGCTTCCCATATTTATATCAACCGCAGTGTAGCAAATTCAAGTATTTCCTAGGATTCCTCTAGCTTTCTATGCGAACACACTTCTTTTTCCAGGGTGCTTCCACATAAAATTTTCACGGTAAGAACCACAGTTGTTTTGCTCATTTTTAATGGAGCATACTAATGATGTCTACATCTAGTAATTCTCCTCTTGTCTTTTCCCTCATGCTCATTTTGTCTTGGATCCAAATATAGTCATGCTTAGAGCAGACTCACTAAAATCAATGGACCCCTTCTCTAAGAATGATTAAATATGGATCCAATTCATCATTTACAGCAAAAGAATAATAACAGGGAAGTGCTAGAAACTGCCAGTTCGGAACTATCTCAGGAAGAAACGTTCAGAAGATTTCCCACTGGCATTATGAAGTGACTGGAGGGAGGTACAAGACTGTTGTTAAGAACCATCAGCTCTTAGAGCTGTACAATATTACTGAATGCCAGGGCAATAGGTAGGCATACTCAGATGCTCAAAGCTGACAAGTGAGATGGAAGCTGTTAGTGCAGAAACATCTCCAAGTGAGCTGTAGGTGTCAGAGAATTGTCAAGGTCAATGTGGCTAATACACAAGGCAGAAGGAGCGGGATGCTATGGCATGGCAATCTGACATGCTGCTGAGTTAATGGAATCAAATTGGCTGGAAAAGAGGAGAGGTGGGACTGTTAAGTGGGGCATAACAACCAAACTCACCATTTAATAAGCCGCAGAGGAAGTCAGAAAGAGCTAGACTCATCTCAGTCCTAATAGACTGCATCTTGTGGTTCATGGAAACATACATTTCAAAACAGATAACCTAAGATGGTTCCTGATGGAGAGAAATTCAGATGGAGTGTACCTGGTACCTCCAGGCCTCCTTACCTTCTGCCCTAAATTGTGAGGCTGAGTGCTGGCTGACAATAAGCTATCTGATATTACAGACATCTATTTGCCATTCAATATTTGATATCTGACAGAACAGGATGTGTAATCTTTCCAGGGCTTGGACAAAGTGGCTGTTTTTGAGTACAGCTCTGAGGACTACACTGATCATACTGACACAGAGACTGTGGGAATTCTAATCTAAGAAAAGTCACTTTCCTGAGCTTTGGACATTTTACTGTTGATAGACTATGGTGCTTTATATTTGCCACTTTTGTGGGGTGTCCAAATGCAAAGCATTTTAGCCCTGCTGCCAATATCGTATCATCTTCCTTTGAAGCCTACATAACAAGAGTGACTGTCTTCAATGGAACCTCAAAGTTAGGGCTTCATGTGAAGAGGACACTGTTACCAGTAGACATCCTACTTGCACAGATCTTCTACACCGGAGCAGTTGTTGATGTTCTGATGTTCCTTTCCAGACAATAACCTCAACAAGCAGATATAAGGAGGAGGAAATAGAACATGGGGGATGGGCCAAAAGTGCAGGCCTGGTCTTGCTCCACCTTGGTCATGTCTTGTATTTGATATCAGGAAGCCAAATTAAATGCATCTGTTTAGCACAGAGAATTTTTAAATTGCAGATGTTTGAGTTGCCCGATGTTTATAAAGCACATAAGAGTATGAGATGGTTCTGTGTTTTTTCTAAATGGAGTATAAACCTTGGCAGTCAACAAAGGACTATTTAGTGTCTTTTGCATAACTGGCATTCTTTCAGATCTCCATCTTTTCATGAGGGATTAATGCAGAGACATATTTTCTGGAGAAAAATATTTGACTTCAGTGAGCTTATCTAATTGAAAATTGTTGTAGTATTTTCTTTTGATACTCCTTGGCTCTCCCCCAGCCTCCATTGTTTTATTCATCTTTGCATTCGCTGTTTTGACAGGTTGTGCTGTTAATAATTAGCATTTATATAGAGCTTCATCTTCGAAGCATATCATAAACATTAGCCAATTTAATCAAAAGAGCTATTTGGTTGCGTTGTACAGAAAGGAGGATGAGGATAGCCAGGTGGCTGACAGTTCTATAATTGGAATCAATAGCAGAGAAATCCAGGTACCTTTAAGAAGGGAGTCATTGTACTGGTTTTAGATTTATAGCCCAGCTGTTCCTTTTAAGGGTGTATCTAGCCAAGGGTTGCTGTACTACTGGTTCTGCAATTTGGAGCTAACCTAAAAGTGTAGAAAATAATGTCCAGAGTATAACAAGAGAAAATCACAGGTACAAAGATGAACAGGGAGTTGCATTACAGCATGGTTGAGATCCACGCAGAGGTGGATCTAGTGTGGGGCAACTGAGGCACGTGCCCCAGGTGCCCCAGGTGCCACTGTTGGGGGTTCAGAAGAGTGGACTACCTGCCTGACTCCTCACTGCTGCTTGCCTCCCCCGCCACCACTCACCCCACCCACCACCACTTGCACCTCCTCCACCCACAACTGGTCACCCCCACCCACCATTCAACCTGGCCCCACTCACCCCGCCCACTTCCGCTCACCGCTTACCCCACCTCTTCTCACCCCACCCACATCCATTCATCCCTCCCCAACCTGCCCCTGCTCTCCCCACCCACTTCCACCTGCCACTCACCCCTCCCCCAGTCACCCCACCCCCTTGCCCTGGATACTGTTAAGCCTCCATGTGCAGTAGCAGCAGTAGCAATTGTATTTATTTATATTCTGTCTTTTCCCCAGACTTGAGATTTACAATTTTAAAAGAATGATACAGCTAAAAATATACAAACATACAAACAAACATACAAAAGGAGAACATTAAAATGCAATTAAACTACTAACAGTATTAAAACAATTACAAAATTAAAATTACAATTAAAAAGATAAAAGATAAAGATAAAAAGACAAAAAACTATTACAAAAAGGTCCAATTTAAAACAATATATCACTCCCAGTCTGTTCTTTAAAAACTTTCCATTTTAAAAGTTGTGAATGGTCGCAATCCCATTCTCTCTGTGTTTTAATCTGAGTTCCTGATCCACAATATGTATCTGGATTGGGATGTCACCAATGTATACCTGATGGCATAGCCAGTCACTTTCCAGGGCAGAGTCCACCAAAGTCCTTCCATTCATGCAATTTAGCAAAAGAAGGGTAAACACTACCAGAGTGGTTTAGTAGTTTGAGTCAACATGACTAGGAATCCAAAAAACCAGGGTTCAAATCCTCATTTGACCTTTGAAACCCACTGAGTGACCTTAAAGAAAGTCAGCCAGCATTAAAGGAAGGCAACAGAAAATCTACTCTAAATAAATCTTGCTAAGAAAATCACATGGTAGGATTGGAACAAGCGGATGTCAATTCAGTTTTGTCAAGTAGTAATAATTTCATGAGAGCAGCAACCAGGATAAATGAAGATAATTTGTCTTAAAGAAGCTCCCCTTGATGTTCTCATTGGGCAACTCTTGAGGAACCTTTGTGTACCAGATCAGCTCCTCCCAATGCAGCAGTCTCCAGGTACATTGCACTACAGCTCCCATCATCTGCCAGCCATTGGCTTGCTGGCAGAGTGATGGGAATAGTAGTCCAACATATCTGGAGGACATTAAAAAAGATGCTCTGGATTGTCAGGGAACTGACTAACCATAACTGGTTCTTAATGACAGAATTCAACTTCCTTGGTGGCAGCAAGAAGAGCTGCTGTTGCTACTTCTTCCTCCTCCTCCTCCTCTTCTTCTTCTCCCTCCTTCTCCTTCTCTTCCACCTCCTCCTCTTTAGAATTCTTTTCTGTTTTCTTTTTTCTTTTTTGGAAAAAAAAAACTCCAGATGTTGTTAAAGAGCCTTAAGGGAATGTGCGTGGGCGTTTTTTTCCTTGTGAACTGTCTAAAAGTATTAACAAAGGTAGGTTCATGTGAGCATGAACACCTGCCAGTTGTTCAATTCAAGCAGGTACAGCTGGTGCTGCTCAGGTGTAGAGATGATCAAAGCATAAAAGGAAGCTTACTGGGAGATTTTGTTTTCATTTTCTTCTTTGCACACCACATTAGAGTCATATTTTCATCTTGGTGCATTTCTCCACCCATAACGTATCTATAGCTAAAGTTCCTTTTTTCAAATGTTGGCAAGGGGACCTGGATCAAGAATTTTTGCTACCTGAAGGACAGTAGGAAAAAATAGCACCCTTCACATCCACATCATCCCCTCATTCAAGTCAAAGTACACAGTACCCACAGCCAACCATGGTATTTTGGCACCTGAGGCACAAAATCCTCCGGGGATCTCCCCCCCTTCTTTACAATAGCAATAGCAATAGCATTTATTTCTATACCGCCTATCAACTAGTGTTATCTAAGCGGTTTACAGTGTATTTTAGCTAATTGCCCCCAACAAGCTGGGTACTCATTTTACCGACCTACGAAAGGATGGAAGGCTGAGTCAACCTTGGAGCCTGGCAGGATCGAACTCACAACCTTGTGGTTGCAGTACTGGCATTTAACCACTGTGCCACCAGGGCACATTGGATAGCATCCTATTAGTGACATGTGCAAGCATTAAACCCAACATGCACTTGCACATGACCTTTCCTTCATTTTTCAGGAGGTTGCTATTCTCTTCCACTCTCAATGACCAACACCCCTGCTAGGACTTACATTTCACTGTGATGGCCTCCTCCCATAGCTATTGAAGAGCAGGCAAGAGATTAGAGATTAGAGAAGCATCTGGCTATGTCCCCATAGCCAGATACATAACAATGGTATGATCTGCCTATACCTCCAGAGAACCTGGATGGGTCTTGGTAGATGATGGCATCAGTTCAGTACTGAGCTTTTAGCCCCTGTTTGCCATTATTCATATGTCCATATTGCAAATACACAGGAGATGAGATGGAGATGGAGACAACACAGTGGCCAAGAACAACAGATGGACCCGCTGAAGCCCTCACTGTGTAGTCACTCTGAGTGTCTGCGTGTGCCTTCAAGTTACTTGTCAATTTATGGTGACCCAAGGAATTTCATAGGGTTTTCTTAGACAAGGAATCCTCAGAGGTGCTTTTGCCAGTTCCTTCCTCTGAAATATAGCCTACAGCACCTGGTATTTATTACTAACCAGAGCTGAACCTGCTTAGTTTCCACAATCAGATAAGATCTGGTGCCTTGTGGTATTTCTAGCCAAGAAGGGCATGAATTGTGTTGGTTAGTCGCAACTAGAGTAGAGCCATGGAATCAATAGCTGACTGGTGAGTCAACACATACACAAATCTCATTGATTTAATGGGCTTAATCTAATTGGGACTAACAATGGGATTTAGGCAATAGTGATTCCACAAATGGGATTGCTTCCAGAGTGGAATCAGAATAGGGTTAATACCATTTCACTCTTCCCTCAAATGCTCCAACATTTCACAGATGAAAACTGGGACACATGTGGCTAAGCAACATCTGAGTGTGGTCCAGAGGGCAAAAATTATTAATGAGGAAGAGCACACAAGCTAGGAGAAGCAGCACCAGTTTGCTTTTGCCTGAGCCTACTGGGAAGGCAAGATTCTGTCTCCCACTCTCCTCCCCCCACCCCACTGAGCTAACTGAGTACAAGCTAGTTTTGCACTTTCAACTCTGCTGAAGACAAAAGGGGAAAGTGGGAGGAGGAGCAAAAAACTGGGACATTATAAAAGCAGCAGAAAAAGTGGGAAGCATAGGAATAATTACAATCATCCTTGCCAAACCAGGATGGTTGGATATCCCCTCCCCCGGCCCGCTTTGTATCCCTAAAATCTGTTGGGAAAATTTCAAGAGCCAGTGGTGAAGTCATACAATGCGATGTAGGTTGGAAATAAAATTCTGTTAATGATTGTTGTTCTTTCAGTGGTGTGCCTTCAATTTGTTTCTGACTTATGGTTTCTAAGGTAATCATAGACCCAACTAGAGCCATTGAATCAATAGCTGAATGGTGAGTCAACCCATAAGTAAATCCCACAGATTCAATTGGCCTGTACTAGTTGGGATTTTCCTGGCAGGATATATTCAGCAGAAGGTTGCCATTGATTTCCTCTGAGGCTGTGAGAGAATGTGACTTGCCTGAGTGGGTGTCCTGGGCCAAGCAAAGATTCAAACACTGGTCTCCTGGCATCTTAGTCAAATGCCCAAACCACTATCTTACAAGTATACTACTCTGATATTCTGGGAGGATCAGATTCTAGTGCGTTGTTCTTTTATTCTCCATCAACAAAACCTAAAAGTAGGGCAAAGTGATAGATATCACTACAAAGTCTTGAGGAAGTTGCTCCCGTACTGGTTTCCCATCCTTCCTTCCGACATGGAGCCTCTACACAGTAATCACTGCATAAAAGAGCAATGTTCCTTCCAAAATCAATATGTTGTTATGATAAACAGAATGCTGTCACAAATAGATCCTTCTCACAGCTCAGAAATATGAGCTGTAGTGCCACAAGGATGAGACAGCAGGCTGTTTTGGAAGGCAAAGGGATGTATGTATGTTTGTGTGTGCATGTGTTCAAGCACAAACATATATGTATGCATGTTGAAACATACATTTAAACGTACATCTTTTAAATCCCAGTGTAAAAATAAGACTCATGCATAATTTCTAATGACATTAGTGCTCTCATATTTTTAAATGTGGCTTTTTTAATACAAGCTCTCTTTCATACTTTACCAACTCTTTCTGCTATTAGGGAAAAAAAATGCTTTTAATTTGGTTAGATCCTGTTTTTCAAAGATTTTTCTTCTAACATTTCCAAGAACTCATATATGTTAACAAGGGTCAGGAATTACTGATGCTCTTATTAAATTCCATTTTTTCTCTTAAGAGCACAATCACAAATATCTATACTCAGAAATAAATGGGACTGGTTCCAGTGGGTCTTGCGCTCTGCTAAATTCATTTCTGTTGTGCCTTCCATGTGTGATCTTGCCTTCCTTTTTGTTGCCTATAGGCAACAAACTAGTTAATACAAGCTAATTTAGTTAATACAAACTAAATTTCAGATAAAGAAGAAGAAATGAATGTACAAAGGACACAATTGCCCTCTGCTGTATATTGCAATTATTAGTTTTCTGGATTTCAAAATTAGGGTCAGCTCTAATTCACTGCTCTAAACAAGCTTTCCCAGCTTGACACTCTCTAGATTTACTGGATGGCAATAATCATCATCCTCAGCTACCATGGATATTGGCCATGGATGGGCATGGTAAGTGGTATCATTCAACACGTCTGGAGAGTTCCAGGTTGAGGAAGGCTGATTGTTATATTTAAAAATAATTACTGAGAGAACAATGTTAAAATTCCTATGTCATTTATCTTTATATCATCTTTCAGTCCAAAGCTGAAACAAGGCTACAACAATGGCTTTGATCCAGGCTAAATTCACTGGACTGGGATCCTGCTAAAACTAATGAGATCTGTTTTTATTAATGCTAACTTTTTATGTTGATTTAATAAGACCTAAGACTTCCATGGAACAGGACCTAATTTAGTCTGAACTGAACAAGATGCATTTGCAGTTTTTATTTTTAAAAAATACTCCTTGATCTCTACAAATTTGTCAGCAGAAAAATAATTCCTATTCTGATTCATAAACCATTTCCAGATGGAAAAGATAAACAGTTGCATTAAGAAAAACAGATTAACTCTTAATAGCCATGTTAACCTTCCAGATGCTTTATGCTCTCCAGAAAAATTATTTTAGGGACCACAGCTCCAAGAATTCCCTGGCCAGTGGCCATGATGACTGGATATTATGGGAGATTTAGTCCCCAAAATATTGCTTTTCTAAGCTCTCTTCTTAACTTATCTAGTTTTCTGATTAAACAACTTATGGACTCTGTGTTGAAGAGCATCCAATAATCAAAATGTTGAGCTTTGCTAAAATGTAGTCAGCTGTGGTTTAGCTGTTTGGGATAACTGCTAATCCCACCTAGCTCCAGTGGAGTTCATTTTATCCTCCCACTGAAATGGAGCCATTGTCAATGTACAGTTTCTTTTAAACTGTGCCAGTTGTGAGCACATCCACCATTTTCCATATGCCACCCCTAGCTTTGTTACCAAGACTTTGAAAGGTTGCTGTCTTCCTCTAACAATCTTTTCCTTTCAAAGAAGAAAGTCATTAACACAGTGGCTGTGGAAGATTTTCAAACTTCTGTGCAATATATTATAGGTGTAAACTGGAAAATAAGTAAGACGTTTCCAGTTTTTTGTGGATTTCTTTCAAGCTGATATGGCAGCTCATTCGTACAAAAAGTTAAAAACAACTGCCAACCTCTTTCTAATATGTGATCTCCACTTGCTCTACAGCTAATATAATTCTGCTACGCTCTTAGTTTTCAGGGATTAAGCTTCACAGCTTTTGGTTCCATTTTCTAGCTAGGTTTCATTTGTGAGCTGCCATGGATGTTATGGTTGACATCCTTTTTTTGGAGATATACAGCAGAAATGTGATGCTGTGGTTCTTCTGGACTTCTCAATGGCTTTCCCTATCACTGACCATGGAGACTGGCTTTCTCACGAAGCACAGCGAGCCCCTTGCCTTAACCAATAGACTGGATAAAAAAAGGCAGATTGCTGTCCTATTTGATTCGCCCATACTCCTTGGTTAGTTCAGTCCTGTAGGAAGAACCCTTATATCAGGGCTTTCCAAATGGTGTGCTGTGACATGTTAATGTGTCACCTGAAAAGTGTAGGTGTGTCACCTACAATCTTAGAAATGTGTGTTATTATTTATAAATCATATATTTAAAAAAAAATATCTAAGGTTTTCTTGAGATATGTTGCGTCTCCATTTTGTTATTACAATTTATGTGTCTGTATCTCTTATAAGGGGTTAGTTTAACCTCCGGTTTGCTAGTAAAACTGAATTACTGTGTCGCAAAATGATGAATGTTTAAAAAAGTGTGTCACCAACATGAAAAGTCTGGAAAGCTCTGCGCTATATCCTTCTTCAGAAAGTGAAGAAGATCTGAGGTGGCAGCCTGCCTGGACTCAGTTGTAGGAGTGGTGCTGACATCACCTACATGAGCCTGCTCAGGCTCTAAGGTCTTCCAGAAAGATTTTTCTCTCAGTCCCATTACCTTATCAGTTTTGTTTGAAAGTTACACAGGAGAGAGCCTTCTCAGCGGCCGCTCCTAGGCTTTGGAAATCCCTGTCTAGGGAAGCTAGGCTGGCATCTTCACTTGTCAGTCTGTCAGCAGGTAAAAACTGTACTGTTCAGACAGGCTTTTGAGGAATTGACTGTGAGCACTTTTAAAGATGTGCTGTTTTACAGTGTCTTGTCCTGGTGATTTTTCCCTTTTGATTTTTTTAATCTTCTTTTAATGTGTTTATAACGGTTTTAATTCTATATTTTTAAGCTGTATTTTAATAATAACTTTTCAGTATGTTTCACTTCTCCTTTTGTAACTGTTTTTAACTGCATTTGTTTTAATTTTTGGAAGCTGCCTTTGGTCCCAATATTTGGAGAAATAAGATATATAAATAAAAACACACACATTGCTGAAATGGTGAAAACTGCTTTCTTTTTTTAAAAAAAAGAAAAAAAACCTTCATGCCCTGGCAAAGTTACATGACAGTTCTCCCACAGCTAAGTCCAACATCATTGCAAATCTTATTCCTGACGCTTTGCTTTTCTTTTTTTCCCAAGGATGCCATTGTGGAGAACAAGCAATAAGTACCACAAATGGAAGCCATATCTGTAGCCATAGAGGAACACAGCATCTGGCCCAGTGTACAGAAGAGATTCAGCACTATATAACTTCGCTGGAAAATATATCTGACAAAAGAGCTGTGTTCCTGTTCCCTTCTCCTCTAACCTATAACATCGCAGAGATCATATGATAAGATTATAAGAGGGTTCCTCTGAGAACAAGCACTGAGGATTTTATTAATTATAAGAAAAGAAAAAAAAACATAAATTATATAACGTGATAAACATAAAAGTGAAGGGGGAAAAGTTACATTAAAAAATTGCTTACATTTCTATTTCTCTCCAAATCTATTTACATAATATTACTTATTCAACGTATTATAAATCATACTGATTATATATTTTGGTTATATATATCTGAATCTCATTCTCATTATATCCATTGTTGTTATTTAATCCCATAATTAACATTTTAAAAAATATATACTATTAGTAATTTCATTCTTATTTCTATCCTTTTCAAACTAGATTTAACCTATTGCTATTATGAAGTGTGCCCCATTTCCAAAGCCAATTATATCTCAGATTACTCCACTTTCCAAAATTGTAGCTCTTCTTGTAGAGGTGTTACACCTTATTCTTTTACTAACACCTTTTCCACAAATATCTTCCAAATCACTCCCTTTCAGTATTCCTTTCTTGGCCTTAATTCCACCTGTTAATTTATCATTAATCTCGCTGAGCCCTTCTATCCACATTGAGTAATCCTAGGCAGCTATCATAAAATTGCCACTGTCAGGACTTGCAGGTTAGAGGAACACTTTTAGGCTAATCCCTGTCACGTTACAAAACAAACACTGGATGATTAATGCATAATATCAGAAGACTTTTACTATATGCTTGTCATGAAATAAGCTGAGGTCATGATTGATTTATCAGTCTGACCAGCGTGGCAATTATATTAGCATAGCAAGCAAGTATAGGATGTATTCCCTAGCAACAAGGAAAAGAAATTCCACAGGATTTCTGGAGTGTCTGGCTTAATACCTTTGAAACCATTTTGTTTGCTTTCTTATCTTAGCCCCTGAAGTCCCCACCTCAAGTGTGCAGAATCACTGGAAAACTGACTCAGGGGAGGGAGGATAAATTTCTTCTTCATAGAGAGTGAAAAAGTTACTTCTTTGAATTACAGCTCCCAGACTTCCCCAGACAGCACTCCTGCAAAAATTGCTTCTATAGATTACAACTCCCACAGCTGGGGGATTCTGAAAACAGTAGTACAAAAGCATTTTTTTTTTTCTGCAGGTCTAGAGGTAAACACAAGAATGAAGCTGGAAATGTCTTGCCCAGCAGACTCCAGAAAGGAGGTTGCCTTAATCCTACCTGCAATAGGCTTGAATCCTGTTTACTGCTCTTGAGTAGGAGAAGGAGCCCCAAGATTCTATTCACTGCCATTACCACTAATTCACCCCACATGACTCAGTAACCTAATAGGAGGGGTTTCACTTGCACTGTTTTCCCCAGTGACTCTACAGAGACTTCTCTCCCCTTGCATGGGAGAAGAGAACTGTACATGCATATGCATGCATGCACCAAGCAAAAGCATATGAAAAGACTGCAGAAAAGAGGAGAACATTTAAGGAAAGCTCTTATTCTAAGCAAGCAATCTTACAGTAGTAAAACGGTATTTTGTACATGAAGCCACCTTCCTCCAGGTGTTACTTAAGAGTGGTTACAAAGTCACAAAAACAGCCTAAGCCATATTCAGTAGATGTTAAAAGAAATATACCATATTAGTGTATATACCTGGCGTGGCCCAGGATTTTATTTTCTCATAGGTAATACTTGTTAAAAAGATTTGAGATCCTGTGTCTCTAATTCCCCAAACTGTCTTGTCAAGCACTTGTAACTTTTCCCCATATTCCCCAATCCAACCTGTATTCAGAGTTATTAACATACAAAAGTTGGGTTCCTAAGGGAATACACTGCCCTCCTCCTTGCTGCTAGGCTTCGTCTCCACAGCAACTGGCCTATTCAAGACAGACACAGTTGACTGAGGCCCAACAGCTCTCTGGCTAAGAATTCTAAAGGCCCCTCCCTAAACTACAAACCTCAGGATTCCATAGAATCTCCTTAGGCAGCCAACCATATGAGGTCTTTACCTGACACAGCCAATCATATGAGGTTTTTGCCTGACACAGACAAACAAACTTTGACTTTTATATATTAGAAGATAACATTCCTATTCTTCTCCTGCACAGATGGTGTTCTAGGTCTTTGGATCTTCATAGGAAACTGGGGCCCTTTTTGCATCTCAGCTGTTTGTGCGATGGGGGAGGGCGGCTCATGCGAGAAGCCTCAGCCGAAACGCTGCCACTTCCCCGCTCCTTCGTACCTCAGCTGGCTTGCCAGTGTCACGTCTGTCGCTCTTGAGCCCCTCCCCTTCCTTCCGCAGTGCAGTCTGGGAGCTGTAGGCTGCGCGGGGGGAGGAAGTGCAACCCGCTCGCCTGAGACGATGCACCGCATGGAGGTAAGTGCACGAGGCCGCCACGAGCATTGCATGAGCGCGCATTATTTTCGGCTTAAAGCCAAAAATAAAAAAATGTGCAGCTGCCCCGCTTGAGTCTCATGAGCACCACACGAGTGGGAGTGCGTTGTACGGAGCGACACTCCCACTCATGCGAGGCTCAAGGGGCTCTAGCACAAAAAAAAAGCCATGCGAAAAGGGCCTGGGATTCTGGACCCCTTTGTCCGTATTATATAACTTCTCACCTTGGAAGCATCTAGAAGCTTCTGCACTTCTCCCCAAATTGGTCACCATCATTGGGGAATTGTCTCTCTAATCTCTGTTGCTCCTACATGATGCTGACCCCTAATAAATGTAACCTAAAATAATCATTATCATTAACCCTGTGGTTACTTGGAAAGGAGACTATAACCCTCAAATAGATTGCCCAGATAATGGGAGAGCCCATTATCATATTCCCCATCCCCATGAGATTAGTTTTTTTTGTGATGTGCCACCTATTTGTCTTCAGAGAAAGAGCCACTTCATTCTTGGGCTTCACACATGGACAGCTCTTCAAAAGAGCAGGCTAAGAACCAGACAGATTCCCCACACAAGTAGAAATGGCATGCTCGCCTTCAAATGGTGCCGGACTGCAACTCCAAGCATTTTTCATCCTTGGCTATGCTGGCTAGGACTGCTGGGACTTGTAGTCCAACAAAATCTGGAAGGTTGCATGATTCCTACCCCAACTTTACATGATGGAGATTGGCACTGATAAGACTTTCTCTACAGGTTTTCTCTCCTTTGGATGAAAATTAACAACACAAGTAGCTTGGCAATACAGGGGTTGGCGAAAGGTAAGCTGCCATGATTTGAAATCAGCAAGGATTATTGACTCCCATTTGTTTAATGTAGGCCATTTTTGCATGACACTGTTATAGTACTATTATTTCACTTTCAACATCCTATGGAATCCTGGGGTTTGTAGTTTAGGGAGGGGCATTTAGAATTCTCAACCAGAGAGCTCTTTGGCCTCAGTAAACTACAAATCCCAGAATTCCACAGGATGTTGAAAGTGGAATAATAGCACTATAACAGTGTAGTGCAGAAATGACCATGGTCTCTGTCTGGTGGATCTCAAGGTTCTTGCAAAAAATGCAGTAGATCTTATAAGGTGTAAGTTTACGGTAGCTGTCTGCTCTGTGAAAAAATGCATTTTAAAACCGATATAAAATTTACACCAACTGTAAATTTAAGAGAAAATTTTTATAAAATGCTTCATAGAAGGTATAGAACTCCAGAAAGATTACAAAAAATAACTAAAACCGGGACTGGAAAGTGTTGGAAAGTGATGAAAAGACTGGATCCCTCTTTCGTATGTGCTGGATTTGTAGGAGAGCAAGAACATTTTGGAAGGGGATACATGATGAAATTCAAAGAATTTGTAATCTGAATTTTGAAATGACACCAGAGTTCTATTTGTTAAATATGTTAGGGCAACACAGGGAGATGAGAAGTCATCAGAAGATATTGTTATATTTGATAACAGCTGCAAGGTTGATGTATGCACAATACTGGAAAGAAAAGAGAGATACAGATCTAGAAGAGTGGAAGCTAAAAGTCCTGGATATGGTAGAGATAGAAAAATTAGCATTTTTCTTTGAAAAACAAAACTATCCAGAACTTTGAAAGGGAATGGAAGGCGTTTTGGATTGGTTAAAGATATAAATGTATAAGAAATGAAAGAAAGATATAAAGGTAACTGTTTTTCTCTTGTTAATTCCTTGTTAATGGAAATGTAACTGTTCTCTTGTATAAACGGAAACAAAGTAGATTCAACTGGAGAATACAAGCTTGGAAGTGGGGTGTGTGTGTGGGATACATCTAACAATGGTGTATACCCACTCATTTCTTTTTTATTTTTGCAATTAAATCTTTAATAAAAATATTTTTAAAAAATTCATTTTATCTTTCAGGTGCAGGCATGGCTTTTACTATAGAAACAGCCTACCTCATTTACAGGAATTTATGAGATTGGTGGCCAATTATCTTCTCCAGGCATTTCATGCATCTTTCTGACAACTTTTTCGCAGTTTACCCTTTTGCAGAGCTGGGCTGCAGTCTTCATGCAAGAAGCCTGGGAAGGAAGGCTCTCGCAAGCCTCCCACTTGGGCTCTGCAGCAGCGTCTTGGTCGTGCGAGCACCCCACCTGCACCCCGCCCCTTCCTTCTGCAGTGCAGCCTGGGAGTTGTAGGCTGTGTTGGGGCAGGAAGCGCGACCAGTGAAGCTAAGGAGGCTTCGCATGGCAGGTAAGTGTGCATGAGGCGCCCGACCTATGCACGAGCGCATGCCATTTTTGGCTAAAAGCTGAAAATAAAAAAATTCATATGCGCTGCGCATGAGGCTCTTGAGCGTCGCGTAAATGGGAGTGCGTCATGCAGACCACTCCTCACATTTACGTGATGCTCAAGGGGCCCTTTCGCTTAAGAAATGCCATGCAAAAAGGGCCATGGTTCCCTCACCCCCACTAAATACATAAAGAAAGGGGGAAATGGTTATTCAATTATTTTAGACTCAAGTTGTCCCTCAATAAATTCTGATTCCACAGACTTGTAGACTGGTTTAACTCAAATAGAGACAAGCTGACTTTGTATGGTTTGTATTGGCCAGTATCTGCAATGTCATTGACACTCCTTCATCTCTGGACCCTTAAATGTCTGACAGGGGTTTGGAAGGAGTGTGTTGTTATAAAGTAATGATGAGTACACATATCAGTATAGGTACATATACTCTTTTCTTTTCTTTTCTTTTCTTTTCTTTTCTTTTCTTTTCTTTCCTTTTCTTTCCTTCCTTCCTTTCTTTCTTTCTTCTCTTTCTTTCTTTCTTTCTTTCTTTCTTTCTTTCTTTCTTTCTTTCTCTTTTAAGCAAAAGGGAAGGGGTAAGAATCAGGCCTGATCCAGATTTTAACTTGCTAACATGTTTGTAAACATGAGCAGGGCATACTCCTTGATATGGGAGGCATGGAAGGTGATGAAGGCTTTGCTCTCCCAGATCATAATTTTGCTGTCTCAAATACAATTTTCCATCAGTCGCTATATTGCAAAGAATGAGGCAATGAAAACTGTTCACACCTAGAACTTTTCTATTTGCTGTGTTTACCTTCCCCTCTCTCTGCTTCTTTTCTTTGGATGCCTAGACTGTATTTCTAAGTACTCAACTGATCTTTTAAGTTACTGCAATGTTAGAAATTTGGACACTAAAAGAAAATTTCATTGGGCATAGCAGAATGCATATTTGGAGGAAACAGTGCCTTCATGCCTTGCCACTATTGCTATACCCCTGAACCTTAGGTAAAGAATTCAGTGGGGCTGCTCTTAAAATCCTCTGTCTTCCTCTATCATCCAAACTGATTAATTCTTCAGCTTAGCCAAAACAACCTCATTACTGCCTACTTTTACAATTTTAATCTGAAAAGGGTTGTTGCGACATAAAGGATTGTACTAAGTATTTCTCTCCCCCCCCTTTTCCTGCCACAACTTCTTTGGGAGCCATAAAATGTGACCAAATGATAACAAGGGCACTTCCTCCCAACTTTATGGAGCATGGAATGGAACCCTGCATTTGCCTGGAATTCTAATTGGCTCATTTTCATGCAGCTGCACACAGTTATAGCTCCAATTAACCATGAAGAAGTGCCTTAAACACTGAGCTTAAGAATGTTATATACTACACAGTCTTCACAAAAAGAGAGAAAAAGTGATTGTTTGCTCTCAACCCATCCAGGAAAATGCTGCCATAATTTCTGCAGGTTGAAGGGAATAAATTTCAACTATTGGGGAGGAGAAGGGTACAGCAGGTATTTAAGTGACAAAACATGGTATACAAGAAGGGGTTTCACCACCATGCTGAGATTTTACAAAACATGTTCTGTGGAGAATTTGGTGGATTTCCTTCATGTTTAATCAGAACTACATTGTTAAGTCAACCTTGTGACTTCAAAGTTGAGTTCCTGCTGCTTCTCTGCAAATTGGAGTCAAGAGGGCACAATTTGATTTGTAATGAGGCTGCAATGAAGGTCAGGTTGTTCACTTTCTCTTTACCACCATCATCTTCCACATCCAACTTTTCATAGACTTTTTTTTAATCGTGTGGTTTGAAAATAATAGGTAAGATCCTACATGCTGACTTTGTTATGAATGTGTTATAAGAATATTTGGTATCTATATTAAGCAGAGGTCAGTTTAGCCAATGAAATATGAGCTTGTGGTAGGAAATGAGAAAATATTCAGGATGGTCTTGCAGGGTGAAAAAAAAGGGAAAACTTACATTTATTGTTTCATGACATCCATCTTGGGATAGGAAAGGAGTCAGACAAAAGAACCCAACCTAAATTTCAGTAGAAGAGCCCCTAAGACTGGCTGTCATGCATGCATGTAAGCCATCCTGAGGCAGGAGCCTCATAGATGCTTCCTTCCCAAAGGGACACAAAAGACTAACTTTTGGAAGAAGGGAAAAGTGACCTCTGCAGGCAGGAAGGAAGCAAAAAGTACATAGATCAAAGAAAGAAACAGAGAGGTGAAACAAAGGCCCTTTCCGCACTTTACCTTTTTCCAGCACTGGGGTGTGGGGATTGCGCGAGCAGCCTCCGGCGAGAGGCTCTTGCGTCCCTGCTGCTTCAGCTCCACACAAGCTGCCTGCTCGCATGAGAGCCCTGCCTCTTCCTTCTGCAGTGCAGCCTGGGACTTTCCCAGGCTGCGCTGGGGCAGGAAGTGTGACTGACATGGCTCCGGAGGCTCCGCACGCCAGGTAAGTGTGCGCAGGACCTGGGAGCAATGCACAATCGCGCACCATTTTTGGCTTCCGGCCAAAAATGAAAAGGTGTGTGATAGGCGCCTGCCGGCCCCTGGAGCATCACGCAGTTGTGAGTGTGCCAAGCAGATCGCTCCTCACAATCGCACGATGCTCCAGGTACCCTTTTGCATGGCAAATACCATGCGGAAAGGGCCAAAAAGGTAGGCATGATTTCCAGTATTCTCTTTCACTAATCGCTTTATGCAAGCACTGATGCCTCTTTGCTTCCAATGCGTGTAACCAACTATCATCTCCTGTCCCTACCCTGCATACTGTCATGTGATGAGGAATTGTGACAAGGGTCCTACTTCTGATTTTTTTAAAAAGTGTTTTTATTAGACATGAAATTTAAATACATAGAAACACTTAAGGGAAGAAGAAAACACACTAAAAAGACACACAACAACTATCTAAACCATGCAGCACAAAAAACTGACTAACCTGAAAAACAACAAAACCAAAAAAACCTAAGCTATAACAGCCAGAAGGATAGACATATTACTTCCAGCCCCTCAGCTGATGGTTTTAAGATAAGATACTAAATCTACTTCTTCAGCTATAGGTAAGCTATACTTCTACATATTGGCAGGAACTATTAATTTCCAAAACCCAGAACTAAAATTTTTCGCAATACTCATTCAAGTATGCAATAACCATGTCCCAATCTTTCTTAGGAATTACTTAATGGCAATTCTTTTGTAAAAATAGTCAGTTTGTCCATTACTGCCAGATCATAGAATTATATCAACCAGTTCCATTAGTCTGCATTTTATTTAATGATGCTTTTGGAAGATCTCTCATTTGTCTTCTCACATAGCAGGCAATCCCATCTCTAAGCAGGTTTCTCTGCCATGCTACCCAAGAATCTAACCTTTACACTTTATCCAGTTCCAAGCAAACGTAATCTCTCAATGTTTTCAGGTGATCAGCCAAAGCATCAATCATTCTTGCATGTATAACTCTGTTTTTCATCTCTGATATTCCTCTAAATCTGAGGGATCACTCCCTTTCCTTAAGGTCAAGTAAAATCATCACATCTATGTTCTGTTCTTGGTCCATAAATAATTTCTCAGTCACTTTTTCTAATTCCTGTGTCTTATCTTCTAGCAATTGCATTTCTTTATCTGTTTAGTCTCCATTGTTATCCAAATCAGTGTGTCTTATGTTCAACCTTGAGTTCAGCTTTCATGTCTTGTTTAAAATCTTTTCTCATTTGATTCATAAACTCTCATCTGATTCAGATCTGCCCTCATTTGTTTAATCTCTGCCAGAATAATTTGATTTGAATCAGCATCCTTAGATTATTCAACTGATGGTCTTATTAAACTGCACATTTGCTGCTTGTGTCTGCTTAGATATCACTTTAACAGCTGTCAAACTCCTTACTTAAAAAGAATATTTTCTATTGTAATTATTCCACTTCACCTCTAGAAGTCAGTATATCCATACAATTCTCTGTAGCTGCACTTCAGCACTCTAACTCCAGGAAAGTCAAGCTCAGGTCACCCTAAGTTCACAACCAGTTCACTTCCTGTTTTCCATCCAGTAGCAGCGTCCTGGAAGCTTATCCACATAAGAAGCACGCTGTTTTTTCCCAGGATTAGAACTTATTGGCAAATTTAAATCTTTAAGTCTTTAAAGTTAAAAATAGTTTATCAATAAAAATTAAGGGGTTTAAAACCTCTAAAGTTACCAAAGCTTTTAAAACTTCTTGCAGTTGTAATTATTAACTCAGTTCTACTGTGCTGTTCACGTTACTAATTAAAAAGTTTAATTTAGATGTTTTCACTCATGCAAAGATTACAGAAATATTCATGATGAAGTGTATTGTTTCTCTCAGCTGAAGGACTTCCTTAAGTGTAGAATCTTGTATTATTAGGAAATTAAGAAATTTCAGAACATCACTAGTTCTGAAAAATGGTTGCTGGTATATTTCCAGGCTCATGTGTCTTCCCAGTCTTCTCCAATCCACCCGCACTTCCAAGGACACTTTCTGTGTTCCCTAGATGCCAGAATCAGGAATCCAGACCATGTGGGTGATCTTCTGAGTCTCTTGTGCCAGGAAGGCAGTTGTAACTTATTTTCAATGTGTCAAACTTCTTCCTACCACATCAAGTGCCTCATCCCTTAGCAGAGTTCACTAAAGAATGAGGCTGCATGGCACTATTCCATCCCAGAATTCCCCTGCTTCTGATTGTTCCAGCTTCACTTATTGAAATGTGGGGGCTAGAAATGTCATCCTGCTGGGCTCCAATCACCAGCAGAACTGACCTTATTTGCTCTGTGCGGCTTCCTGGAGTTCAGGGAATATTTACGATCATGGTAATAGTGCCATGATCATGAATATATAGTGTAACTGAACGTGTAACAGCATGTTGGGGGACACACATCTTTTCTTGCTGTGAATCTTAAGGAGAAAGAAGCATCCGTTAGCACAAAACCTACATGCACACCATTGGTTTGGCCACATACCTTCACAAACTACATTGGCTACTCTGTGCATCGTTTTCACATTTGGATACATGTGTGCATGCATATATGCATATGTGCACATATAAAAATCACACAGAGAGCTTGGAAAAATTACTTACACAGTTCTTTTCTTACTTGATCCAAGAAGAGAAGGAAGGGACAGAATTTTCAAAGTATGATTACATTTAATCTTTAAATTTGGGACATGGCTGAGAGAGTACTGATATCCAGCTTTTCTGTCTCTGGCCTGGCAACCACAAAGTGCAAAATCTTAGGTCATTCCACACTGCACAGCTATTGCAGTATGAATCTACTTTAGCTGTCATGACTACAACCTATAGAATCCTGAGATTTACAGTTTATGGAGGGGAGACGGGTGTTCTTAGACATATCATGAGAAGATATGACTCACTAGAAAAAACAATAAAGTTTGGCAAAGTGGAAAGGCAGTAGGGAGAGAAGAAGATCATATTGCAGAGGGATAGACTCAATCAAGGAAGCTATGACCCTGAATTTGGAAGACCTGAACTGGGTGATGACAGGGTGACTTTGAAGTCTTGTATTCATTGTCAACTTGATGGCAGTTAACAACAACAACAATTTAGAATTCTCAGCCAGAGACAGCCTGTCCTGTCACCAAGCTACATATAAGATTCCATTTGATATTTGCTTGGTAACTGAAGTGGAATCATTATGCTATGATTGTGTAGTATGAAAGGGCCTTCTGTCAGATCCCCTGCTTAGTGTTAAGTCAATCTGTCATCATGGATATATGTTTAGGCCAAGGATGGAAATCATGAGGCTCTACAGCTATTGTTAGACTACATTTCTCATCTACCATAAGCAGCACTTCTGATGTTGAGGAAAACTGGTAACTGCAGCCCAAGAACATCTGTAAGGCTGCATCACTCCAATCCCAGCTTAGGCAGTCATTCTAAGGAAAGTGAGAGCCAGAGTGGTGTCGTGGTTTGAGCATTGGAATAGGACCCCTGAGACAAGAGTTTGATTTCCTGTTCAGCCATGGAAACCCACCGGGTGACTTTTGGCACATCACACACTCTCAAGTTTCAGCAAATTCCATGATAGGTTCACTTGAGGATTGCCATAAGTTGGAAATGACTTTAAGGCACACAACACACACATATACACTAAGGAAATTTTCTCAATTGGGCATACTCAAGACAGTTTGGCCTACAATTCGTCTTGGCTCCAGCCAACATTTTGAAGGCTGAGGCAAGTTGTGCTCTAAAATATCCAGAGGACACCAGGTCGAGGAAGGCTGTATACAAAACTTTACAGCAGTTCAGATCAGTGATTAAGAAGCTCTGCACTCAGCTATACTCTTGAGTAAGAACAGATGGGGTCGCAAGGCCAGCAGACACAAAACAGACTCTGCTGCAGAGTTTCTCCTGGAACTATGGCTTACAAGTAACCTCTTGCCCAGCTGCCTATGAAACGAATCATCAGTACCAGGGCCATCAAGCTGTGACCTCAGGAGAAGTTGATATTTCTATCTTCTCAGCTGCAAATGTCCAAACATAAGTATGTAATGGCTGCATCTATGACTGATAGTGGTTTATGGGCTAGTAACCTTTGTGAATTTACTTGAAAGGCTGCCATATGTGACTATTTGTTATGCTCCCTTCCTCCACACACATAATAATAATTTTGTCCTAGGTGTCCCACTCCAAGTTATTTTCTCCCTGATACTAGCTTCTTCTGCCTATCAATATGATCAGAAATGACAGAGGAAAGAAGCTTGTTCTACTACCTAAAACTGTTTTTTTTTTGTTGTTCCTAAATTATTACACTGTAAATATGCAAAAGATATGATTAAAAGAAGAATCTACTACTGAATAAAGCATGACCATCGGTTTGGAAGGGACCTCTCTATAGACTGTATGGCCATTTCCGCACTACACTTTTGTAGCGCAATTATTCCACTTTCAACATCCTATGGAATCCTAGGGTTTGCAGTTTTGGGAAGGGCCGGCAGGCCCCTCCCGAAACTGCAAACCCCAGGATTCCATAGGATGTTGAAAGTGGAATAATTGCGCTATAAAAGTATAGTGTAGAAATGGCCTGTGAATTGCAAATCAAAATCTTGCTTCTTTTAAAAAAGTCATATATTTTGCGCCTGTTAGATGGTGTTTTCTTAGGAAGTTAGTGACATTAACATTTATGAATCTTAGCATATTTTAAACATAGTTTTAAAATAAACATAGTTTAAAATAGGTGTGCAGGTGGTGAGCTGTTTGGTCGTGATTCATAAGCTGTTCATAAACAGCAGGGACATAACAGTTGCTGTTCTACAGTACATATTTTCGGCTCCAAGAAGAGAGGGAAAAAGCTACTGTGTCAGTTAATAGTAACTATGTTGGCTCAAAATAACCACATTGCTTTTTCATTTTTAATTGTGCATCTGTTTTCCCATCTAGACATTAGGTTTAATGACAAAACATACTTCACACAAGCTCTTTGTGCCTCCAGACATCAGCCAGCAGACTGGTGTAAATGAAGGCCATATCCCCTGCAAGATTAAGAGCTCAGTCCAAAGTCACGAAAATGGTTGAGAGCCAGCTGAGGTGACACTAGGCCAGCCGAAACTGTGTTGAACCTAAGAAATAGCTTCAATATAGGACAGGGAGCAGCCTGGAACTCAAAGGAAGTTACTTTTCTGTTGCTAATGAAGCTGAAATTTTATTATCTGGCTTTTATTGCCCTTTGTCCTGGTCCCCAAATGGCCAAGAACAGGAGTGGCATCAGCCTGCATTGATATCACTGTAGACCATCTTAACTGACAACAAAAATAACACCTGAGACAAAATGTAGGCCTGTGACTCTAACATGGTCACTTTTCTTCTCCTGTGTGATTTTTAACATCTTTGCCTGATGAAGAAGCCAAAGAAGCTCTGAAGGCTTGCATGATGTGCTTTCTGTACTTTGGTTGACCAATAAAGCTACTGCTCTTTTGTGGATTTTGAATTTTGTTGTATATTGCATTGAATCTAAATTCCTTTCAGGCTAGGAATGCTGGAAATGACTTAAGGCTATCTTGACCTTGGCCTTGTTTTGGCTCAGCACTGTAGATGTGTCTCAGCACTGGAAGATGTTTGGATCTGGCATAAATTGTCTTCTTCCTCACTCTGTTCCTTCTTCACCCCTTTGCTGGGTCTCCTGCTGACTGATCTCAGCTGGCAGAGCAGTCCTGCTATCAGATCATTCTGCCAGCTGATCTCTGAAATCATCCAGCAGAGTGGGTTATGTTGGCATAAGGGGAGTTCAGCCAGCAGAAGGCCATTTCAGCTGGCACAAGAGACTTCTGTCTATTCCTGACTCTCTACAGATGGTGCATTTTTGAGTTAGGATTGCACTGTAAGGCTGCTACATCAGCCCTAACATTTACTGATGAATTATTTGGTAGTTTTCTAATAAAGTGACACGGTGACATTTGAAAAATACACAGTTTTATCAGCTTCTTGACTTATATTATTGAGCTGAAGCTTACCAATTACAGTGAATAAATCTTACTAAGAATGAATTTTGGACTAGTCCTTATTTGATAACTGCATAAAACAGGACTGGACAGCCATTTTAAAGAGAGCTCTCTAGCTTAAGGAAAAAAAATAGAATTGGATCTGAAACACAACAGATGCTGTTCACTTTAACTCTGTTTTTAATCACAATATAACTACTTAAAGACATAAATATTATGGGACAACCTAGAAAAATGTTGGCCTGATTCTCACAAACAGCAGATGTGATGGTATGTTTGTGTGTGCCGTCTTACTAAATATAAATAAATCCAAGTATATAGGTAAGCTTTGTTGATACTTGTTGACTTTGTCCATGACTTTCCCTGTTAAATCCAAATTACACTATGACCATTACCCCCTATGACCCAGCATAGAATGGAGTTTCACCTTTGGTGTAAAGTGCATTATAAAGAAACACTATTATTATCTGCACTACAGCTTGCCATTCAACTACCCCCTGGACTTACTGTTAAGCCTTTGCAGCCCCCTACCATGGCCATTCCATGCCTTGCGAGAGTGGAAAGGGATCAGAGAAGCATCTGGCTATGTCACCACAACCACACATGAAATGTTTACGTGAAATGTCTGCTGAGTCTACCAGAGGTCTCAGTGGACAATGTAATCATTGAGCAGCTAGCTACAGAGGCATAGCCAAACACTTCTCTGATCTCCTACCACTCTCCATGGAATGGCTAGAGGTCTGCAATGCAGCTCAGTACAGTGGTATATCAGGTGCGTTTTGGTCATTGCAGAGGGAGGAATACCGACCTCAACTGTAAGGCCCCGCTTTGGGGGTCCCCAAGATCAGTATGGTTTGGATGGGTACCATACCTAATTGGCAACACATTTTATTGGCTCTGATATCAAATTCAAGCCTGGGAGGTGACAGAGAGGTCAAACTGAGCGAGGGAAAGAATTTGGCTGTAAATGTGAGAAGCATAGGTCAACTCCAAAATTCCTCCAGATAAGACTGAGTCATTTGTCAGGCAAATACACACCCTTCCTGTGGATAATAGGCTTAAATAGAAGCTGGAATTTTCCAGGGAATCCAACTGTGAGGAGCCCACCAGGACACTGATTGACAGACATCCATCCCTTGTACACTTGGATTCTTTCTTCTGTCCTCACAGCACCCACAATAGACAGTTATTACTTTGTCAATCAAAGCACTAAGCCCATCAACAGGCGAAAGATTCGTTGTCTACAACAGGTTCCCTTTGTCTTGCATCTGGAAACTTCACAGCCACAAGCCATTTTCAGGGTACAAATACCCCTCATTTCAGGATGTCCAGTGCAGTCTCTCGAAGGTCTACCTGTCACTCTGTCCATCTGGCTCCTGAATGAGAACTGTCCTTAGGTCCTACCTAAGCCAAAATACATTTCTGATCTTCACTGCTCTTCTGGACTGGTAATTATAAATCCCCCCAAATCCTTCAGCCTCTCTATAATTTTTCCTCCCTTTCTCTTTCAGCTAGCTCTTGTGTGAATGTGTGATTGTGTGTATCTTGTGTGCATGCATGAGTGAATTCCTCTCAGTAAAACACATTTTTAGCTTACTTTTGAATCTCTGGCTGGTTCTTCTCCTGCGTGTGCCAGTAAACACTGGTAGAAAAGATCTTGCTAAGTTCCCCCCTCTCGCAGCCTCCTGATTTTGAGCTAATTAATTCCCCATTTTTTCAAAGAGGTATTTGGCATTGCAGGGTGGGCCTTGTGGCACCTACGTTTTGGGATAACACAACAACAACTAAAAAGAGAAATATGCAGACATAAAATTGACTTAGCTTTGTTTATGCTGTTACCAGGCCATATACCCCCTACTTCATGATATGGTTTAATTGTCAAATATTAATTGGCATGAAATATAAATTATATCCTTCTATGGCAGAGAAGCGCTGGCAAAGAGGAACTGTCTGCACACATGTGTTGCAAAACTAGGTCAGATCAGGATCTCAGGGCATGGCTAGGTCATAGTCAGGGAAATTTTGGTGATAATGGACTCACAAATCTCCCCCAACAACTTGATCTTTAGAAACAATAGTGCCTGAAACTACCTCCACAGAACAACACATTGTCTTCTGCCCCACCATGAAGGAGCTATCATGATTCCCATCAGTTCTTTGTCATCTAATGCTAAAGCCATTAACTTATACTGGACCCCTTTGTCTACTCTGCCAGAGAGCCATTAACACCTTCCCCCTCTCAGGGCAGAAAAATAGTATTTAAACCCTGGCTCTGAGCCAGATAGCTTGTAGTACTGTGGTCATAGGCCATCACTCTGCTGCTTCAGTTCCCCTTCAGACTCTTTATGTGGGCCATATCACTTCATCTTTTCTCTCCAAATAGGAAAATATAACCCAACTTCATCCTAAGTCCTTGCTATCTGATTTTTCCTCCCTTTCCTTCAGCTAGCCTTGTGTGATTGCAAGACTGCTTGGATCTTGTGCGTGTGATTGTTAATTACCCTCAGTAAATTGAATCTCTTGAATCAGAGAAGCTGGCATCTCTGCATTAGTACTGGTATACACAGGTGTAAATAATCCTGTTATTTTACCTCCCTCTCATAGGCCTCCCTTTTGAGCTAATATTCCCCACTGTTTCACAGAGGTACTGATATCATAGATGGACCCCTGGGTCACCCACGTTTTGGGATAACAATGCTACTAACTGAATGTCAGCCTCTTATTGTTTACATGATGGCTCTTACTTATGAACAGAGACTGGAAAAGTTATTTTTTGGACAATGATGTGCCAGTGGCCTTTGCTGGTTGCTGAACTCTGGAAGCTAAGAGTTATAGTCCAAAGGACTCTGAGGGCTATAGTCCAAAGAATTACTTTTTCGAGTTTCTTCTCACAAATTGATGCTTAAAATGTGAAAAATAATTAAAACTCTAAGGGGTTTTGCGAAGGGGTCTGTAGAAAAATACTTATGTATTCAATATCTGTAAATAAAACTTTGGAAAAGGCAAACATTGTAAACAGTTGTGGAATTGAATGATTTTATTTTGTTCGATTTGAATAATAAAAATAATGAAAAAAAATTTAGTTATCTGAGCTTTTCATCTTGGTTTACTGTAAACACTGCTATTTTATTTTATGTATGTTATAGTTTTCCACTTAAAAAAAGCCACTAAGGGTGGGTAACCATAAACAAATAAAGATGAAAAACAAAAGCTTAATTAAAAAACAATATGCAAGCAAACAAATAAATTAGCAATACAGTTAAGAACAAAGCAGTAAAAGATATAGTTAGCTCCTAGCCTTTTAAAGGGTAACATTGAGCATTTTACAGTAATGCTTTTAAAGGCTATGAGTACTGAAGATGTATCTTTTTCCTGACAGTTATGTTAATGACACCGTTTTAAACAGTTCACTAATTTTGTTTACCAAGGCACATACTGTAATGTCATCTTCCCAGTTTATTATTTTCCAATATCATCATTGTTCCGATTTGCTCAATTACTCTGCTTAAGTATGTTCTTTTCTGGCTCAGCCCACACGTTTTCCTCCACGTGCCATGGAGCAGTTAGCAAATGTTTCTCTTCTCCCTTTTAGAATAATGAAGTCTGGGGGGAATACGTTGAAAGCTGTCATCTGAGATACAATACTATGGAGTCAATATAACAAAGAACCAGACAGGGCACAAAAAGAGAGGGGAAAACGATGTGGTGACATGCCGTAAATAATTAGTTCCCTGTAGTAACCAAACTGTCTGGGAACCTTCCTGTTGGCAGTATAAAGGAAAATGCTTTCAATGGGTTTGTGTTACTCCTCCACTAGGATTCTTGCAATATAAGTAGAATGGTTCAATTATTTGGCCCTGTACCCCTTTAAAACCCCTTTAACCGGTAACCATTTTGTACCTGTCCAGGGTACTGCTCCGTAAGCTGATGCTGTGTTAACTATGACCCCATATTGTCTTCACCAAATATCCATGCTAGTTGTGGGCTTTTCGAGGCCACAGATACTGAGTCCCATGCACCACATAAAAGTGTTACAGATGGGTTCATAGTCAACACTCTCCAAAACACAAATCCCTCCAGAGTTACACCAAACATCTGTGCTGGGTACAAGCTGTTTCGCGACATAGAGCGCTAGTGTTTGGGCCCATCCCGACTGTGAATCTAACATACCTCAAGCATAAATAGAGTCCCAATCTGGATTATACAGATACAAACCATAGAGCCAACAGAGTCAGCATTGAGGGAATAAAACAACACTGCTCCCTTCTTCCTCTTGCATAATATTTATACTTAGCAGCTATTTACACACTTTCTGGAGATCATCCCATTTAATCCTCTGGGTCTGTCCCCCCCTCCGTTAAAGACCTTTGGTGGAAGTAGTAAAAGTGGTGGTGGTGGTGTGTGTATGTGTGCATTGTGTGTGTGTGTGTGCATTAACTATGAACACACATGTTACGCAGGTCATATCGTAGCAGGGCTAGATAACACGAAACAGAAAAGACCCAAGGACACTGTCTTATACCAAATGAGATCATTAGTCCTTCTAGGTCAGTATTGCCTGCACAAATGATAGGCAACCAGTACACTCTAAAAGATTTGTATCAGACTTTCCATAATTTCAGATCATTGCTTTGCTGGCTAGGACTAATTGGTGATGCAGTCCAAAATATCTAGAGGTCAGCAGATTGGCTAGGTCCAGTCTGTGCAGATTGGCTAGGTCCAGTCTGTGCAGATTGGCTAGGTCCAGTCTGTGCAGTCTGTTTCTCAAGATCTGGTACAGGAGTCTTCCCCAGTCCTTCTAGGAGATGCGAATAACTGAATCAGAGGTTTTCTATTTTCCCTATGAACTATATGCTCTACTAAGAGCCAGTGTGGTACAGTGCTTTGAGTGTTGCACTACTACTGTAGAAATCAAGATTCGAATCCCCACTCAGCCATGGAAAATCACTGGGTGAGTTTAGTCAAGTCACACTCTCTCAGCCAAAGAAGAAGGTAAAGGCAAAGGCAAATCCCTTCAGATCTTGCCAAAAAAGTGCATGATGGGCTCACCTTAGGGTCACCATAAGGTGCAAATGACTTGAAGGCACACAACAACAAAATATGCTCTACCAATCTTGGCCTTTTGCCACCAGCATAGGTGGCTGCTGAAACCATCCCCATGCCTTGTTCTCCTGGAACATCAAACAAAATTCACTACATGACATAATATTATAATGTGAGTAAGTTTCCTTAGGGCACTGGTGACACCCAGTGCCACAGTGATCAAGTTAGTAACCACTGTTGCCTTTTGCTGAGCAAATATTATTTCCTCCTCCCTTTCCAAATATATAAATAGCTGGGAAATTCCACTGGCATGCAAGAGAGAATGGATAATTATCTTCTGTCATCGGTGACACCCGGGCAATGTCCAATAGGTTCCACAAAAACAGAAGACTCTCTATTCTAGATCTTCAGATTCCAGCAGGCAGCTGAGGAAAATGTTTCACATTAAGTCAAGAGGAATTGGCTTGCCAGTGCCAGGAAACTCCCCGGCTGCAATTGCATACAATCCATATCATGTAGGCTGTGCATGTTATTGGTGTTTATTTTTGTAGAAAGCCATCCTAAGGGGTTGTTGAGCAATGCTAGTGAGATATGTACAGAGAGAAAGAAGAATAGAAGATATGAAATAAGAAGATAAGAACATTTCAACGTCACTATTTCTAGAAACCCCAAAATGTGAAACATGGGGGCAAGGAAAGAAGAGCATTCAGTAACAGTACTCCTGTTTTTGTAATTCAGCACTCACATCATTATAGGTTCTCATATATCTTTGATTCAGCCTGTGACTTGAAATGATTTTCTGTTTGTCAGGCAAAGTTATCACTGTACCAGTTCAGATGGACAGATCTGATAGATTTCAGTTTAGCCTCATCACACATACCAACTGAGATACAGTTTTCTGATGTATTTTGCAAGAAGAGATAATGTTGCTTCTGCATGATACGATCATAAGTGCCACTAGAAATCTTTAAGAAATATATATTTTAGAAAGGAATCAGAGTGTAGCCATTGGAGGGGAACAGATGAGGTCATTACCTCCCAGAAAATAACTCTTTCTACCCCAATGAAATATTCCTTCAGTCCACAAGTTTCTAGAATTGCAGAGAGTGAGACATTGAAAATCATTCACACTTAACAACTCTTCTACTTGCTGTTTTCCCATTCCCACAGCAATTTTGTCCACTTCTTTTCTTTGGATGCCAAAACTGTATTTCTAAATGTTCGACTGAAGTTTTAAGTTACTTATGCTAGACATGTGGGGACTGACAGAAAATCTGGGCAAGAGGCAGAATTCTTATCTAAAGAATAACACTCTCATTTTGCTCACCACCCCCCTAAAAGGTATACCACTAAATGGGCTATGGGAACACTTAAATTTTCTTTCCAGAATTGACATCCCACCTGCCACATAAGCTCTCCTTTTAAAATCTCTGTATACAATATTCCTTCCTTTGTTAGTCAAGTTTTCCTCTGCATTTTCTCACAAAGCCACTTATCTATCCTAGGTAAAAGAGCTAGTTCATTGTCTGAAGAAACTGATGATAAACATACCTAAGGACATAAGACAACCTGCACTGGATCAGGCCTAATTAGTCTAGCATTCTGACTATCCGGCTAGGAGCCTATGGGAAGGCCACATACAGGACAGATATATAATAATACTTCCCTTGCCTGTGTTCCCTAGTAAGTAGTATGCAAAGAGACATACCTCCTTTGACACTGAAGACAGTGCCCTGAATCCCAACCTGAGTAGACCAATTGAATTAATTGGATTATCTATGGCCATTTCTGCACAATGTTGCTATACCACAATAGCAGCAGCTTGTTTCCGGGTCAGGAGTCATGCTACCACACGATGTTGTGGCCATGCAGTTGTTATTCCATCCCCAAACATTGCAAAAGTGCCATATTCTAACTCCAGAAAAAAATCCATTAAGTGCCTCCTTTAGCGTTTCAATCCCATCAGCTGGCTCACTGCAGAACCATAATAGCACTTTATAGCACTTCCTGTTGACGTGGATCCAGCAGTGGGCAGACAGTGGGCATGCTCAGTTTGTCCCTCCCTCAGTGACTCGCATGGCATGGTAACTTAAACATCACCTCTTGAAGTTTATTTTAAAGTTTTCCTTTGAGTTAAAACTTTATTTTTTAATACATTTTTAGACATTATAACATGAAAATTAGGGATGAGACAAATCCAGAATTTTCCAAATCAGAATCCGGATCTGGATCCAGATCCCTGGAAGGTTCTGGGAATCCATGAATCTCACAAACCTCAAATCTTTCAAATCCCCTTTTTAAAAAGGGTTTAAAAAGCGAGGGAAAGAAAGCATTTACTGAAAAGTGTTTTTGAAGCAGAATTTGACATCTTTGTTTAATGAAAAACAGATTAAATAATAGTTTTCACTTTCAGGAGAACATACCCATACTTCTTATTAAGAAGATACAAATGCAATTGACATGTTCATCTACTACATGAAGTACATAACTCCTGAGTCTTGATTCTTTCCACAAAATTAAGAACAATCAAAAACATGCTACTTTTAAACTTGTAAGAGTTCCTGCCTGAACTGTTTCAGGGCAATGTAAACAAACAAAAAACATAGCTGAAACCTTTAATGCAGATTTTTGTTCAAAAACACCAGCATTCTAACTTGCTCTGGTTCTAGCCTACCGTGTTTTTATCAGCTAAGACACCTGATGTGCTGACATTACTGTTGATGGTGGTGTGATTAGGAACTTTTTGGACAGTTTCCTCAAATTAGGATATTTTTGGTTGTCCTTCCAGTACTTCAAGATGTCCGCAGATGGCAGAAGCAGTGGTTCTGGCAAGTAGGCGTTGATTTTATCTTCAGGAGACAAAGTGCAACTGTCTTCACTGCTGTTAGATGGGGTCATCAGTTGAGCATAGTGACTCCACATGCTATGAACTCCTTCTGGTTCACTTGACAACACTAAAATGGTGTCTTTTTGCTTTTCTTGTGATTGACTGCAGCTCAATGACATCTGCTTACAAATGAAGATCAGAAATTTCCATGGCCAGTGTTGATTTCATTTGATCAAGATGTTCTTTGTTTAAAAAGACACTGGATTTGAAGCAGGGATCCAGGACAGTTCCAAGAGTGTACAGTTTTTATGTCTCCACAGACTGATAGTGCTTCTTCAGAGATGTCAGCAAGTCATTTCGGAAACCCTGGATGGAACCTAACGTTGATTTGAAGTTCTGGAGAGTAAAAGTGGTGCTATTCACTAAAGGAATTATTTCTGAGACGGTCACTTCACTGGAATTGGCCACAAATGTCGCTCTATCAAACACATGTAGGAGTCGTATCACTTCTTCTATAGTTGTCCATTGTTGGGCAGTCAGATCTACCTGGAAATTCAACTCTGAAGCAGATAGTAAAACAGGTTGCTTTTGTTCCATGAGATGACCGAGCATGTGATGCTGAGAATTCCAGCTAGTCAGTTCATCTTGTACCAACTGATGGGGTTTCACACCTAGCTTTGCTTGAGAAGCTCGTAACACTTTCATGACTTTAGAAGAGTGCTTGAAATGTCCCACAATGCTCTGGCAGGTGGACATGATCACCTTAATTTCAGTCTTGTTCAGTAAGTCATCTTTGACAACTGAAAGGTGTGAGCAAGGTAGGGCAAATGGTCAAAAGTACTGTGTTCCAAAGTTGCAACCATATTCGGCCCATTGTCTCTCATGACACACACAATTTTGTGCAAGAGATTCAATTCTTTCATATGGTGGTGATGAAATCGTCTATCGCAGATGCTGTATGGGAAACCTCTGCAAAGGGAATGCATTCTAAGCACAAATGATGGTACTCAAAACTGTCATCTATGAAGTAAACTGTCAAACTGAGGCAATTGTCACAACTTATTGAAGTCAATTGTCACTGCAATAAAGTCAGTGTTCTCTAAAAGATTCTCCATGTTTCTTTTTTCTTCTTCATACACCTCTGGGATCACCTTTTGGGCAAAGTGTTTCCTGCTTGGGATGCTGTACCATCGCTCAAGGTGGCTTATCAACTTTCTGAAGCCTTTATCTTCCACTATGGATAATGGCTGGTTATCTTTGCAGATCATTTCAGCAATTAACCTTGTGATGGTTTTAGCTCTTCTGTCTCCAAACTTGAAACTTTGAGTGGTATATATGAATGCTGTCAGAGTCGGTTGGAAAGAAGATGCTCTCTTGCATTTTACTGGGGGCAATTCCAAAGACCTTAGTTCTCCAAAGGAGGAAGCTGCTGATCTTGGACTAGGACTTGAAGGAACTGGTACAAAAGTCCCAATAACAGCTGTATCATCTGTGTCAATACTGTCTCCATGTTGGGACAGCTCTGACAGTCACAGGAGAGCTTAAGAGTGAAGCTGGAGTCACTGTCGATGGTGCATTTCTACCTTTCAGTTCTTGAATTTGGCTGAATGTTGGGTTCACATGGCTGAAGTAGTATGTGAGCCTTTCCCTCTGAATATATTTGCAGAAAACAGAGTGCAACGGGCATAATTCTCATTACGTGTAATTTGGAAGTAGCTCCAGATGTTGGAGGAAGCTTGAGATTGTTACCCTGAGAATTGGGGGTCCCGGGAGGGGCTCCAGATAACCAAACAACAAAAGAAAGATGGGGAAATTAACTCAAGCACTCTCTTAAGCTAGCGAGAGGCAGGGTAACTTAGCGGGAATCTTTTACCCAATGTATACAGCGTCAGGTCAGTGAGCAGTCAGACAGTTGGAATAACAACAATAATATTTATTAGCAAGCAGGCAAATTAACAAGAAAACACAACCTCACTACTAACTAAGAAATAGAAAAGAGAGTTTTGGGGAAAATGGGTGATACGCCACCTTTCTCGCAGTCCTGTAGAAGCCAATTGGAGAGAAGGAAACTCGGCGTGGCTGCCGAGGGGAATTCGCTGAACAGAGCGGCAGTAAGGCTGGATAGAAGTCTGAAGCAATCCAGCGAAAGATCCAGCGAAGTCCGAGGAACTTCAGAACTGGGGGTTTTTATCAGGGAAAGAATGACCGTGGGCTAGTCTGGTCTTGGGTGAAAACAATGAGTTTTGGGCTGGAGACAATGTCTCCGAAAGGTCAGGATTTACATGATTGAGTTAAGGTCCGAATTGACAATAGTATAGCCAGTATGTACATGCAGCTAGCTTGGCAGTTAAGCGCTCAGCTCGCCAGGGTGCCCTCTCAGGGCAGAGGGTCTCTTTGTTTTAACACGCATTTGTAATGAAGGTGTTTGTTTCAGGAGGTCTCCTAAAGCAGATCTGGCAGTTTCTGGCTTGCCTTGGTATACTCAGCAGATAATAGCCATGCCTAGTTTCGCGCTTGTTCGGTGGCCTCACAAACACTTGGCTGGTGGCAGAGCAGGGCCGAATTATGATATCAAAATGATATCTAAAGGTTACCAAAGGCCAGGCCAGTTCACGGTGGTAACAAGATGATGCCATCTCCTGGGTTGATGCTTGTTGCAATTGTGTGACAGGCACAAGAAGATCAGTTGCTCCTAAGAAAACAATTATAAAACAAACAAAAAATGGCAAGGATAATCTTGAGCAAGACATACTCTCTCAGACTTAGCAGATTTCTGCAGATTTCTTAGCAGATTTCTGAAGAAATCTGGCCAGGACAATTGTCATAGTTTTGCCTCAGGATCTCCCCAGATTGAAAATGACATGAAGGCCCTTTCTGCATCGGCAGGAAAATGTGGATTAATGCCTGTGATAATGGGGCTTTCCATTATCTAGGCTTATCAAAGGGAGATACTTCCCTCTTCAGGTAAACCAAGGGTTAATGAGATGTTAGGATTACATCAAGGGTCACAGGGTGAGAGCTGACCAACCAAAAAGAAAGGGTCAGCATCACAGGTCACAAGGTGAGAATTGACCAACCAAAAAGGAAAGAGGCGGGCATCTTGGGGAGGCTTCCAGATCCTTCCAAGGAGGAAAATAAAACGTCTGAGAGGCCATGTGGCCAGAGAGAGACAGAGACACAGAGAGAGAGAGGAGAGTGGGGCCAGTGGAGCTGGCAGCATGCCCTGTCTCCTGGACCCCCCTCTCTCCTCCTTTAGACCATCTACGCCTATAACCTAATTGTGAGTAACTAGAAATAAGTAGTTAGCCACGTTAGGGCTAATGTTGTTATTTTGGGAATTGGCTGATCTTAAGAATGTATCTGTGCTGTTATATCTGTTTTGTAAATTCTTGTAACTAAGTGTACCTGGGAGAAGGGGTCTCCCAAGTGTGATATTGTTTATTTGCATGCCTTGATTAAAACACTTTTATAAACCTCCGTTTCTCTCCATTTCCACGCCAGGGTTGGCACACGCTACATAGGACCTCTCACTCAGGGCAAGGGGGAGGTAGAAGTTCCTTACGCTTAGGGATTAGGCAGAGTCCCTCCTGTTCTGTCTAAGTAATTCATAATTCAGGGGGGTGGTGGCAGCATATGAACTGGGAGATTGCCAGTGTTCCATGCGTGGAAGTCAGCTTTGGAAGGCTGGCAAGAACCCTAGTAAAAACACTGGGAGGGAATTTCCAGTCTTGCAAGGCTAGAAGTCTCTTAAGAGACTGGAAGTAAACCTACAGTGTCACAATGCCACATTTTCCTGCATGTGTAAACAGGGCCACATACTACAGTACAGAGATAATCCAGGTCTAAACTGGCTTTTCTTTGCATAGCTCCTTATGGCATCCTGGGGTTTGTAGTTTGATGATGCACCAGCACACTTTGGCAGAGAAGGCTGTGACTCCTTGTAAAACTACAAACTCCAGAATTGTGTGTGAAAGAGCTTTGCAAGGGAGCTATGCAAAGGAATCTTTCAGCTGTCCTTGAAATCTCAAGAAGACTGTACCTTCCAGTCAAGTCTCAAGTCCTGCAAGGTATTTCAAGTCAAGCCTCAAGTCCAGTCTCAATTCTGCACCCTGCAGTCTCAAGTCAAGTCTCAAGTCCTGCAACAAGGCACTTTAAAAAAAAGCCAGCCTCTAGTTCAGTCTGAATTCTCTACCCTCAAGTCCAGTCTCAAGTCCTGCAAGGGACTTCCAAGTCAAGTCTCCAGTCCAGTCTCAGTCATTCCCAATCCCTACTCTCCAGTCTCAAGTCAAAAGAATATAGATTATTACCTTGCAGAGGGAGGCAGCCACAGGGACAGGCAGCCCCAGCGAGCACAGGCAGCCTTCGGCACATGCTCATAGCTTTGTGCCATGATTTTTGTGCACCCAGGGGGGCCATCGGCCAATCAGGCCTTTGGCGGGCCCTGGAGGCACCAATTTTAAAAAACAAACTATTTTTTGATTAGTAGATTCGAAAGATTCAGTTCGCCTATTTTGGCGCAGTGATTCGGATCTGCAAGTTTTGAATCCTTGCTGAGGATTTGAAGATCCGGTTGGCCCATCCCTAATGAAAATGCAATAGTGTACTGGCATGTTTAGTATGGCTTCCAAAGAAAAACAACATCCCCCAACCAATCAGGGCTAGTGGGGTGAGTGAAGGTAGGGAAAGGGAGTGGCCAAGGGCACTGCAGTGCAGAAGAAACAGTGTGCAGTACCACTGTTCATCAGCTGAAGGTGCGAGGGTGCAGAAAACAGCATTCCCAATCTGCTGCCATCACACAAGTGGCAATGCTGGGATTGTAACAGTATATCATGTTAATGACGTCTAGTGCAGAAATGGCCTATGTGTTGATGGAACATTCAACTATTGATTCAATGGCTCTACACTAAAGTCGTAAGTTACCATTAAGCTGGAAGCAACTTGAAGTCTACCACAACCACCACCACCACAAAAATCACAAATGAACTTTCTTTCCATCCTACATCCTAATGTATGACTTGACATCCGGCTCTTGATCATTTCTCAGCAGGTTTGGGGATATGGGGGGAGTGCAGAGTGGAAGACTATCACCTCCATCCTGTTTTCACAGCTGGAAGCAATTCCATCTCTGGAACTACTGCGGTCCAAATACTATTACTAGTCCCAATTTAAGTAGACCCATTGATTCAATAATATTTATGCATCACTGAACAATAATTCAGCTGGGATTAACCAACAGGACTTCAGTTAGTAAGTGAGAGCTGTATCTAAGAAACATTGGATCTAAAGTAGCCAAATGTATCAATGAGATGTAAATAAATGTTGAATCTTTTTTTGTCTGCTTCAGTGGGTTTGATTGAGTTAGGACTACCATAGGCCACACTGGTGATCTCCCCCGTCTTTTAAAGACATTTCTGATCAAAATGCATTAGGTATTTTTGACCTTCAACCCTGCAATGCACATTACCTTCTTTTAAAGTGCCTGCCTGCAGTATGTGCTAGTAAGAAAATTTTGTTGAATTACATACCTACTGTTAAGCCCGAAATAGAATATCGATTTGTGAGGGGATGATTCCTGTATCTAAGAATCAAACATTTGAAATGTGCCTCAGAGATGGTGTAGTCCAACCTTAGGCAATGCAGGGTATTAACAGCCATAGCAACCCTAAGGACCTTTGCTTATATGCTTCAGTTAAGAAAAGAAACCTCCACTGTGTTCTGAGTATGTCATTTCCACCACTGAAAAGCTCATACCTTTGGGAAGTTCCTCCTAATGTTTTAGCTTAAAGAATTATCTTTGTTTATTTCCTATTCTTCCAGAGCAAGAAAGAAAAATCGTTCATTTTACTGGTGCAACAGCCACTCAAATATTTCAAGCTGCTGATCACATCACCTTTTCATAGACCCTTCTCCAGACTAAAGAACAGCCAAATCCATTTTACTGCATGAGGCAAAAGACAAGATGGCATTCCACTCCATTTCATGACCAGAAGCTGTCTGGTCTAGCACTTGACTGGTGACATGGCAGTATCTTCTGCCACACACAAAGCAGCAGACCAGTTCAAATGTGATAGGGTAGAGATGGGGCACACACAACTCTGTCCTCTAAGAAAGGGAAATGGTCAAAGATTTCAGTGTTCAAAGGACAGCCATAAATGCTCCCCAGCATCTTCCACCCTGAGACAGTTGCCTCACTCTGCCTAACCATAGGGCCAGCCCTGACACCATGCCCATTTTCTCCAACTTTTCCTCACAGACCTCGATCTCCTGGTGAAATCCATATGCCCAGAGTGGGCTGTTATAAGCTACATGCTGGGTTTTATGGGTACAGTAAGGCACCATGCCCCTTCCTGCCATCCTTCCAAGAACTGGCTGAGGAGAATTTTCATGGTTTGAGTGTATCACTAAAGCTTCCAAATGTAGGAGACTTGTTTTGCTGTTACATTTCAGTTACTGTTCTGTAGGAGGACAGCTCTTTTTTGCTTCAGGAAAAAAAAGGGATGCTTGAAAAGGCAGGAGCACACTTGATAACATTTCCAATAAAATTTTCATTTTGAATGACAGTCTGTTGCGATGCATCATGTTATAATCTCGCCTACAGGCCTGGGATTGACTGTCACTTTCTTTATGTGTTACCATTCAGGCTGACATTTCTTATGCCTTGTCCTAATCAAAAAGCAAATTGTTTTGGATAGTTTGATAAAGACCTTTCAAGGGATTGCATTCCGTTACCTAAGTGGTGTGGGAATCAATTTTGTCCTGTAAAAGTGAGGGTTTCATATTCCCCCTGTTAATAAGGCCAAGAACACCTCTGACTAAATGGAAATGTTGTAGTAACTCATTCCAAGAGCTTGTGATGTGGCTAAAAGCCTAAAGAGCAGTATGGTAGCTAACTGGCCCTGCAGGGACTTATAACTTGTCTCAGTGTTATATAGGTGAGAAAAATATGATGTCACATTTGCAGACATGAAGGTAGGTTGATCCCTGAATACATGGCAATGGCACATCTCACAGCAAGTTGAAAGCCCTAAGAGGGGCTCCTCTATTTCAGCCCCACAATACCAGCTAGCCCAATTTGCATATTATGCAAAGTACTTGTGGGATGGATAACAGATTTATATATTTATCTAATACAAGTATATCCTACCTGTCAAGGAGAAACTTCATAACAGATTAACTTAGTAAGTTGATGACTTTTTATCATAGAATTAAATTCAGGCAACAAATATTACATTTAATAATAATTTGTGATGCATTGGATTGGTGATTCTGTAGGATTACTGCTTATTTGCAGCAGGGGCAGGAACAAACTTTTTAGTTGCATATAGTTATTTGTTTATTAGTTTAGACTGATAGTTTTATTTATTTTTTTGTTGGTATTATCAAGTATTATCATGTATTGTGGATTGTTATTCTGTCTTTGTACATATACTTTCTTGTTTCTTATGGGTTTTTTCCCTGTTCAGTTTGTATTTTGGGTTTTTATTCAATTAAAAAAAATCAAAAAGGAGAACCCTCATAAGGGAGATTAGAATGTCATCACGCAGATATTTCCAAAATGTGAAAAGAATATACTAAAGTAGAAAACAATTTTAAAACAGCAGGTACTAAAAGTTGGTTAAATTTTGTCTCAAATGCAAAGCAGAATAAAAAGCATTTTAAAGAAGGTAACCAAAGAAGAGGCCATGCATAGCTCTAGAAGAAGTGAATGTCACTGTGGAAGGCCTGCTGCTGAAAAGATACCAACCAAGCTGATATCTCTTACTGGGAGAGCAGAGAGTAGAAGCACTGACAGCAGCGGAGCTTGGATTGCATGGAGGGGGTGGCGGGAGGGGGGGTGGCCATGGTACACAGGGGCGTGGCTGCAAGCCTGGACACACTGAAAACATTGCTGCCAGGGGCGAACTGCCCCCATTGCCCCCCCGTCCTTACACAACTGAACACTGAGACAATTGTCAGGGCCCAGGAAGGTTCATATGAGTATGACTAGCCCAGACCTTGCAAAAATTATTTTTTGGACTACAGCCTTTTCCGCACGGGGTGAGGGAATCGCCCCGTGCCGGTACTCACCAGACCTGTGTGCTCCATGCCCAGGTCCAGGTTGATCCGGAGCAGTGCATGGCCGCACTCCACACTGCTCCGGAGACGAAAATGGCAGCTTCCGGTTGGTGGAAGCTCTCCACCAACCGGTGAAGCTTGACAGCCTAAAGCCCACCCCCGGCAGATCTGCAGGCTCACACTGGTGCTAGCCTGCAAATCTGCACCGGAGTGCAGCCATGGAGTGCAAACTGCAAATCCCAGGATTCCACAGGATGTTGAAAGTGGAATAATAGCACTATAACAGGCTAGTGTGGAAATGGCAAAAGTTTCCAAAGGAGGTCCATGCTGAGAGTGGTGTTACAGTGCTGTAGTCTCCATGTAAGTAAGGTGTTTGTAGCTGAAGACAGTTCCAGTTCTTCTAGAGAGTACTGAAACTGATGAACCAGCATTGTTGCCTGCTGAAGCTACCAGTGCCTCTGTAGACAGTGCCAAACACAAAAGACATTCCTGGTGGAGTTAAGCAGCTTCCCTTGCACATACTGAACTGTGTTTTCACTATAATTTCCCTCCTCCTAATTCTGCTTTGCAGTAAAGAAAGGGAACAGTGCAATTTTCTTAATGTATTTTTCCTGTAATATGTAAACAGAGAAAAGCAAAATAAAAACCACACACACACACACACACACACACACACACATTCCAGGGAGGGAGAACAGGAGCTGTCTCAGCAATACAGGCACAATTGATTAATATGTTCTGATACTCCCATTTAACAAAAACAACCCTCATTAAGCCATTCAGTTGTATGTGAATATTTCCTTCACCATTTCATGGGACATGGGAGCTTCACTCTTCTTCACATGCTGTGCTTTGGAGCTGCAGAGCAAGAGATGTGGGAGGCAGAGCAGTGGTTTCTGGGGCATGAAGGAAAAGCAAGACTCTAGGATTTGGATGTACAGGTTTACACCAAGATCCTGGAAGAATGAGTTAACTCAAAATCTCACGAGAGAGCATGACATTATTTTTCATTCTCATTACTTGATGTTTAACATTCAATTGAACTCTAGAAATCATCACTTCAGGGCCAGGTTTCCTCCTCTTGATTCATGAGTGCTGGTTGGGTATGGTGGGATTTTTACTCTCACACTTCCAAAAAGTACCAGGCTGATCTATAGGGAATATACAAGTCAGCACAGCTTGTAGTACCACACAATTGGAGTATGGCTCATACAATCTCACAGCCAAAGTGATCACTTGCCGTACTTTCTGAGGAATGTAGGAGCTATAGTCCCACAAGATAAAATTTTCTAGACCTACGTGTTTGCTAACCCTGTTTAGCTACTCCGTCTCCTTAGCTGTGACCGTCAGGAGAAACAAAACAAGGCTCTGATTGATGTGTGCAGAGCCGCTGTTTTCATTGATGTGGCACAGTGAACAAAATGCCGTGCTATGATTGGGAGGATAGGGGTTCAAATCATCCTTTGACTGCTCCTGGGCAGCTTTCTTCTATTCAGACTAATCAATTGCCTACAACTGAAGATAAAATGATACAACTGAAAGCAAACCATTTTGATTTCCTCAGAGGAAATGCAGAATAAAAAATTGATTTTTAACAACTACAACCAGTGTTGTTGTTGTTATTACTAATATTCTAAGGCAGTGCCTTTCTTGGCTAGAATTCATTGACAGAGGAATCCTTTACTGATTGCAGTCCTTTATGGAAGATTGTCTACTAGGGATGACAATGATCTTCAGTAAGGTAAGACTTAAAAGCACACTTGTCTGAATGCTGCAGCCAAAAACATTAGATAGTCCTGAGTTGAACAGACTAACAGGCTGCCTTGAAATGAACAAAACTTGAAAAAGTTTCTTTTCAGATTGGGCCATTCTGGGCATTGTAATCCCTGAAATATCTTTTCTAAGCTCTGGCAATAATTAACATCAACAACAGGATTTTTTTAAAAAAATTGATGGAATAGTTTTAGATAGCTTAAGGTGGCTTTATTGATTGTAAGCTACTCAGAGATCTGATGATACAGGTTGAGTTGGATATACCGCAATTTAAAAAGAACAAGAACAAGAACAAGCAAGCAAACCAGCAAGCTTGGGAGTACATCACTCTACTTTTAAGAATGGAAAATTAATATTTAATCATGGCAGAACACCAAAAGGCTATGCTGTTAGTATGCATGAATGCTAAAAGAGCTGTATGAAAAGCTAGCTTCTTTTTACATCGTCCTCTGGTGAATTCATTTTTTAAAAAGCTGGATGCATTTAAAAATAGTTCTAAGATAGCTTCCCCACCTGTCAGGGACTGTGACAATTCAATACAATGCTCTTCTCCCCCGCCTCTCATCTGCCTTTCCAAGCCTGCTTTACTTTGTCAGTGATAAGAATAGAACAATTAATGTGCTTTTGGTATAATTTTAGCCTACTATGCTAGGATTGTTCGTGTCTTTTCAACCCACAGAAACAGTAGGTCTTCTAACTAAAAATGTGAATCAATTTGCTGAGCCACCCATACTGAAGTCATTAACAACTTCCAAGCCTGTTCTCATCCAGACAGACTGAGATGCCCTTTCCAGGCACAGGCAGCTGTGGGCAAAATGGCGTGATACCATGCAAACGGAGGCTCCCAGTGCAACCACATGGGCAGGACAAACTGAGTAGGTCCAGAGCTTGGGAAATGGATTATCTGTCAGATTCTGGGGGTTGGTTGGTTGGTTGGTTGGTTGATTGAATTTATATGTCACCTTTTCTCCCAAAGTGGGACCCAAGATGCTTCCACAAAGTTAAAAAACATTAAAAACATTTAAATGAAACAATTAAAAACATTAAAATCATATAAAATTATAAACTTATGATAAATCTTAAACACAGCTAATAAATAAAAAGGTCTCCTGCTCATCTATTAAAGCCCTGCTTTAAAAAAAAAATGTCTTTGCCTACTGAAGGAAATCCAGGAGGGGGCCAACCTGGCCTTTCAAGGAAGAGAGTTCCACAGGGTGGGAGCAGCCACTGAGAAGGCTTTCTCCTGTGTCCTTACCAGGCAGGCTTGGGATGGTGGTAGGACCGAGAGAAATCCTTCCCCTGCAGATTTTGGACTCTAGCAGGTTCATATAGGGAGATGACAGTTTTTCAAACAGTCCAGACCTAAGCTGTATATGGCTTTATAGATTATGACAAGCACTTTGAATTGTACCCAGAAACAAACAGGTAGCCAGTAAAGCTGTTTTAACACGGGAGTTATATGCTCTCTGTAATTGGCCCCACTCAACATTCTGGCTGCCGTGTTTTGAATTTGTGATGGATTTCCAAAAAGGAATTTTCCCAAGTCTAGAGAGATTTTGATTTGAGGAAAGTGGCTTAGATGTGGGTATGTGCAAAGAGCACCTCAGGGTTTCCACTGAGATGGCACTGCATGATTCCCATCCTGAAAGATTCTTTTTACCCCTGGTGAGAAAATGGATAGGAAGACTATATGAAGGATATATCTTATATAACGAACTAAAGTTTCATTGATACATGTTATGCAGATATTACATCACTGCCAATTTTCAGTTCCAAGAATAGTGAATCTTTTCAAAGAGAAGAATGAAACAGAAAAGTCATTGCCAGCATCGTTTTCCACTGGGCTGCAGGGTTGCTCCCCTACTGAAAAATCTGCAATGTGCAAAATGGGATACACATGCACAGATAATGGTTAAAGATACCGGGAATAATAATGCAAAACACCTGGAGTGCACAAAGATGGAAAAGGATGCTCTGAATATCCTCATGGGGGCTAGAAACTCTCTCCTTTCCTCTCAGCTGAATGGTTTATCTACTCCCTTATAAATCTGTGCTATCTCCCAGCCCTGATTCTCATACTCAGTACAACTTTCATACTCTATCCGTTCAACATTTGGAAACTGCTGGGAACATGAGAGAATCCAGCTGCCAGTTCCAGCTCTGAACAATGCAGTTCTCACTTCCTGCTAAAGGATACTGATTGTATTTATCTGTAATTAGATTAGAAAATCACAAGTTAATCTTACCAATGGAGTAGTGTGGCCCAGAAATGACTGGGAAACAAGATTTTCTTTCTTACTTTCTCTTTTTCTTTCTATAAAGATATCCTTTTGGAATGAAATAGTTCTATGCCTGCTTACTCAAATATATACCCCACTGTGTTTATTGGTAAATGTGCTGAATAAGCTAGCTTTAGGTAGCAATCCTACATATGTCTATCCAGAAATAAGATGTATGAGATTAATCAGGCTTTATTGCTGTTATATGTCTTCAAGTCAACATTGACTTATAGCAATCCTATCCTAGGGTTTTCCTGGCAAGATTTATTCAGAAACAGTTTGCCACTGCCTTGCTCTTTGGCTGAAAGAGTTACTCAGTAAGTGTCCATAGCTGAGTGGGGATTCAAACCCTGGTGTCCCAGAGTCCTAGTCCATTACTAAATGTGTACAGGATTGTACTGTTAGTGTGATGGGGAGGTGTAGCGGGCTTTCAATAGGTATTCTCTTCCTGATGCTTAAAAGGAGAATGTGCTTTTCTTTAATGTTTATCACTGTATGACCAATATCTAGTGAGTACAGTGGTGGGCACTTGGTAAAACAGCACAATATAGTGGAGTATATTTTCTAGCATCCTATTCAGCAGTTATGAGACCGTAAGCTGGACTTAAGATCTCATAACTGCTAAGGATTCACATTTATGGTTGTGCATGACTGGACTTTACAACCAAAACCTATGGGAGCACCCCAACCAAAGTGTTTCCAAGGCCCTGCATCTGTCTGCAGCACTCTCCGAGTCGTGGACCATCTTAGAACAAGCAGTTTTAGCAAGACCCTGAAGGTTCTCTATAGCTGCCTGTTCATGATGATGTAGATGCCATTTCCCAGAGCCCCCTTCTCCAGCTCCTTGAAACACTTTGGTCAGGCCATTGCCAAGCTGAAAAGGTAGGCTTTAGGGGGTGGCATTGTCAGATATAACCACGATGGCAGAGCTCCATCACAGTAATTACATTGATGATGCAGGATCTCAACTTTCATACAACCCTATACCCCAGTTTCATTGCAAATGTTTATCCAGATAAAGAAATAGTTGTATCAGTAAGAAAATCTGTGAGCTGTGAATCCATAGTAAGGCACAGAAAAGACATCTATGGAATTTGTTTTCCCTTCCAGAGCAGATTGCTAGATCTCAGGGCCTGTACCCTCTCCTCTAGTCTTCAGGATAAAAGGGAGGAATCTTAAGATGACAGCTCTGTCTTGAAAAGCATATTTGTATTTTTCTTATTTGTCCAGTGGGTCTAAATCCTATTATTGGTCCCAACTGCAGCAGAGCCATTGAATGAACTGAATTTACCTATGTATTGATTCACCATTCGACCATCAATTCAGTGGATATCATAGCTACCCTACCTTAGATGATGAAATGTTCATCCATCACAAATAACTTCCTGAGTGCAGAGAATTAGAAATCATGGTAAAACTGTTTCCATTTCTACTTTGTATGAATTTGACTGTACTCATTATTGTTCCACCTATATTAGCTAGTTGCTTTTTATCCTGTATATTCCTTGGAAAGAATCAGGCTGGAAGGCTTCTTGGAAAGAGGAAAGTGAGAAGACAAAATATAATAGGCTTATTCTGAAAAAAAAGTGCCATTGCAAAGTCATTATAAATTAAGCTTACAGTTGAAGATATTGACAACTTGTCCAAATGCTGGATATCCCTTACTAAACAACCTCTCCTGCTTGGGTGAATCCTGCCTTACTGTCTTGAAGAGATTGGATTAAGTGCCTTTTTGTTCTCAGGCTTCTGTGAAACCACGACAAGGAAACAATAACCTGGGTGGCAGCTAACTGCTGATCCCAGCACTCTAGCCAACAGAATGCTTTGACTATGGTACAATTTAAAATAATTATTGGCAGCTAAAAGCTGGGCAAGGGCATAGGAGAGGCAGTCAAAAGCTACTGTCATGCCTGGCTTATTGAGTTAGAAATGCTCTCCTCCAAACCTGCCATTACCTCACATCAGGGCAACTGTAGTGATAAGGGACCACCCAAGACCTTTACAATATCAGCAGAACTGTTCCATTCAGTTTAAATGGTAATATGTACCCTTTCAGCATAAAGGCAATGCTGAGATAAACTCTGTGACAAAATGAAAATATTCAGCCATTTGAGAGAGGGGAATGAACCGTACCCCAGAAAATGTAAGCTGAAGAGGACGGGGGTAAGGAGAGAACAGAGAGAAAATGTTGCCCTTTACAAAATGTATATTCTTGATCTCAGTACAAAATACTTTGATACATAGGCCATTTTACTTTAAACAAGCTCCCTGCTTGTTATTTTCTTGAAAAAACTGATGTTCACTTTCCTTCTGGCGGCAAAAAAATAACAGGCCAATATTTTCATTGAATGTGGCATCTGCTGTGAAGTCATAGTTGTTCTATAAGTATCTATACTACATGGCCTAGGCGAGTACCCAAGGCAAATTATTAATCAGCCGGAAAGAATGGATTCAAAAGAGTTTGTCTGTGTAAAAGGGCAACAGAACTTCATTGGAATTCTTTCTCTGCCCCCCCCCCCGCCCCTGCCAGCTATGATCTTGCTTCTGCCACTGGGAAAATCTCATACCATCTAGTTCACCTAAAATAAATATGGCTTCTGCCAAAATGGCACCCCAGTGTTTGCCTCCTTTTCCTTCCATAACCTATAGAACAATGAACTCTGCATCTTGATATGTTATTGGGCATTTTTTTTAGTTGAAGTATTTCCGTATCACCTTCCAACCCACATGGGTCCCCAAGGAAATGAACAAACAAAAAACAATAAAAACAATAAAAAGATTTTAAAAATAATGCATTAAAATACCGTTTAAAGTATTCTAAAATACAATTCTAGAATCCAGTTTGGAAACAGTTAAAACAGAATTTTTAAACACTGAATGCCATGTAGAACAGCACTGTTTTGGCTGCCCACCAGAAGCTAAAAAGAGATGGGGCCAGCCTAACTTCCTTGGATAGGGAGCTCCACAGTCAAGATGCTACAACAGAGAAAGTCCTCTTATGTGTGCCCACCAGCCTAACTTGATGAGGTTTTAGGACACACAACAGAGTCACCTCTGAAGATCTCAGCTTTCTAGGAAGCTTATATGGAGGAAATGGTCTTTCAGATATACAGGCCACAAGTCCTTTTGTAGGTCAACACCTGCACCTTGAATTGAGCTTGGAAACAAACTGGAAGCCAGGGCAGTTCTTGCAGGGTTGGTGTTATATGGTCTCTAAAATTCACATCTGACACCGGCCTGGCTTCTACAGTTTGCCCAAGCTGCAGCTTCCAAACACTTTTCAAGGACAGCCACATGTAGAGTGCATTACAGTAGTCTGATCAGAAGGTAACTAAGACATGAACCACTGTTGCCAGATCTGCCTTCTCCAACAAACAGCACAGCTGATGCACAAACCAAAGCTGGGCAAAGGCACTCCTGGCCATTTCAGCAATCTGGCTTTCCAGGAGCTGTGCACCCCCAAGCTCCCCAGGTCCAAGACCACCCCTAAGCTAGAAACCTGATCTTTCAGAGTGAGTTCAAACCCATTCAGAACAGGCTGTGATCCCAATCTAGTTTGGTTTTCCTACTGACGAGCTTCAGTAACGGGGAGTAAGAAGGATCCTATTTCCTACTTCCGAAGCTGCAGACTCTTTTATGCCTGTTGACACAAAAGTCTCCAGTTTTGGGAAGGGGAATGAGAATTATCCTATTCCCCACTTCCAAAGCTGCAGATAGCAAACTTGCAAATGCAGAGGGCTGATTCTACTTAAATTGTTAAAACTTACTTTATTTGACTCTTCCCAGAAATTCTGGAATATAGGTTGAGGTATAAAGTTGGCTCCCAGACTTGAGACGTGACTTGAAAGTATCTTCAAAGACTTCAGACTCAACTTGAGATTTGAAGGTAGAGACTTGAGACTTAGGTCCTTTCCTCACGGGGGGGGGGCGAAACGGGGCCGCGCACGCAGGGGCGGAGCTTACCCACGAGCGGGTTGCTCCGTCCCTCCGAAGAGCGCAGATCCGCCGTTCCAAACGCCGCCGAATTTCGGGGGCACTCGCCAGCACCCGGCGGCGCCCAAAATGGTGGCCAGCGGCTTCCGGCGGCACTCCGCCAATTAGGACAGCACGCCAGCCGGAAGCCCACCCCCGGGCAGATCTGCAGGGACGTGCTACCACATCTCTGCAGTTCTTGACCGGGGGCTGCTATGGGCAGCGCAGGTAAGTTTTATAAAAACCACTTTTGAAGGTGGTTTTTATAAAACTCACAGCGCCACCCCCGGGGCTGCGCTGGAGCAGTTTGAGGTCTAGAACCTCACTTTTTTTAACTGCTCTAGCGCAGACCCTGGTGAAGAAGACCTCCTGGAGAGGTCGCTCTAGCGTGGGCAATATGCCCATGTGGAAATGGCCTTAGAGGAAAAGACTTAAATACATCATTGCCATTTGGGGAAGCTTTCCCCAGTTTGCTGCTCTACGGCTGTTTTTGACTACCACTCTGATCATTCATTCATTCATTTAATACTGCACTTTTCTCTGAGCACAGGAACCAAGGTGATTTGGGATTAGGGGTTCTGTTTACAAAATGTATTACAGTACAATATGCATTAAAAAAACACAATCAGATACAATGATGAAGAATAATTGAAAAACAATTATTACCATATTAAATCAAATATTAATTACCATATTAAAACAAAAAACCCTACATCTAAAGAGTTCTAAAACTTTTAAAAGCATAACAAGAAAGGTGGAAGTGCACCTCTCTATTACAATATCATTCTGCCTTCAGCATTTAGTGGGCAAAAGCTTTTCTGAATGAATAGGTTTTTGCATACCAGCAGAAGAGGGGCTAATCTAACTTCCTGTGGAAGAGAGTTCCTCAACCTGGGAGTAGCCAAAAAGAAGGCCCTCTGCTGTGTCCTCACCAAACATGTCTGTGATGGTGATGGGACCAACAGAAAGCTTTTCCCCCAAAGATTTAAAAATTTAGGCAGACTCACAGGAGGCGATGCAGTCTTTCAGGTAGTCTGGACCCAAACTGTACAGGGTTTTATGGGTCATAACCAGCACTGACTTGTGCCAGGAAAACAAAATGGTAGCCAGTGAAGTTATTGAAACAAAGAATTTTTATTCTGTAAGCACCTCCAGTCAACAGAGTGGCCACAAATCTTAGACCCGCTGAATTTTCTAAAGACTTCCCTACAGAAAGCAGCCCCATATAGAGTCTGTTATAGTAATCCAAGTAGAATCCAGCAAAGGCCGTGATCATTTCTGACTATTGCTTCACCCCAGTTTGGGGGAATCAGAACAGGCTTTGGACATCTGTTTTCTCCAACAGAGGAGGACAGTCTGGGAGTTCATGAGAACAATGATAGCTGACACCTGGTCTTAGTCTGAACTTTAAATGAGCTACTCAAGTTGCTAAACCTGTTTTGGGGCTGAATACCTTCTTCAAAATCTGGATTAAAGTCGGGAGTACATTCATGCCCACACTGACATGGAAGCCACCAGCTATCAGTTCATGACGAACAGTTGAGAGAGTGCAGCTCATTTCCTGCAAACATGTTTCTGTATATGATAGAAAGCTCTTGCTGTTGTGTGTACCCATACACGTACATACTCTGCTCAGAGTTTTGTTCTGAGTGCTGTGGAAGAAAAAGCAGTACTTCTGAGGAAAAACACACATATAACTTCAGTCACTGCGCAGGTCAATTTTGTCTACTGAAAGAAAGCTGTGCCTTCAAAGAGAATCCATCACAAGAAAGCCATCACACCAGAGGAAGTCAGAAATTTTTTAAACCTATTTATGAAAGGAAGAATGTTGTCTATAGGAATCAGCTTTTGATATTCTATTTTCAGAGACAGCTACAGTCATCACAGCTATGGCTCTAAAGGTTTCAAGTACTGGTAGGCATGCGTTTGGCCTGAAATATTACTACTGATGTATTCCATCTGCTACAATGGGTTTCCATTTTATATGCCAGTATAGTCTGTGCTCTATAGAGGAACACATTGCCATTTTCTTAAAAAAATCAATCATCTTTCTGATACTGCTTCAAATCTAGTGGGTCCAACTGTTAAGAGAGTTACATACGATTCTGGAAAAATCAGGCTTAAATCTCGGCATACAAAACTGTCTCCAGATTAATCACAGTGGACTAAAATTGATTATATCCCATTTATGTACACAGATATGGATACTTGGCAAAACTCTGCATTTTTTTCCTTCTTTACCTTTCAAGCCAGATGCTGGAAAATGGTAGCCTTCCTGAATGAGCAAATGGTAGGGCTGGCCCTGCATCTTTCAGTTTGAGGACCATAAGTTAGTGGGAAGGAGAGCCAACAGGGTGCTGTGATTTGAGCTCTGGACTATGACCCTGGAGAAAGGGGTTCAAATCCCCATTCAACAATGGAAACCCACTGGGTGACCTTGAGCAAGTCACATTCTCTCAGCCACAGAGGAAGGCAAAGGCAAACCCCCTCTAAACAAATCTTCCAAGAAAACCCTATGATAGATTTGCCTTAGGGCCACCATAAATCAGCAATGACTTGAAGGCACATCATCACCACCAACATCTTAAAGCTAGTGGGAATGGGAAGTAAAGGTTCGAGATGTAGAGGGGGAACATTTGTCTTTTTGTTGAGAGTATCAGTTTACAACTAGGAAAGCAAAAAGAAAGTACTTTCTGAAAGAGGAAAAAGAGGAAATAGGGATCACTGGGAGATCAAACAGAGTTACGTTGTCTAAAGGAAGGAGTGGCTTGTGCTCTATTGGAGCTAATGCACTTGCCCCAACATAACAAAAGAAAGGCAGTTTCATTTGTTCCACCCTCCTTATTTTTCACATGGCCTTGGGCACTTGGATAAGTGGGAGGATAATTTATAAACTTTGAAAATAAAAGCAATCAGCGATCCAAGATGCCCTGTGCTTGGGGTTAAGCATGATCTCTGATTGCTCACATTTTTCAACAGAGCAAAGAAAGATAAAAGAAAAAAAATCTTTCTTCCATTTTTTGTTTGTTTGTAAAGAGAAACTGCCAATTGTTGTAATGTTTTCCTTCGGAAAATAGGAGGGTGACCAAAATTCCTGTCTCCTAAGAGGCAAAACACAATTTAGAGCTGTTTGGAAAGGAACTTCTACAAATAGCAGCACCACCAGCTAAGCAACAACAGTTTCTCTTGGCAGAGCTAGGAAGATATTATTTGATGATGAGGCTTCCTTTAATATACTAGCTTTCTGGGGGATAAATGATCATCTTTTTATTTTTTTTGCTGTGCAGAGAGACCTAGAGCTTATTGCAGCCAGCTTCCTGGGACCCGACATGAGAAGGAGACAGTCAAGATTATATTATACCATATTATACTATAGTCTAGAAGATGTGAGACCAAATTAGTTCTAGAAGTAGCAACAAAGGTTGCATTTAGTGGGTAAGGGCAGGGCCACCTTATCCATTATGCACTTTAGGCATAGTGCCTGGGCCTAGGAAAATGTTAGGGTCTATGAAAACAGGATTAACAAAAAAGAGTTACAGGAACTGAAATGGAAAATAAAATTTCAAAATAAAGATATTTTACATTTTCATCCCTAGAGGTAAACCAAGGTGAGGTAGCGAGTCACATGCAAGACTGGGCCTACAAAAACCTTAATGTGGCCCTGGATTGGACCCAGATTTAGTCATGTTTAGAGTATACGTTAGTCATGATTCCAGTGGGTTTACTCTAGACATGAATAAGTCTGGATCCAACCCAATAAATAGTACATGCATTTGGGAATCAACATCCAGCCCATTGAATGAGTGCCAGATGTGGATTTCAGTTTTTAAAAAGTAAAGCTGTACCAAGTATTTCTTTCATGATGTACCTTCAGGCACCATGCCTGGAACTCTCAGATAGGCAGGCCCCTCTTCAGGCATCACAAAACCTTTGCAGAGTAGCTGCAGGTGTGGGTAGAAATCACACAAAAATAGGCATAAGAATAATAACAGCTCTCCATACTACTTGGTTATGCTGACTAAGGTTGCTGGGACTTTCAGTCCAATAGGATCAGAAAGATAGCATGATTTCCACCTTAGTCTTAGACTACATTTTAAAATCCACGTCCAATGGGCCTCCACAGAACTTTGTTGCTTAGAATGGAGGCTTCCTATTTTCAGTTTTTGGCAAACACTGGCCCTTTCCACAAGCGGGGGAGAGAAACAGGGGGAAACAGGGCAGCACACGCGGAAACGGAGCTTACCTTAATCTGGGTAGCCCTGTCGCCGCGAGGAACACCGCGCGTTCACCGCTCCACACTGCGTCACCGTCCAGCGGTACCCAAAATGGCGGCTTCCGGCGGCTCTCCGCCAATCGGAGAAGTGCGCCAACCAGAAGCCTGCCCCCCGGCAGCTCTGCAGGGACACGCTTGCACGTGCCTGCAATTCTACACGGGATGCTGCGATGGGGTAGCGCGCTCGTGTTTATAAAGACCACATGAAATGTGGTCTTTAAAAAACACGTGGCGCCACCTCTGGGGCCTCTGCAGCCGCGCGAGGGCGGTTTGAGGTGTGGAACCTCACAATTAATAATTCCGGTTGAGGTCGACCTATGCCGTATTTTTCCCCCGTGTGGAAAGGGCCACTGGTGAAATCTTAGCTAAAGGACAAGACAGCTTGAAATCAAATATGCAGTGGTCATCCTCTTAATGTGGTGTGGGATAGAACGTTTTCATTTTTATCTATGCAGGGGAATAGGACTTCTTCCCTGATATATCTTCCCTGATATAAATGTTACTTTTGGGGGCAACTGCCAGAATCCCTCATCCTACACTGCCCCATTGCCTTTGCCAGCTGGAGGAATTCTGGGAGCTGTAGTTCACATAGGCTCATTCACACTCTTCCAGTTTTATTTTCATTGAAAACATTTTAAAACAGAACATCAAGAATGACAGGTTATGGATATATAAAGTAAATGGTTGACACACTTTTAAGATTCTGCCAAAGTACAGCTGGAGAGAAATATCTTTAAAGGTTCTGTCCTAAGGTCTAGTGCTGTTGATTTGTCAGTTAAGTCTTTCCAAAATTTCCAGTGGTGTAATGGGATTGTCCAAAGTCCATCTTTGTTGTTTAAGTAATTAGTAAATTGAAACCATTATGCAACAAACTTGGTCTCACTGGTTTCTCCTTTGACATACCTTATGTTCATGGTCAGTTTCTCACATAGGGCCAAGTCCAAAACTCCTTGGAACTATGTGTGAATGTTCAGCTCATCTGTATATTTCCAATTCTGAGTGATTTGCTTACATGCAACAAACAGAAGTTGTAAAATTAAGCATTTGCTATGGAACACTGCATTATTATCTAGAAAAACAGAAAATAAGAACAATCCTCTTTTTATGATTTTTTTCTTTTGATTTTTTCTTCAAGGACAATGCCCCAGAATACCTTCTCTTTTAGACAATCCAACCACAGGTGAACTAGCAACCCATGCACCCTCCAACAAATCAGTTGAACATCTTTCCATAATACAGAGTTTTGATGGACACTAGTTCCACCTATATAAATAATTACCTTAATTACCTTCTTTAATTAATAAATTATACATTTTGAAATTCAGTCCCCTTGTTGCTAGTTGGGGAATAGTACAAATCAACTCTGTACTGGAGGCCCTTCCCATTTGACCCAATAATTTGCTGTATGCCTCAATCATCAAATCAAGCCAGGTAATATTAGTATTTGGTAATGTTTTTATCAATAAAACTGTTGTTTTGATTTCTGATCCATTAAATAAATCTCCGATGGGTAAATAATCTGCCATGTGTGTGTCTTCTGCTGCTCTGCTAGGCTTTGAGCATCTGGTTTCAACCTATAGAAATATACATCTTAAGGATGAGGGCGAAGTAAAAAATAATTCAGCCCATTTTCTGCAGCATAAAATCACCTCTTTTATCCATGGGTTTGTTACTAAGGATGAGATAAGGATGGTTTGGCTCAGTCAGTAGGGAAACCCTAAACAAGGGGTTATATTTGTCAGTTGAATTCAGGAGAGGGAGAGCCAGAACCGGAGAGGGGCTGCAGTTGCCAGAGCTATGGAATAGCTATGGAATAAGCCCTTTTCATTTCAAATAAGGTAGTGTTATTTTCAGTTATATATTTAGAAGGGATATATTGTAACATTGCTCCCAGAGTAGATATAGAGACAGAGTTGGCATCTGGGTTTGTGGCAGGGTCTTGTCCTGTATTACCATACAAGTTATAAATCATTTTGTAAGCAAGTAGTGGCTTACGATTTGGAGGCTGTCTTTAGGCCAGTAAAGGACTGCTTGCCAGAGCTTGTGAGTGTGCTGTGTTATTCTCCAGAATTGGTTGTAGCTTATTGATGATGTGTGGTCTCAGTTGAGGATTGTAGGTGACCATTTGGAGTGTTCTGTCATCTTGTTTTTTTTCATAGAATCATAAAGTTGGAAGATACCACAACAACCATTAAGTCTAACTGAGAAGAACGCACTCTCAAAGCACTCCCAGCAAATGGCCATCCAGTCTGTTTAAAAACCTCCAAAGGTGACTCCACCACACTCTGAGGCAGCATATTCCACTGTCAAATGGCTTTTACCATCAGGAAGTTCTTCCTGATCCTTAGGTGACTTTTATCCCTGTAGTTTGAATCCACTGCACCATGTCCTAGTCTCTGGAGCAGCAGAAAACAGTTTCTTCAACTCCTCAGGTGGGTTTTGTAGTTTAAGAAATGACTCTGCCACAAATCCAGATGCCAACTCTGTCCCTACATCTGAGAGTAATATTACAGGGGCCAATAAAATCACTTACAACATTAGAAGTGCATTTACTTGCTGTTCCTCCAATGTGATATATGCCATCCTATGCCAGCAATGCCACTCTACACTCTTTATACACTCATTAGCAGAGGTATGAACAAAGACTATGGTACATGACATATATTAATACATGAGTCCTTGCTCCTGAACTTATGACAAAGGGAATTTTCTCTTTTTTTTATTTATTATATAAAAACACAAAACACCAAACTAAATAAACAGAGAAAATATCAAAGAGGGGAAAAAGCATTCACACAATAACCTTATTCCTTTCTTTAATCTTTCTTCACCTCCCACACTATTTCTTCTTTATTCATCAATGATTCATTCAGTCTCCATCTGAATTTGTTAGTTGTCTTTCTTGTTTGCATTATTACTGGATTATTATCTGAAATAGTCCTTGGAAGTCTCAACCTTCTGTATCTTATCAGTCCAAATCTTTGGCCATTTCCGCATGAGGCGAGGGAATCGCTCCATGCCGTTACTCACCAGATCTTCTGGCTCCTCGGTCTGGTCCAGGGTGAATCGGAGCAGTGCGAGGTCTTAGATCCGCACTGCTCCAGCTTCCAAAATGGCAGCTTCCAGTTGGTCGTGGGTCCCGACCAACGGCTGATGCTCGCCACGCCTAAAGCCCGCCCTTCGCAGATTGCAGGCTTGCATTGGTGCGAGCCTGTGAATCTGCACAAGGGAGCAGGTACGCAATCGCACACTCCAGAAAAATGAGAAACCTCTTTTTTCCAGTCTTTAAAAAGCGCGCTGGAGGACCAGTTGGGAACATTTCAGAGAGGACTGAAGTGTGGATCTCCGGTAAGTAGTCCGAACCTAGTCCGCTCCAAGGTGCAGACAACCTCCATAGAGGACACACTGTGCCGTTTTAATTCCCCCGTGCGGAAAAGGCCTTTGATAGCCATATCATATCCAATCCCAAGAATGATTTACATCTTTCAGAGAAGAAGGTACAGTCTTTCTCATTTAGATGTTTAAGTCTCCAAATATCTACAGTTTGTAAATTGTCCATTAATTCAAAAAATGCATTCAATACTTGACCTTGAGACTTTGAAGATCTGTCTATTTGGGGGGATACAAACCTGTTCCAATCTCCCATTTTTACCATAAGACATTTCAGACAACTTTTGAATTAAAGTTGACTTCTGTAAAATAGGTACATACACACCCACAATCAAAAATTATCCCTCATTTACAGTAATTTCAACAGCTACAAATCTGCCCTCTTCATCTGAAATAATGTTTTGATAACATATATAACCACTCCAGACAAAAAGAATCTTCTCAAAGAGTTTTTAACCCTGGGAAACTGACTTTTGGTAAGTGGACTTACCATTTTCACATGTCAGCACTAAATGACCACTGCATTGCCCCACTGAAAATTTAGGACAAGAGACATGATTTGCATCTTCCTGGATCCTATTACATTCTTTCCCACTCCTACAACTGTATAAATATGCTTTATACCTGAGATCTTAATTCCACTCAGTACTGCATCTCAAGAAGTAGGTTTATATCCATGAAAGCTCATGCTAAAATGAAAACCAGCTAGTTTTAAAGGTGCTGCCACACTTCTTTTTTTTCCTCCCCCTCCCTTCCACCTTTTTATGCTGCAAGAGACTAACATGGCTACTTCTTTGAAAAGTGCAATTGTGTTTACAATATTGAATTACAGCTGGCCCCACAGAACCCAGAAGAGAGTACAAGAGGAGTTGTAGAAATATGAACTAAATATGAATTGTAGTATACTGAATAATATTTTGTGTGATCAGTCCATCTGATTTAGACACATGGTGTAAAAAATGATGGGTGCCAACCCATTCAGACATCAGACAATATATCAATAAAAATACTTATAGCAAGTTATTTTAGGTAAATTCTTATCACATTCACACTACTATAGGTGCTAAATATTGTTAAAGGAAAACATACAAACGATGTTAACAAATACATAGTAACAAGAAGTCAACATTAGAATATAAAAACCCATATTTCTTGAAAATAATGCAAGTGCTTCGTTATACACTCATAAAAAATACCACAAATAATGTAGCAGGTTAATGTGAAAGTGTTTTTGTTTTTATGCCTTGTATGTTATTGTTATGGTTGTGTGCCTCTAAGTAGTTTCCCAACTTATGGTGGCCCTAAGGTGAAGCTATCATGGAGTTTTCTGAGCCTGAGAATATACCCAAGGTCACCCAGGGGAATTAAATCTTGGCCTCCAGGGTCATAGTCCAATATTCAAACCACTATATCACACAGGCTGTTGCTGTATGTTATAGGTATTGTTCTCACAGCTGAGGACAGCCTTCTGACCCTGGAGCCACTAAGTTTCTTTTTGGATAGCCATCTCCATCTACTAGCATGTAGTTCATATGACAATCCTATCGATACAACATTCTGATCCTGTATATGCTACAGACCCATACAGTAATAGTAACATACAAGGGTTGCCCCTCCTTCTCCCAGTAAAGGGTCAGCTTCATATATGCGTCCTTTTTCACATACAAAGCTGCCATCTCCACTGAAGTGAATGTGAACACAGTTGTGTAGGGACGTGGGGGCGGAGGGGGGCAATTCACCTCAGGCAGCAATGTTTCTGGGGCATCCCAGCCTGTAGCCACGCCCCAGTGTGCCCTGGCCACGCCCCCACACCACAGCCACACCCCACACCACAGCCACGCCCCCCACACTGCAGCCACGCCCTACACACACACAGTGGCAACACCCCTCACACGGTAGCCTGGTCCTCCTCCCACCCCCCCTCCACATATTCCAAGCTCTGCCACTGTGTGAATATACATAAGAACTCTCTCTTCATTACAGAGCTCTCCTACCCTTTTTTTTTTTATGAAAGAAGAAGAACTGCATAAATTGAACATAGGACTACATATACCTATGCATATGCAAAGCTTTCATATCATTATGTTTCATATCATTATGCTTCCTTAGGTGCATCACAAACAGTCTACCATCAAAGATATTAAGAAAGTAAGAGAATAGACAGCTAGTTAAGTTTATGTATTGAGGTTATTGTTACCTTTGCAATTTTGGACCTAAGGAATCTTTCCTAACCACAGTGAAGTTGGACTTTCAGACATATAAATGCTGAACTGGCACAAACACTTATTTAAAAAAATCCGACTTCATTTTGTTGTCGTTGGTATTGTGTGCCTTCAGGTCATTTCTGGCTTATGGCAACCCTAAGGCGAATCTATCACAGGGTTGCCTGTGGCTGAGAATGTGCGATGTGCCCAGGGTCACTCAGTAGGTTTCATGGCTGAACAGGGAATCAAACACTGGTCTCCAGGATCACAACCAAACGCTCAAACCACTGCATCACACTGGCTCTCCAAGCTGAAATACCAGCATAATAGTGAGGGAAATTTATTGTTCTTACTTGTTTAGGGTTTTTTTTTTTAAATCTACAGATGTTTTCTGTCTTTGGCAGTGGTTCTCAAACATTTTATCCCTGAAATCTCCTTTACATCCACATGTGGATGCTGTGTCCCCCTGTTCAACATCCTACCCCCATATCCTATCATATGCATCTCTCTTTCTCTCTCGCTGAGGCCCTTGTGCAGCACGTGCCTTCCGTCTTAACGCTGAGCTCTCACTGCTTCTCTTCACTTCTCTCCCCCTCTACCCTAGAAACTGCCCCATAGTCACTAAGGGGCATATGCATCTGCATCAATAACAGAACATTTGGAGAAGCTGACTGGGAAAAGCATAAAAATAAGGAAGCCAATTTTTGCTATAAGATTGGAGGAAAGCATAGGACAAAGACACTTGGTGTCACTCTTTTGCAGAGGTCAATCCTCAACAGTGTGTGTGCGCACTTGTGCACACGCACACACACACACACAATCACACAGAGGCTTGCCCTTCTTTTTCACATTTGCTGTACTTGCAGGCTGACTTTTCTTGAACCCTCCCCAAAGAAACTATTAGGCTCCTCCTTAGGGTCCCACCCCCATAGTTTGAGAACTACTGGTCTTTCAGGTATGTTATGAAAGAAAGAAAGAAAGAAAGAAAGAAAGAAAGAAACAATTTCTCTACTTCAGCATAATGGGTGCCTATACTAGTGCAATATGTTGTAAAGACAAAACTATCAAGAGAAAGAAGGTTGTGCTGGTTCTGTAGGCACAAGAATTATAAATATGCAACATAGGCATACCTTTTCAGAAGTGTAGAACTCCTTAGATCTGAATTGCACAAGAATATAGGAGACATTTAACATACAAAATAAAAGTAGCAGATGGCTCAAAGCCCTTTGAGGCTACATTTTAAAGACCCATCTATTACAGCTTTAAAGAATAATTAATATTTCAAAGAGGGACCTTCTGTTCTAGTTGAACAATAATGCTGTCCTCTTCTTAACAGAACTAGATACTTTCTGTGTCAGTAGTGAATAACTATAGTAGCCAACAAAGTAAAAGAGTTTTCCAAAAATGAAACTGGCTTCCTAGTGAATTAACATTTGAAATACTACAAAAGTTTTTAACATTGTCCTAAAAATATTAAAAATGAATATTTAAAAAGTGGATTTTCAAAACACGGTTTTAAAACTATGAGAAACACAAATTATTGAAAACAACTATATGTGATAGACATCAACTGTTTTAACCCCAATAGTCCTCTAAGTGGAATAAAACCTATTTTTTAAAAAAACTCACTATGTGTGGAAAGACAGCTCAACAGTGCCACCATGTGAAATTAAGTCAATGAGTGCTTGGGGTTTTGTTTTTGTTTTTTAATGGAATGAACATCTTTAAATTGTTCATTGTCAGTCACTTAGAACATGTCATATAAAAGATGAGGGCATCCCTATTAGCAAAGATTTCATTTGTTAGCACCTGTCAAAGACTTTTCTTACGGTATAAAACGAAGCGAAGACAAAAAGTAGTGAAAAGGGAAGATCAAGCTTCTCTTCACGTGTATAGCCACAAGTCCAGCTCTTAAAAACAGCACTCACTCTTCTCATGATAGGCAATGGGGAAAAACATAGCTATAAGTAAAAATGCATCCACATCCTGCAAAAACAAAGCCTCAGAAGCAATTTAATTGGTCCTGAGGAATGTTTTTATTAGAAGTTGTACAATGGCAGTGCTATCTCTGATAAGCTTTGCATCAGACTACAGTAAAACATCACAGCACATAAGAGCAGCAGGTTTCCATGTCAGAAATGAGCACCACTTTGTATTATACTGATGCATTAACATCCACATTCTGGCATGCTCTAACACATCAGTATTTTGAATGACATAGCTTTCATTTAGGAATCACCAAAGTGAATGTCTAAGCAGACAGGCCTCTACTACCTAAACTAGTGATTATACTCTCTTCATTTTGGCTTCGGACAAAATAATGTGGATTGTAGAATATCACCATCACATACAAGTTTTCCCAGTAATACTCTGTGGTATACACAACTACAATGTAGTTCTGTAGAAAAAAATGAAACAGTATACATTATCCGAGCATGTCTTTACACAGCTCCTGGCTCAGCCTTCAATAACTATGTGCCAGGCATATCACAGGTACAGCTATTTCTGGCATGGAAATTGAAGATGGGGATATTTCACCTCCTCCATTACTTTTTATCAAGCAACTGTTAAACATAGTGTACAGGTATGGTTTAGATTTGCATTCTTTCAAAAGATTTTAGATTCCCATTCTGCATGTCAACCACATGCAGCCCTCTGGCCTCTTTCCTGAGCCAATTATTCCAAGCAGAAAAAAAAGTGGCAATTCTAGTATATTACTGAATTTTGTATGAGGATTCATAAATCATTTTGGACAGACAAACCCTCCTCAGTTCTCTATGAGATGCCTGTTAACAGAAGACTACAACAGGGTAGAAACATGCACTAGCAATACTTGTGGAACAATATGGTATACTGGGATAACTATAGATTGTATCACTACATATATATCACTTTCAATTTACTTCCAAAAGGTTGAAACTGAAGTCATTCAATATACGGGGGCTTTTCAAACACACATCCCATGAAAGGGACCACAGACATTCAACCAGTGCTGTAACTTGCAATGCCAGAGTTATACTCCTGCATTATATAAAGGCCCTTTGCATCAGCATGGTAAATTGCTAAAAGTGGGCAAAATACATCTGCACGTGCTGTAGAAGTAAAAATCAAAACTTTTTATAAAATATAAATGGTGATTATACTGGCACGTGGGCAAAATTAAGGGATTACATGAACATGGGTTGAAGATCAAGGCCTTAGATCATAATACATCATCTTGTGATTTCACAAAACCTAAAACCCATTTGACTGAAGGAAGAAAAACTAGAATTCTTGCCAAATGGCTTGAAAGGTGTGTACTCTACATTGTCTTTAGGTGTTTCCGGCCATATGCAGAACAGCATGCATAAAATAGTTACATTGTAGATTTTAAGGTCCATGGTTTTCTTTTTAATCTGAAATACAGTAGGACCCCCCATATCTGTGGATTCAGTATCTGCTGATTCAGTTATCCATGGTTGGCTCCCCGCCACAATCGCAGGGGCCAGTGGGCAGGGGAGAGGCGAGGAGCATAGGATCGTGCTCATCGCCACCTCCTGCCCCTGACTCTGGGCCCAATCATGGTGGTGGCCAGCAGGAAAATTGTGGGAATGGTGGGACTGCGCTCCTTGCTGTTTTCCCACCTCCTGACTCCAGCCTCAGCCAATCGCGGCGGCAGGAAACAGCGGGGATCATGCTCCTCACTGTTTTCCCATCTCCAGCCTCTGGCCCCAGGCTGATCGTGGCAGTGGCCAGCAGGAAAACAGTGGGGAGGGCGGGATCCTATGCTCCTCGGTTTTCCCACTGGCTGCTACTGTGATCAGGCCCAGGGTGGGCAGCGGGACAGGGCGGGCAGCACTATCCACAGATTTCAGTATCCGCGGGGGGCCCAGAACCAATCGCCCACAGATATGGGGGTCCTACTGTACCAAGACATCATAGTTACACAAAGCATTACCAGAACAAAACAAAACAAAAATCAACAACTAGGATACATTCTTACATAACCAGAATGCACTGAGTGTAAAGAATAGGAGGAATTGATGTAATCTCATTCCTAGTCTTCCTAACTTCCCAACATTTGTTCAGGACTTTGATGCATAGTAGCAGGCCCTCTAGTGTCCAAGGAAGGGTAGGGACACCCAGGAATTATTCACATATTGCCTTTTCCTTCCCTATGTGAGAATGCAGTCCCTACATGGCAGTTTGCTGACAGCCACGGAAATGGTTTGATTTCTAAATAAATGGATTTCTAAATAACTGCTTCCAAGCTGTCTCAGGCAATAAAGTAACCTTTCTCTTAATTTGGTGGCAAGAGCAGAAGGGCAGAGGGAATGGTGTGAGGAAAGGGGATGAATCAGAGGGGAGGATGCTGACTCAGAGTATATTTAAAAGAACATTGAGGCAAGCCAATTCCATATACACTTTCACTAGGTCTGAATGCTGCTTACCTACCTGTAAATAAGTATAAGCTATTAGCCTGAGGCGTACTTCTCACGCTCATTTTGGTAGAAGTAACTCTCCTCATTGTGTTGCTTTCATCTGTCATTTTTCCCATGAGAAAGAACACTTCATGGGAACAACTCATCATCTTTTGGTATCTGAGTCACAACAAAACCTGGAAAAGTTAAGCTTTTCAGCTGGTGGCAAATTCTGGGGTTATTACATGGCCACTGTCACAAGACATTCTCACCAAACAAAAACAGTGGATGAAAACTACATGTTAGTGGCAAAACAATATGAAAACCCAACCTTTTTGGCCTTAATTATACTACTTCTTTCAGTTGGATGTTACATACAGCACAGAAACATATAGAAACTCATTGCAGATATCTCCAATGTAAGACTTATTTAAAATGACTATTATAATGTAAACAAATCCCTTCATTCACAGTAATTCGGATATATGAATGAAATCTCCCTGATATTATGCTTACTAATTCCCAACATGTGATATTTATAAAAATAGTACAACCACAAAGATAGTGTATCAGATTTCTCATTCATTCCCAGACACAAAAAATCCAGAATACTTTATTTTTCTCAGTAGAGTTTCTAAGTTTGCAGCCTCCAGTTTTCTGAAGGAAGTCCTAGCTCTTGGTCTTCTTGATAACCTAAGATTACCACATGAACCTCTGTGTTTCCTCACTATTTGGCCACTGAAATGGTTTGTTCAAAAATAAATGGAAAGTCGCTGCATTCACCAAAAGATAAAAAACCAACTCAAGGAAAAGTTTCAAAGTTGATGGTACTGGAATGTTCAGTCTATATATCATATATGGCAAAATGAAATAACGAAATTCCAGTAGCATCTGGGGAACTGTAGCTGCAAATAAACATACAAAATACACTAAGTTCCAGAAGACAGATTTTGACCTGAGTGCATCTGTGAAACTCCAGCCAGCGAATATATAGAATGGAACTAATATGTACTTCACAAGTTCATGTCTTTGAAAGATTTTTCTCCACACATAGAATGTATAATGTCTGTTATCTGCAAGCAAATATTTATGAGCGAATGTAAACTTCCAGACAAAAAACAAAGAGACAGTGGTGATGATGGCATATTGCAACAAGTGTGTCTTCACAGAATGAAAAAAATTCACAATTTTGCTAGGGGTCAGTAGGTGAGGAAAGGAAAAAAAGAGAGTAAAAGAAAGGAAGTAGAAGAGCTGGGGGAAATGAAGACAGGCTTCATGGCTGCTCCTGTCACCTACCACAATGCCACCATTGAGGACCACAAAAATAAAGAAGACCATCACTATACTGATGTATGGCCAAGTCAGAAGAACAAGAGTACTTAAGTTTTCTAGCGAAATGAGGTATTCAAGGAGAAATCTGATGAACTTCATTAGTTCTCCAAAGGACCCCTTTACAGTTGAGCTCTTTTGGTCTTTGTTTTTCAACAGCTCTGTCTTCCATGCTTCATTTAGTTTTTGTGCCACAACATTTCCAGCACAGAACACAGTCCAAACAATGTTTGTCTGGCGAAACATGAAGCCACAGAATCCAAGCAGGGCAGAAGATTTATGATTGCCATAAAGGCACATTAAATACGCAAAAAGAATAAAAAATGTTGACCCTGTATCAGTATAATAAAGGAATGTAAAAAAATAAAGAGTTGGAAATATTGATAAAGTCAAGGTCGATAATATTTTCTGGAACCCAGAGGCAGCCTGGAGAGGGTAAGAAAAAAGAAGAAAACAGATCAGGACTATTACTTCCACAAATAATTAAAAACAACATAGGCAAAATTTTGCGCTCCACCAAGAACTTTTTTCCATGAAGAACTCATGCAAATTTCAATAAAATGGGACATAAAACAGTAATTTCCAACATCCTATGACAGAATATTTTAATTAAGAGTCATATCTAGTGTGGTGGTGGTGTGTTTCTGTGCCTTCAAGTTGCTTTTGACTTATAATGACCCCATGAATTTCATAAGGTTTTCTTAGGCAAGGAATATTCATAGGTGGTTTGTCATTGCCTTCCACTAAGAAATAGCTGAGGGTGCAAAATATTACAAATGGAATACAGTGTGATCAAAGAAAATGTGATCAATTAATTATACAAGTTTGATTAATCAGTAAATTTATTAAATTGGCATATGGATTAAAAATGGGCTTAACTCCTTGTTAGTTCTTCCTAGATGGGAACGGGATTTTAGTCCCAACTGATGTCTCACTGAATGGGTCTGCTGCAGGAAGAACTAACATTCAATTTAGCCCAGTATTTCTGATACAAAAAGCACTGTTTTTACATAATGCAAGTATGTGATACAGCAGGCTTCATCTTAAGAGGCATTTTCTGTCACTTCCCTTAGATGACGAATGCCTTTTCTAGCTTGGTGCTTTCCACCGTCTGTTTTTATAAGCAGCTGTATTAAACCTAGTACTTTGTCTTTTTCTCCCGAATTCCAACCTGCTTAATTGGGAACACTTTTTTCTTTTCTTTTCTTTTTTTTTGCCATTCTACAAAGGAAAAGTTGGAAACCACTTTCTGTGAGCAAAAATCTAGCTCTTGATAAGTTCCTGTCCAGCCCACAGTCTTTTTGACTCAGTCCTGCCAGCCTATAGAAGGATGTAATAGTTTCTCTCACCAATGGCATGCTCCATTTCTGTGCTGGGCAAAGATAGAGTTTTATTTTGAACAGTCAAAAACAGGAAAATGTGCATATGTGGATAGATGGACGGCAATGTGCCAGACAGAATAACTGTGTTCAAACTGAAGATGTAGGAGATAACAGAGAGGGGATAGAATGAAAATGGTGTGAAGAGAAGGTAAATGTGTGTGTTCATCTTCATGGGGGGAGATAAAGTGGATGGCATGGAGAAAAGAGAAATATGAAAAGAAGCAGAGATGGAAATAAGGCAAGGTGTACGTATATGTGAAGGAAAGAGAAACAGCAAGACGTGGCTAAGCAAAAAGAGAGGGAAAAGGGGTGTCCCTACCACTTTTGATATTAGCTCCATATATCCGCCTGCTCTAGGCTCCCACTGCAGCACATGCACTAAAACCACTTTCCTATCAGTTAAATGATCCCTGACTTTAAACTGTCCCAACCTCTAGCATAAAGTATTTTAATCTTACTAGAAAACAGCATTTTTGAACCAAAAAGCCCACAGATTAGATGAATTATGGCCTAAATTTTTCTACTTCTATAGGACTGCTAAAATTAGTTTAGCTTCTCCCAGAATGCTAAAGCAACCAAGATCTTTACAGCTGTAACAGTAATAAAAACATACAAGCTTGCTGAGTCAAGTAGTCACAGGTGCTGTTTTTAGCCTGCCTGCGAAAGGCTTCTATTTAGTTTTAGAAGAACAGGAAAGCAATATAATCTGGAGTACTGGGAAGTCATTTGTTATTGCGGAAGCAGAATGGAATGCAACCGTAAAGGAAGGGTTCAGAATTTTATTAAAACCTTGATGCACTGACAGTGGTACTGTGGCTGCGACTACTATTTTAAACATAGTACATTTGTACCGTACCTTTTTATGGTGCATCCTGCAAAACAGCAAATATAGTAAATAGAAGTTCCCAATGCTAAAGAGAAGATTAATGAATCTGAGCATTCCTGTAGAGCACACTATGCTTCCAGACCACCCAAAGAGCCATGCTGCAGGCTTCACAATTCCAACGGACACCAGGTATAAACCAGGCAGGGTTGTTATCATTGGGTCCCACTAGCAAAAAAAGAAAAAGCAAAGTAAAAAGAGAATGACATGAAATGGTTAAGGAAATACATTTTTGTAATTAGAAAAACAGAAGGTAAAATCAATACATTTAATTAAATCATCCCTTTTCATTGTTCCTGCATTAACATGAAAAATGTAGAGTTATAGATCTGATGAAAACAGGTTGGAAACCATAAAAACTTATGCTAGATAAAATAAAACATATTAGTCTTTAAAATGCCACAAGAGACTAGAGATTTATACGTTTTTCTCTTACACAGAATTTCAAGTGATCCAAATGCACATGGGGTTAATATATCTCATCAGAGATATTACAGTGCCACATTACAGAGGCAACATCTAAAAGGAAGTGCATATCATTCACTCTTCCCCCACTGTTATTGCTGACTTTCAAATCTTCTTACATTTTTACTCATACAGATCCTATTCATTTTGTTTCTAAACACCTTCTCCATTTTCCCTTGTAGGATCAGCTAGGAAAACACACGGGAGGCCATTGTGAAGTTTCATAACATGCCATTAGGATATGCCTTGAGATCATCAGGATATAAATCCCAAAATGTTCAAGTATTTCTTTGGCAATGCCAAATTCTATCTTGGGACATCTTTTATTAATACTCTTTTCCTCATGCTGGCTTCAGAACACCAGAAGATCCCTTAACTGCAGAAGACTCCTCAACTGCAGCCAGCATGGAAGCACTACTGCTACTAACAGAGCAGTAGCATAAACTAGAGAAGTGAAATTTCCCGACATTTTGAAGACATGACAAAATATTTTTCCATTCCCCCCCCCAGAAAAATAGCAACATAAAATGCATTATGTAAACCTTGGTTTGGCATACAATTTTACAATTTGCTATATTTTTCCTTACAAATACAAAGCTACAAAGTCCTCAATCTAAACTAAAGGTTTTGGTTTTGCCAGTTTATGAGGAACAGACCCCCCCCCCAAAAAAAACCCTCAACAGAATCAGTATTAACAAAGAAAATTATTTTCTCCCGTCATGCCAAGCAGACATAAAGCGCTCATTCCCATGAAATTCCCAAGAAATGAGAAAAAGAAACCAAGACCAAGAATTGTAATGATATGGCACACTGTACGTAGTCTTACCAAAAAATAATAAATAAAAATAAAATCTACCCACTACATAGCTTTTAGAAATAATATGGGGGAAGTAAATAAAAGAACACTTTGACTTAAACAAGATAAAATGGCCTGGGGAAAGGAAGGGGAAAAAACTATTTCCCCCAATTTTTTCCAGTTTTTTCCCCACATCTTCACATTTCTATGAAAATCTATTAAAATTGAAGAGTAAGAAGATATTTGAGAGTTCCCTCCTCCTATGAGTCTTCTCTCAACCAGAGGATTTTGGTTGCTCTGTCAAATTTTCCCCTGGTTTTACAGTGCTGTACTTGAATGACAAGTCCCTTCCCAGTAAGTCATCTGCTGTCCATCATTTATTCATGTATGAAGCAGTCAACTTCAAAGCTTGGAATGAACATTCTAATCAACTTGTTGTTAATTACCTAGGTTTTTCTAGACGTTTCACCAAACTCACTAGATTCCTCAGACACCAATAAGAAATATACCTTAGTGAATTAGCTTGTTAGAATCTCCTAAGAATGGATTCCTCTCCTTCTGCACATTCAACAAAAGGTCTGCTTCTTCAGAAGAAACATCCAAACTGGAGGAAATGTATTATGTGATTCTGTTGTCAGCCAGGTTAATGTGTGCGATTTCTTTGGGAAGACTGGGGCGGGGGGACAGAGAATTTTCTGGAGCCCATATCACAGCAGAATATTTTCCAAAGAAGTAAAGAAGCAAAAATGGAAAAGAAGGGAAAGTGAGTCTTGGAATGGAATAGAATGGAATGGAGAGAGTGATTTCTTTGTTTAGTAGGAGACTAAGTTCTGTAAGTAATGAGGGTCTTTTCAGAATGTCAGGCTTTTCAGGCCCAAAAGGCAGGTATCCCCTGCCTCAACCAAACATTATGAAAGGATGTTTGCAGTCTTTCAGGAGGGTGAGATGCACTATGACTTTTAACTCCTCTCTACTCATTACATTCTACCTTGTATAATGTTATTTGGGGTGAACTGCAATGAATCCCTCAAACAATGCTATGTGCTTGGATAATTGTGGAGAAGTTTCCCCAGATTAATTCCCTATTTTATTTTATTTTGGCCTTTCTGCACTTTTCTCATTCTGCATTCTGCTCATCCCCCTCCTTCCTTTCATCCTTCGCTTTCTTCTATTATTTTCCAACCCCTTTTTCATACAATTAAGGGAAGATGAGTCCAGAGAAGAGTGGGCTAGTTAGATATCTAATTATTAAAACTGCCACAGTTTGAATTTATGATCCTAGGTGAACATTTCTGACTAAAAATTCTCCATTCGCTCCATTCACTGACCAATCTCCACAGCTATCCACTTGTTATTGCAGTTGTGTTGATCAGTATCCTCTAACTAAAACAAATAACTTCAGATTAACCTTTAACAAACAAGGCACTTGAAGAATTAGTGAAGTGTCCATGTTTGTTGGGGTGAAACAAAAAGAGAGATGCAGCTGAGTGAAACTGAACTGAAGCAGTTTTAAGATGAGATCCTATTCTTTGTGGTAGCTTTCTGAACCTGACAGCCCCCAGATGTGTTGAATTCTTACCATTCCTAGGCAAAAATCTTATTATGGGCTTTGCAGTCCACTTGTGAAAAAAAAATCTAGATTGGAGGAAGACAACTTTAAAAAGACAAAAAGTGTTCTTCTGAAAGCACCAATAACAAAATGCACTCCCCTAAGTGACAACCTCCATGTCACTCTATGCAAATCCCATGGTCTAGCCCAGACCTGGGCATTGTACGGCCCCCGGGCCACATACGGCCCTTTGATTGGCTCTGACCGACCCTTGTAAGGCTAACTGGAAATTACAAAATAAACATACTTTCTAAGGCCCTTTCCTCACAGGGGGCCCCCGAAACGGGGCCGCGCACGCAGGGGCAGAACTTACCTGCGAGCGGGTTGCTCCGTCCCTGCGGAGAGCGCGGATCCGCCATTCCAAACGCCGCCGAATTTCGGCGGCGCTCGGCAGCATTCAGCCGCGCCCAAAATGGCGGCCGGCGGCTTCCAGTGGCGCTCCACCAATCAGGACAGCGCGCCAGCCGGAAGCCCACCCCCGGGCAGATCTGCAGGGACGCACTACCGTGTCTCTGCAGTTCTTCACTGGGGGCTGCTACGGGGCAGCGCGGGTGAGTTTTATAAAAACCACTTGCGAAGGTGGTTTTTATAAAACTCACAGCGCCACCCACGCGGCTGCACTAGAGCAGTTTGAGGTCTAGAACCTCACTTTTTTTAACTGCTCTAGCGCACCCCCCAGTGAAGAAGACCTCCAGGAGAGGTCGCTCTAGCGTGGGCAATAGGCCCGGCCCTCCACAATATTTTTAGTTTCTCATGTGGCCCCATGGAAAAAATTATTGCCCACCCCTGGTATAGCCCCACACAAAGATTTTGATTAATAAATTAAATGACAATAACTCAACTAACCTAATTGTTTCTATTGTTAGTAATTATTGTAGTGAATTAATGTTCCAATCTCTAATGACATTATTTTATTAATTTTATTAAATACAAAGCTATGACCAACTTGACATATATAACAGAAGTCTGGATAGTTTGACTGGGAGGAATGAATCTTTTCCACCTTGATTCACTCAGGTATGTGGTGTCAGTAAGGCACCAGCATCAGCTAGAAGGCCAAGGAGACTCCTGAAATAAATAGTTTCTGTGCCATGAAAGCGAGTCTCTGAAAATCTTTCTCTGTTCCATTTAGACAAGACAAGACAGCCTTTCAGAGAACTGTTGTCCATTCTCACCTCCTCTTACACAGACTTCTTATGCACTGTCTCCTGTCTGCTACTATTCTACTCCTCCACCTCCACAAACTGCTATCAAGAGAGAGGGGAAGTCAGAGTAGTCTGTCCCTCTTGCTTATTTAAAGCGGCTGCATAACAGGAAAGTAGCAAATTGCATGGGAACAGTGAGTTGAACCAAGCCTTCTGTGAAATGCCATATTCTTTTTAAAAGAAGCATATAGCCCACATTCCCTTTGACATTTGGGAAAGCATATGCTTCTTTACGAACAAATTATTACTGAAGTGATTAAATTATTTCCAAATGACTCATACTGGATCCTATGTATTGTTTCAGTGGGGCTTATTCTGAAGCATGGATAAGATTTCAATCTTGGGATGCAATCCTATGATCATTTATTTGGGAGTAAGTCTCACTATACTCAATGGGGCTTATTTCAGAATAGAAATGCAAAGAGCCAGACTGTTAATGTGATTTTCCTTGAACTGTATGTGAAATGCATGCATACAGATGCTGCCACAGGCCAGCAAATAAACAGGGTGGACAAAGAGAAAGAGTAATGGGGAAAAGGATAGTTTAGAGCAGAAGTCCTCAATCTTTGATCCTTCAGCTGTATTGTACTTCAATTCCCAGAAGCTTCTATCAGCATGGCCAATGATTACAGCTTCTGGAAGCTGAAGTGTAAAACTTCTGGAGGACCAAAGGTTGAGAACCTCTGGTTTAGAGAGATTAGAACTGTAATCCTTTGGGTTGCGCTAATAAATGCTCTGTAATACAAGGGGAAGTGAAATGTCTGGGAAACTGCCATTTCAGTATGATTTGAGCTTCAACACCTGTTTCAGCACCAGTGCTCAAGTGGAACATGTCAGATGCTAAAAGGAAACACATTATTGAACCTAGAATCATAGAATCATAGAAATGTAGAGTTGGAAGAGACCACACGGGCCATCCAGTCCAACCCCCTGCCATGCAGGAACACCCTCAAAGGACTCCCGACAGATGGCCATCTAGTCTCTGCTTAAAAACCTCCAAGGAAGGAGTCCACTACACTCCGAGGCAGCAGATTCCACTGCCGGACAGCCCTGACCTGTGCAACAATACATTAACATCTGATTAAGGAGAATTATGATGTGGGCTTTCAGGGCAAGTTTGAGGCCCAGCACACCTTCAATAAACGAGAATAATTGGAATTTCAGCTTACTATTAGTAGGTGTAGTTCAGGACCCACCTCACAGTGGTGTGGCTGTGAGTAAAGGAAGATTTTCAGACTGAAAAGTGTTACCCTGTCTATAAGGTAACGTTATCTAAGAATAGGAATCATGCAGCCCTTCAGACATGATATACAGCATGTCCCAGCAGTCTTCATCATTAGCTATGCTGGCTACGGTTGCTGGGAATTTCAGTCTAACAATATCAGGGGGCTACCTCCGAATGCTGTATTACAATTTAGCACTACAGTCCATATAAAATCATTATGGAAATCTAATTGCAAACAGGAGAAACTAAATTTGATTTCCCAAGAACTTAGCCTTGGCAGTGGAACTCTTCTAAAAATCTGTATAACTTCGTGAGGAGGAAGGGAACTGGTTAAGAGTTTGCACTCAAATATACATAGATATATCTACATATACACACACACACATTCACATACACAGCACTATTGCATAGAGGAAGACGGATACATACCACATAATGGGGGGAAGGAAAGAGGGGAAAGCTAAACTGCTAAGTTTACAGGATAGGGGGGCGACAGCTAAACTAGTGAGCCTGTAAAAGCAGACACAGTAATGTAGGAACTCCCTCGGCGTCTCCAGGGCTTGACAGCCCGACGGAGGAAGCCTTGCGAGGGAGGCCTTGGCCACGAACAGCGAATGAGGCTGCTTGGTTCCCAGCCGCCTGGCGCCTACCTGCTTGAAGCGGCTCTCGCAATAGGCCTGCGCCTGAGGGACGTGGAAGGCCTCGTCCATGTAGGGCGAGCGCTGCTGGCGGTTGAGCGCCGAGAAGAGCAGGCAGGAGGCGAGGAAGGCGCAGCTGAAGGCCGCCGAGAAGTAGTAGGCCTCGGAGCGCTCCATAGTGTTGGCGGCGGCGGCGGCGGCGAAGGGAAGCGACGCCCGGCCAAAAGGCTCGAGCACAGCCGCGGCCCGGGGGAGGCGCTGCAGAAACGGCGGCGGGAAAGAGCGACCTTCCGAGCGGGAGGTTCGTTATTATTTTCCGGGGCCGACTTCGGCCGGAGCCAGGCTTGGTAGGTCTTGCAAGGGGGGGGGGGCGGTGTTTGCCGGAAAGTGCAGCCCCGCGGTGACTGGGAGGAAAAGAGCGTCGCTCGGCCCCGGCTTGTCTCTCCACCCCTTTCTTTCACTCTTAGTACTTGAAATAAATTATGAAAGCCGAGTCTAGTATTTAATCTTCAGTGAGCCATATTATGCCTCCCTATCAAGCCCCATTGATTTCACTTACTCCGCTTCACGTATCAAGTCTGGATCCAGGAGAATGGTTGCCCTGTGCCTTCGACTTCAACTTAGGGCGACCCTGTGAATGGGAAACCCCCCATTCAGGTCTTGCAGACTCAGGGCCTCTGCTTCCTCGATGAAGTCTTATCCATCTCTAGGGGGGGGGGTCTTCCTCTTTTCCTGCTGCCTTCTGCCTTACCAAACACTGATGATGTGTCCAAAGCACAACAGTCTCAGTTTAGTCTCCTGGAATCCTAGGGAGAGGCCAGTGTTGATTGCTCTTGTTGCGTGGTGTCAAGTCGTGTTCGACTTATAGGGACTCTATTAGGGGTTACCTGAGGCTGAGAGTGATGCACCCAAGGTCTAGGAACCATTTATTTGTCTTTTTAGCAATCCACAGTATCCGTAGAACTCTTCTTCAACACATTTCAAATGAGTTGATTTTCTTCCTGTCAGTTTTCTCCTCTGTCCAGCTTTGCAATGGTACATAAAATGATACATCAAAATTGCAACTAGGTTGGTATGGACAATGCTATCCTTAAGATATATCTTTACACTTCAGGATCTTGTCTAGTTCCTTTGCAGCTAGCCTTCTGGGCTTTTCTGCACTATACAGTTATAGTGCTATTATTCCGCTTTCAACATCCTGTGGAATTCTGGGATTTGTAGTTTACTGAGGGCAAAGAGCTGTCTGGCTGAGAATTCTAAATGCTCCTCCCTAAACTGCAACTTCAGGATTCCATAGGATATTGTAAGTGGAATAATGGCACTATAACATAGTAGTGCGAAAAGGCCTCTAGTCATCTGATTTCTTGACTGCAGTCTCCATTCTGATTAATGACTGAACAAGGTATGGAAAAAACTTGATTTTTCTGATGTTTTTTTCATTAGCTTTAAAGCTATGTAAATCATCTGTGGTCATTATTTTTGTTTTCTTAATGTTCAGCTGCAAACCTACCTTTGCACTTTCTTCCTTGACTTTCTTCAGTAGTTCTTCCAAGTCTTTGCTATTTTCTGCTAGTAAGTATGGTGTCATATGCATATCTTAAATAGTTGATGTTCCTTCCTCCAGTTTTCATGCCTTCTTTCTTTCAGCCTAATCCTGTTTTACATATGATATGTTCAGGATACAAGTTAAACAGATAGGGTAATCAAATGCAACCTTGCCAATTGGAAACAATCTCATTTCTCCATATTATGTCCTGACAGTAGCCTCTAGTCCTGTGTACAGGTTACGCATCAGAACATTCAGATGCTGTGGCATACCCATTTTTTAAAGAACAATTCATAATATTTTCATGATCTACATAATCAAAGGCTTTGCTATAATCTAAAAAGCACTGCTGATTTTGTTTTAAAATTCTTTGGTGCACTTCATTATCCAACATGTGTTTGCAATCTGATCCTTAATGCCTCTTCCTTTCCTGAACCTAGCTTAGGCATCTGACATTTCTTGTGCCATATATGATAAAAGACTTTGTTGTAGAATTTTGAACATCACTTTGCTGACATGGGAAATTAATGCAATGGTCGTGTGGTTACTGCAATCCCTGACCCATTCTTTTATTTTTCACATTTGTTTTGCAGTTTTTAGTTAGAACTGGAGTAGATTCTGTCACTGTACTTTGAAGCAGTTCTATTGGCATGCCATCTATTCGTAGTGATTTATTTCTCCCAAGTGCCTTGAGTGCATCTTCCACTTCACTTTCTAAAATTGGAGGTTTGTCTTTCTTTCTTGAATGAAGCTGCCATCTTTTCATCTCTTTTATATAGTTCTTCAGTGTGTTGTTTCAGTGTGTTGTTCCTTTTTATTTCCTCTTGCTCACGTAATATTTTTTCTTGCTGGTCACAGAGCATCCCTTCGATCTCTCAGATCTTGTGGAAGAGGGGTCTCATTCTTCCTTTTTTGTTGCTGCCTTCTATTTCTCTGAATTGGTTATAATAGTAGTTTTCCTTACCTCTGTGCACAAGTTGCTGAACAGTTGCATTCTGAGTTCTGATTCTATTACTGTCACCTTTTACTTTTGCTTCTCATCTCTCTTTAATTGCTTGAAGAGTTTAATCTGTCATGTCACTAACCTGACTTCTCTTTCTTTTTGGCTGAAGGCAGTGTCTTTTTGCGTTCCTCCCTGATAGTGTCCCTAGCTTCAGTCTGGAGTTCTTCTTGCTTCCAGTCAGTTGGACTTAATAGTACACATATATTTATATATTATCTTTAAATTCTACAGAGATGTTCTTCAGTTTATATATTGGCATGATAGTTGCTTTAGTGTTCTTCTTTTGTTTTACTCTAATTTTTGATATTAGCAGTTCATGATCTGTGCTACAATCTGCTCCTGGTCTTGTTTTTGCTGAGAGAATGAAGCTTCTCCATCTTCTGCTTCCAACTATGCAGCCTATTTTATTTCTGTATTGGCTGTCAGGTGATATCCAAGTATGCAGTCACCTTTTTGGTCGCTTGAAGAATGTGTTTGCAATTAACAAACTGTTGGCCTTGCAAGATTCAGTCAGTCACTCTACTGCTTCATTCCTTGAGCATAGGCCAAATTGTCTACAATTTTTGATTCTGCTCTGTCTCCCACTTTTGCATTCCAATCATCTATGATTAACAACATGTCCTATTTTGGTGGTCAGTTTCCTCCTGGACTCCAGCATGGAATCTTGCAGCTTCTTCTTCTTCTGCCTCTAGTTGGAGCATAAACTTGAATTGTGGTCATATTGATGGATTTTCCCTGAAGAGTTGGTGATATGATTCACTCAGACTTTGCATTATGTGCTTTGATTGCTTTTGTTACATCTCTCCTCACTATTAATGCTATCTCATTTCTTCTTAGATTTTCGTTTCCTAAGTAAAACACTGTGCAGTTATCTGACTCAAAATGATGATGAATAAGAGAAAGCAATTATTCCAGGTTAGCTAGTCTCTTATACAAGAGGGTAGGCTTGTGAGTGTGTTGTTATTGTTCTTACACCACCTGCTGGCCCAGTTACCTGTTTATCTTGATCCTGCTTCTGTTTTGTTTGTGGGTTTTGGTTTGGATTAGCAGATGCAGAAGATGAAGTTTTTCCCATCACTGTGTCCAGGCCAGAAAAAAATCTCATTTGCTAAGTATATCAATCCTGCATCAAATTGCTGTTAAAATCATGAGAGCTATGTGAATAAACATTTGAACAGACAAACCCACAACTCTTTCTCTCTCTCTCTCTCTCTCTCTCTCTCTCTCTCTCTCTCTCTCTCTCTCCTCCCTCCCTCCCCCTCCCTCTCACACACACCACACACATACACACACACTGACAAGCCTCTCAGTTAGAGATCCTGTGCAAAGAGATACACTCCTACTTAAGTTATGCCTATTCAATTGCCATTGCATTTCTCAGGATTATCTTTTTAAGACTGCTTCCTATCATAGTGTGGCTTTATGTGATCGCTTTTACCTGATTCAGTCTAGATGTGGTCTCTGTTTCGGTATAGATTCTGTGCCAAATCAGAGATCACTTCTGGAGTTAGGTTTGGCATTCCTGTGATTGTTTCTGACCTGATCTTGTGAACACACGCATATAGAAAGAGATGGGACACATGGTATTAATAAACATTACTAGGTATGTGTTTGTGAGCAGACTCAAAAGTGAATTGCAGTTCTTCACAGGATCACCTTGAAAAAAGTTGATTGAAAATTAATGGGAAAACTGCAGGTAATCATGTCAACAGTGGAGTTTATATTCAGATCTTCTCTTTTTCAAGTAGAGGTTTCAAAAACACATTTAAAAACTTGCTGAAAGTGTACAAGTATATGTGGATGTATTTCCACAAATCAATACATAGAGCTTCCAGAAAACTCTTTTTATAAGAAATAAATCCACAAAATGTCCACAAAATGTCACAGATACTGCTTCAAAAAATCCAGTATCAGTTCATGCAGTGAACTGATGCTCTAAACAGCATTCCACAAATTTGGTTCTCAGCCACTGTAATTGCCTCCACACCTCTCTCGTTAAAGATGCAGAATACAGAGATTTCTTCCTTGGAATCACCTACATACATTGCAGAGAACTCTGAAGAAAGGAAAAAAGTGTTATTTGTTTGTGCTGGGCCTCAAAAATGGAAAAGTAGTGAAAGAGGTCACACAGCCTCTTGCAGTAGCTTGGAATGTTTGGGGTGAGAAGACCTCTCAGGTTTTTTTCTGTAACCTGGCATGTCCAGAGGACTCAGAGAATAGGTTAGTGGCAGCCACAAATAATTGCTGTCTGCTGAGACAAAACAAATTGCAGCACTCATTTTAAAAAAATTGTAATCCTAATGGTAATTTTTAGTCCTACTCTCTCTCTCCTTTTTTTTTGGTAAAGAGCAAGAGATATGTTTTGTTTATATATATGTATATATCTCTATGTATAACTTTTAAGGTGGAAAGTTCAGTGTTGCTATCAGAATTGCAATTCTGGGCCTAGATGAGAGGGACTGCCAAAGTTCTTGCACACCCTGCCCTTTCACATTGTGTCGTATCCAAAAACATCAAATGTTTACAAGACCACTCTGCTTATACCAGAATAAATCTGGAACATAAACTGCTCTAAACTACTTCAGTTTTTCTGTTTGCTGACATGGGCTAGATTCACCAGACCAGGCTTTGAAGTTCATACTTAGCCTGACTCTTTTCAAAATATCTCCATGGAAGGTAACATTAAACTTCACTAAGTGAAACTGCTGTCTAAGTGGCAAATATAAAATATCAGCAATACCCATCAGTAACTTATAAATGTTTATAAATGTTCCAGGTTTGCCTGATTCAAAAGCAGCTTGCTGTTCTATTACAAGATGCAGGGTTTAACACACCGATTGGAACTGTTTCCTGACTGTCTTGTTACCCTTATCCTGTTTAATGATGTGAAAAATGCTGCCACTTTAAGAAAAAAAGCAATGGAAGGTGCTATTGATGGAGCATTAATTAATCCTGCAATGGTAAGCAAACTTTTTAGTTTCTGTATGTGAGTTGACTAACAGGGCCTGTAAGACTTGCAGTGGTGTTGTAACCTTGCTAAATTGAGATTCTGTTAAGAAAATAATTTCTTAGATTCTATAACCTACAACTAGGACATTGCCAATAGAAGTTTATACTAATAAAATACAAATGCAAGAGATGAAATTCTTATTTCTTTGGATGGGCATTATATCTCTATTTCTTCATGTCTTCGATGGAACAGTTAAATTGATGTCTTTGCAGGTAAAGGCAATGGACTGTCCTTCTCTAACACAAGCAGGATAGGACGTTAACTGTACCCCACTGAGCAATGGTTGCAGATTTCTCAGGAAAGTTACAGAAACATTCTCGGAAAGTTGTAAAAGAGGGAATGTGAATATGTTTAAGCCAAATGTTTAGGGCTCTCCCCCAGAGTCAGGGAAGAGCAGAAGTTTCCTTGAACTAACATGGAATATGACTTTAGTGCATCCCTGTTCGTGCTTGGTTTAAGCAGATGAGTAGAAAAGGAGGACATTCAGTTCGTGAAGGTCTTTGGCACACTTGAAGTTTCCCAAAATGTATGAGAGATGTGAAGAAAGGAGAGAGAGAGAGATAAACCTCTTGAAAAGAATAAGGATTAGCATTTGGACTTATACTTTGTTAGAATAAATATCTATTGGTAATATCTTAATTTTAGCTGTAGGACCAGGAGATTATTTTGTTAATATAACCAATGGCCATGGAGTAGATTTACCAGGTCACACTGTAGAGTTCATCGTCATCCTTGTCCTGATAGTCTTTGTTGTAACATCTGATAGGTGAAACATTGGTACTTAGCTATTGCTAAAACATGATTTTTAAAAAGTCTCACAATTGGGCTTAAGAGAAGTAGTCTCTTTTGAGGCCTCCTGTTAAAGACTAAACTGTCTTCTGTTCTCTCTGGCAGGTTGTTGACCCATTTCAGGTACTTGTGGCAACAAATAAAGCTGTTCATCTGCATAAGATTGGCAAAATGAAGACCAGAACACTTAATGCAGAAATAATATTCAACCTGTCACCAAACAATAATGTAAGTTTCTCCTTTGTGGGAACTTGTACCCTCAGGCTAGTTTCACATGCCATTGAAATCATGCAGCTCTCCAAATGCTGCTGGACCACTTTCATTCTCTGAATCACCAACCTGGGAAATGCTTTGTCTTCTACTTTGTTCATACTTGTGTGAGAAAGATTTAAAAGGACTGGGTTGACAGAGAGAGGAAGCTATGTAATTCTGCAGTGCTCTAAGGTCTACTTGTTATGCCCCCTCTCCCTGATTAACTTTTCCAATGGGTCAGCAGCCCTTCAAATGAAAAAGTTTCCCTTTCCTTGGTTTACTACGTACTTTAAATTAATTTTTCAACAAAACAAGATTTATTTAAGATCTGCTTTCCCAGAAAGAGATGTTGATTCAAAAATACCAAGCATATTGCTCACCATAGTAAATAAGTAAAAATAGTGAAATATAATAGTAAAAATAAGGTAGTTTAGTAACCAAGATGGAGTTTGAAGGAAACCTCAAACTGATAAAGGGAAAATATTTACTTTTTTTATTAATAAAGAATTAGAATTAATTATTTTAATGTATGTGTAAACTGTACGATTATCTTAATTTTTATTGAATAAAAACCTTTATTAATAAAAAAAAGTAAATATTTTCCCTTTATCAGTTTGAGGTTTCCTTCAAATCCCATCTTGGTTACTAAACTGCCTTCATCTCTGCAAGAGTAAGACAAGTAAAAACTGTTTCTTGTGTTATTGTTGTGCTGAATATCTAATATGTATATGATGATGTTGCAAGATAACTTTTTTTCGTAGTTCTAAATCTAACACTGTTACATATCCTTGATCTAGTCATTAATTTCCTCTGACTATTTTGCTGTGGCCAGAGTAGAAGAAATGGCTGCACGCCTTAGATATTGATTCTAAGACCATCCCAGCAGTTATACTTGTAATGAAATGTGTTCTCTTGTATGGCCTGCACAGCTTATGTGCTCCATCAAACTAGGTACAATCTGCCACCCATTCATTATGACTTGCAAGGCACCTGACAACACCTTTGCCTGTTATTGCATTCTCTGACAGGCAGCAAAGCAAACAAACAGGAAAACTAAACCACTGTTGAGCTGTATTTGGTTTGGTTGAGTACCTGAAGTGCAGTATATCCCTACCTTCTTCCAAACCCCTTTCAGTATTATTAGAACGAGAAACAGACAGAGAGCTTAATGTCCAACTGGTTTCTGTTCTGCTCTTGACCTTCTTGCCTCATCTCTTCTGTCATTTTAAAAAGGTACACTAGTTAAACATAATGCAGAATCTGAATGTGGAACATCTGTGCCTATTGAGTATCTTGGAGGTTGCATCATTGTGTCATCTGTTCTCCTGTTTCTTTGGCACAACTGTTCTTTGAAGACCAGTGTTTAAATATAGAATAAATCTTCTGTTTGTTCCTAATCTATTGACTTGAAGACACATGAAAACATTAAACTTCCTATGAGAAAAGCGCTACTACTTTCTGGGGGAAAATGATGTAGAAAATCAGGTAACGTTTAATATTTTGAATAACTTGCTCTCACTTTTTTCAGAATTCGTTTTTTTCAAAGCAGAGTATTTACTCTGGAAGGGGTAAATATTTCTGGTGAATGGTTTCATATTGTTAGGATACAATTGACAGAATCTACATTTTTTTTTATATTAGATTTCAGATGCCTTCAAAAAGTTTGGCATTTCAGACAGTGACACTGCAATTCTCATTGTCCTGGTTGAAGATGAAAAGAAAACTGCAAATCTGGAAGATCTAATAAGTCAGGTGGAAGGTCAGCAAATTCCTCTAGCAGATCTCCCCAAAATAACTGATCTACAGAAAGTTAAAAAGGTTTGTGCTTTTCCAGGGGTAGGGTGGACATGAGATAAGAGGGAGCATTTTGATTGGTTTTTAACTACTAACTATGTAGATAGACCAGTGCAACCCTAACCATGTTTACGTAGAGGTAAGGCTCCCAAGCAAGTATCTACAGAATTGCAGCTATACACATGCATTTGCTTAATCGTCCTGTGTTTTCTGAGTATTTCTTAATCCATACTGAATGCAATTAATATTAAAAAAAATTAAACTTATAATGTAAATATCTCAACACAACCTATAAGGCATTGTGGGATTTTTTTTTATCTCAGGCCCTTTCCACACGGGGGACGGGGAAACGGGGCAGTGCACGCAGGGACGGATCTTACCTGAAAATGGGTTGCTCCGTCCCTGCGGGGAGCGCGCGTTCGCCGCTCCACACGCTGGCGAATTTCGGCGGCATTCGGCGGCGCCCAAAATGGCCGGCGACTTCCGGCGGCGCTCCGCCAATCAGGGCAGCACGCCAGCCGGAAGCCCGCCCCTGGGCAGCTCTGCAGAGACGCACTAGCGCGTCCCTGCAGTTTCAAACGGGGCGTTGCAACGGGTTAGCGCGCTCGCATTTTTTAAAAACCACATGAAATGTGGTTTTTAAAAACGCGCCGCGCCACCCCTTGCGGCCACGCGAGGGTGGTTTGAGGTGTGGAACCTCCACTTTTCAAACTGCCCTAGCACACCCCACGGTGTGGACGACCTCTGGATGAGGTCGCCCTAAGCCGTTTTTTTTACCCCGTGTGGAAAGGGCCTCAGAATCATATTATTACTCAAAGTCATCACTGCATTATCTTTGCAGATGTACAAGCTTACGCCACAAGAAGAAAAGATTGGTACGCTACTGGATGGCATAATTTGTAGAATGGCAACCAAAGATGTTTCTTGAGAAGATACAACTACATCACAACAATTGTAGATTGTTTTCAAATTAAATGTTTATTTTCATTTTTCTGTTGTTGTTTTTTTGAAGCAGTGCTCTGAATTCCTTATTCTGTTTGGAAACAGAATTTGATATTATTTTATTACAGAGGTGATGTGATCTTTTAAATGTTTTTATTCACTTTATTTGTATATTATGATTATGCATTTGTACTTAAAGTGGCCTGCAATTTAAAATGTTAGTAATATAATAAATTCGCAATTCCCTTAAGTTACTCTTTAACAACTAGAGGTTTTTATTTACATGCAAGCTTTCATGTAACCCCTGAGAACATGATGGAGTAATTATCCCAGCTGGACTCTCTTAAAGCAGTCCCTGAGTATACAGTTCTGTTAAGTTAAAAATTGGTTACATACACCCAGAACAAGTATGAAGCTGCAGATGAACCTGCAAGAACAATCTTGCAGAAAATGTGCCACATAGTCCATTGGAGGCTGCAGTCCCATACATACCTATATGGGAATAAAATCTTAATGAAGTCAAAGGGACTTACTTCTGAATAGATATGCACAGGTTTGTGCTATAAGTCATGTAAGACATTCTACAGATGTCTCTCCCTTTCCTCCATATTGTGGTCTTAAATCATTCATTATCTTTATAGTGAATATTTAAATTTGACTTCTGGTCCTTGAATTGTTACTGGTGGTCTGATGGGCTTTCTTCTTTAAAGTTGTGTAGATGGATAATCTGAAGTTTTTCACTGTACAGTCTTCCCTCCACATTTGCAGGTTTGACATTCACAAAGGCGCCCACTTGCCTCTCCCCCAATGCTCCCCCTCCCATTTGCTTGTCTTTTGCCCAGGTGCGTGTGTCTTTCTTCTGTGGAACTGGGCAAAAGGCAAATGAATGGCAGTGGGCAGCCCTGTGTGTGTGCCTTCTGTGTCATGTCACTGCCCTCTCCCATTTCCCTTCCTCGGGCCCATGCCTGCCTCATTCACTTGTCTGTTGCCTCATCGCCTGGAAGGAAGGCAGTGCACCTGGGGAAAATGCAAGTGAGTGGAGGGGGAGCTCTGGAAGGGAATGGGAGGAGGAGCACTCACTTTGCTGAGGTTTTTTTTTTAACTTTTGCAAGGGTTCTGCACCGCGAACCCTCACAAAAGTCAAGGAGCCACTGTATATGAAGCAAGAAAAGAACATAAGAAGAGATTAGCAAACACTGGAATTTCACCCCACATGTTGATTCCAAATCTCCGTTATGACTGAGAAGGCAAACTGGCACAGGGATGGTCAAAAAAAAGACAAGAAAATGGTGAACACATGTCCTAGTTTTCCTCTTTTGGCATGGGCAAAATGAGAGACCCCACCTTCTACTCTGCAAGCAAGGGGTCTCTCGAAAATGTTAACATCTTACCTCCAACCTGTTCCCAACTTACCAAAGTGTCATTCCTACTGATACTTCTTCAAAATCCTTAAGAAGTAAAAGACACTGCAGGAAATACTATTGCCACTGTTTTTAAAAAAATCCAAACTGAACCCCATTGTTAAAAAATTGCATGGAAAAGCTATCACTTCCCCAATCCCTTTCATCTGTAAACAGCCACGTCTACAATAGGGCACCCAAAATGGTTGCATTCATTCTCCCGATCCAATCCATTGTTTTCTTGAGTCTTCTTGAAACTCAAGCTGTTGGATGAGGTCTGTCTTACATTTTAAAATCCTTGTCCTTTCTGAAATCAAATGGAACATGTGTGGAATAATAGGCAGCAATCCCACTTCTCACTGTTTTTTTGAGGGGGCGGCTTTCTTTTTCTCAGTACTGCAACTGTCCCCCTTCTTCAGTTCCAAGAAAAAGCTCTACTGCATAGAAATTCACTCCACATCCCAAGTATCCTTCCTGTAAAAGCATTGTACCCCCTTTCCATGAAACCCTTTACTTTCTGGAAATCCTCCAGCTTGACTCCATTTCTGTTTTAAGTATCTCATAAAGGAATTCTACCGAGAGTAGCGGTACACAGTTTTGTGAGGTGAACAGTGCAGGCACACCATATCATGCTGTCAAATTTGTTGCTGTAAAAAAAAGCTTCAGTTTAATTTAAAAATAAGGCACAAGGGGAATGTAGATTTTGTTTTCAAATTCAATCATGCTTTTGGAAACATTCTGCTTCAAAAACAGATTTGTATGCTTTGGGTACTCCATGTTTTAAAGGAAAATTGTTGGGTATTTTGTGCACAACCGAAACAAGATGTGCATAAAAATGGGCTGTGTTTGTTTATCCTTGACCTGGCCTGAATGCATTGGGCATTATCCTTGACCTGGCCTAAATGCATTGGGCACTTGACTGCTTTATATTTTGATACTGTGTGATAGGATCAGACTCCTCTGGACTGATGTGAGGCTAACCTCGGGTAGAATAGAGCCAAGGTCACATTAAGAACCACCTCCCCAATACCATTTAAGTAAAATTTCCCTCAGTATTTGTGTTTCAGAAGGGCTTGATCTCTGAACATAGAGAAATAAGATGTGCCGTCACATACCTTAAACAAAGGTGGTATTCACCACTGACGGCTTATAGAGGTTGGGCTTGGCAAAAACCTGTGATTGAGCCAGTGAATCCTGGACAGTGTTTGATTTGTATTTGGATCCTGTAGCTGTTTGAGAGAGTAAGCAGATCTACTGTACACAAGCTGTGGAATTTCAGGAGAAAAAATGTCTTATGCTGCTGTTTTGACCTTCTGTCAAGTTTCCTTCTGAAACAAAAGGGCATCTGAGCTGAATAAAACTAGTGGATAGGTCCTTCACAATGACATCAACAAAACGGCCCAGAGGTGACTTGCAAAACAGATCCTATGCTGTATAACATATGCATTATTTGTAGTTTGGCTAAGAGAGAAGGTGCACAAATGAAATTCCTGGGAAATGTGATTCTTTTGCAATCTCAAAGGGACCTGTGTGGGCAACAAAAGCCACGTGCTCAGGCAAGTCCTAACAACAATAAAAAACTCTAGAAGCTTTTTCTGAAGGTATCGGAAAGCTAGAACAGGCCAAAAAGGCCACCTGGTCAAAGCCCATGTGCTTCAAGCCAAAACCCTTCCGTCCTTCAAGGCCTCCCTCTTTCTTGGTCATGACATAAGCAGTTCAGAATATACTGTGATATGGAAGGAGGGGTTGACATATGCGATACAAAATAATGCTTGTAGTGTAAATAACTGAGGAGTCATGTAAAATATACCAAGCCAAAAGCTGTAGGAAAACCCTCAAATATGCGCCGTCTGACAATCTACAAAAAAAATGGTGATATTAGATGCAAGCAAAACCTTTTCATCCTGAAAGAAATGTAATTCTGTTGTATCTCAGCTTAATTGATCCTGTTTATCATGTTCAGAAAAACTGAAGGCAGAAGAACCAGTAGTTTATGTTAGTGATATTCATATTACAGTATATATAAGATAACTTTTTTATTGGGATAAACTGTGCACGTAATAAGCCTTGGAAGAGGAGTCAGGCAACAGCCTTAGCCCGATCAAACAAGTATTGCCATCTTTTGGGGTGTGTCACCATTCAGCTGCCTCATTCAGGGACAGTGGCATGACCCTGGTAAGGAAGGAAATGGGGCTGGCTAGCCTCTTTGTTTCGTGTTCTGAGAAGGCAGCCGGTATGAGAAAGGAGTCAGATGAGAAAGGAGTTGAACAATATGTATGGTACTGGTTGTAGCTGTCTGTGTAAAGAGTCAACAAAATTATGGGATATCACATTCTTTTTTTCATGTTTGTATTTTATTTGTCAACAAATTGTTGTTATGTGCCTTCAAGTCATTTTCAAGTTATAGTGACTCTAAGGCGACCCTAATGGGTTTCCTTTTTTCAGAGGAGGATTTGCCTTTGCCTTCCTCTGAAACTGAAAGAGTATGACTTGCCTGATGTCACTCAGTGGGTTTCCATGGCCAAGTGTGCATTCAAATACTGGTCTCCAGAGTTGTGCAGCACTCAAATTACTGCACCACACTGGCTCCATTTCTTAAGGTATAACTGGTGTAATTTTGATATAATCATTGACAATGGTTATACTGGTATAATGTTGGTATAAACATAGACACTATTGTTATGTGTTATACTTAAGTGTTATGCCAAGCCAAGCTTATGTGCTTCTGCTTCTGTGTCCTGCTTAATTAATTAATTTCCTTGTTTGTGGCAAACCATAGTTTGGAAGTACATCTAAACTGGCAAACTGTGGTTTGCAAACCTCAGTTTAAGCATGGTTTACAAGGAAAATGTAAACCATGGCTTCCCAGTTGGGCATCTATCAGCAAACTCTGGTTTGGCATTATATGTATACCAATCCATTGTCTAGTATTTTAAAAGTTCTTTTCATAAAAGGTCAATATGACTGTTCTTCCCTTAGGCTGTGCTACAAAGTTGGATTTGCCTTTTTTTCAATAGCAGATGAAAGGTGCAAGATAAAGAAATATGGTTTGCAGGTTTTCAGTTTACATCTTGATCAGAAATGGAAACACTGCACAGTTTGCAATTGGTGCTGATATGCTGATCCAGCTGTAATGGCAAAACTTTAAAGAGCAGAAGTTATCTGGAGAAGACTTTTTTTTACATGTACACTTAAATTAGCAATTGCATAGTATTCATTTCTTAAACTACCTACATATTTAGGAAGCCTATTATCCTTCCTGAGTTTGACAAATTTTACCTGGGCAAGTAAGAAGAGAAATGTATAATGTGAGAAAGCATTTTTGCAGATAGAACTATGTGCCTTGATATCAGCAAGATTTTCCTGTGGGAAAAAAATTAGGAAAAATAGTAGTTCCAATACCTGGCTTGTTTTTCAGCACAATCTGTCTTTTAAAAAGTAAGTTTGGGTAGAGCGGCAAGATAAAATCTAGAGCTGCAACAGGGAAGGGTCAAAAGCTTCTGAAACAGAACAGCCATAGCAGTATAATCATGGAAAATTAAAAGCTTGTTTTCATTGCCTGACAAAGCAAATGGCACATGGAATATATCATCCAACTTGTTGGCTGACATGCAGACACTATTTTTGGTAGTTTGGACTATAGGCAAGCAGGTACGTTTAAGTCATATCCTTTTTTGAACATGTGTGAAAAATCACTGGAGTCCAGTTAACATAAACAATAGGGCTCATAAAATCATCACTACCTAACAGTGATACGCACAAGTTCAATGTGCACTTCCTCACTTTCGTCAGTTGTGCCCCTAGAGGTGACATGCATAAACAGCATTGCAGGATTTGTGTGAATGTGGGTTCGTTTTTTTTTAATTAGCCCTCAAAGTAATGTTCTAGCTATGCTTTGTCATATACTTTCTGCGTTTAGAGGTACACTCTGTGATTCCTTTTAGAGAAAGAAGAAAAGAAATTTGGCATACTAGCAGCTCTTGTGGTAGTTTTCATACTTTCCACCTTCGGTTAGTGCTTTTATGATAGCCCATCTATAAACAATATTTATATTATGGCCATGGGCCCTGGAATAGGGGGTCGGGGGACTTAAACTCTCACAAAGTTAAAGCTGGAGTGTGTGCCCTTCCTTCTAAGTATACAGAGGCTGCTGTGCTGACATGGTGAGTTTGTGTTGCTATACTTACAATATGAGTTGCGGGGTGGTAACCTTTGAGGCCTGATGTTGACCAGGGAAACATTCATTCTGTCTTTTCTAACCACTGCTCCCAAAGTCCCTTAGTCAGAATGGCTAATGGCTACATTTGCTAGGGGATTCTGAGAGTTGTAGTCTAAAAAGTAACTTTCTCAAATTCTGAAGGACTAAAACTTCTATCGCAGACTGGCTGGCTAGTCTGAACAGAACTTTCTTTTGGAGGATTGGTGATAACTCTTCAGCATTTTGTTACAAGTCCCAACTGTGCCAGAATTAATCAGATCCTCATATTTGTATGCCTTATATTAATTTACATAAGTATTTACACAAGGTGCTGTCAGCCCCTTAGGCAATAAATGAAGTTCAGGCCCCTAGAAAAGAGGCAACATTACCCAGCAAGGGTATATTTAAACATAACCTTTACCACAAGATATGTGGCAAAGCATGTAGAGTTTTGCTAATGTTAATTAATTCACCTTTTGAGCCCCTCAGTGAAACAGAAAGTATTAGATTGCCATTACAGATAAAATGAGGTCAAGAACTGATAAACTTTGCAGTAATGTTTTGGAAAACTTTTCTCCTCTTTCATAATACCAGTCAAAATAATCAGAAGATTCTTGCTGCAGAATTTAGAATATCATGTAGCAACCATGCTGAAGCTCAATCTGTTTGGTTCTGATTAGTATTTGGGCAAGAGACCACCTTGGAACATGATGCATTATAAAGTTTCAAGGAGGAAAACTGATATTAAAGTAAATGTCTCACACCTCTAGTCTCTCTATCTTTAATCTTTAATCTCTCTCTCTTATAATTCTATAACATATTAACAACTAATTAAAATTAAATTAATTGTTTTTTTTAATGAAAGCAAAGGGGTAACTATATTAGACTGTGATTGTTCTTAATGAGGAATAATAGCACTCCTTTTGTGATCTAACTGTAATTACATAGTGAAGGAAGAACCTCACATGGTTCAAGTATTGTCTCATACTCGTACCTTTTGTTCTGTTGTGGTTGCTAGCACAATGATGAGGTGGATGAGAAGAGAACGTTTTTGTATCACAGGCCAATGGCAGGTAGTGTTAAGGTACTTTTTAATATTTTACTTTTGAGAAATAGGGAAGAAGTATATTTTTAGAAAAGTTCAACCATAACAGTAATTAACTGCAGTGGTGGTGGTGACTGTAATTTTAAAGTAACTTAAAGCTTATCTCTGGATCAGACAATAGTTCATCAGCATTCACCAGCAATGAGTATGTTCTAGTTCTCTTGTTAGTTTCATGAGTGTTACATGATAATGCATTCTGTACTGCAAGTATGGTCAGGAGGTAGAGTTGGATCCACTAGCCGACGTCTGAATGATTTGTGGTACACATAGGCAGGGATTTATAAGTACCACTTGTTTAACTTGTTCCAAGACTAGCATTTCCATCGCCTCCCATCAATTGTCTTGCTGTTCTTTTAATAGTTAATTGATTGTTGTGTGTTTTAGGGGGTTGGTTTTAGTTGGATTGGTGGGTGGGGAGGATTGGGTATGTTTTTTAATTTATTAATGTATTTAATGTTGTTTGCTGACTCGATCCATGTGGAGAGGCGGGATAGAAATAATTTTTATTATATTATTAATTTTATTATTAACAAGAGCAGCAACCAAGTGATTTCCGTCTTGCCCTCATACTGTTGGCATGAAGAATAACTACATCACAATTAGGAAAATCAGGAATGGATTTTCGTATCAAAAGACTATGAGGTGTATGCAGGTCTGGTATTCAAATTCTTGGGTTCAAAATCAATTAATTCTAATTAATTTTACACCTGGCTCTGATTGGTAGATCTTGGGATCCTACTGAAAAGCATAGGTAGATCCCACAAGCCTGATGTCTATCCACTCCTGCACTCACTCTAAACTTGAATTGGGAAAGGTCAGAGCTTGCAATAAATTATCTTTTGGATCACAGCTGGAGATTTGGGAGTTGCAGTCCAAAAATAACTCTCCCAAGTTCTGGAAGGCTGTGCCACTATGCACTGCACATCCACTTGCATTGTGCACCAGAGTCCTTTGAAACCTTCAGCCACACTGAAGCACCTAACGCTATCACTCCAGACACTTGCAGCTAGCTTTGCTAGGCAAATCGGTTGGGCAGGAGAAAGAGGATTGTTTCCTTGTTCTGAACTAGTGGAAGGGTTCCACAAAGATAAGGAATCTCATGGCCAGCACTATAATCAGAAACCGTTTTTGGTTTATTGTTTGTATCAATAAGGGTCACACAATGTTTACATGACAACATCTGCTTCAGTCTCCCATTGCTTTACACAGCAGAAAGGAAGATCACATCATTGCTACCAATGACTTGTAAGACAGGCTCTTACTTTTCCCAGATTGGTGTGGCAGTTCCCAATGTGATTAGAGACCCTGCCTTTGCCACACAGCTCTGCCTTCTCCCTTATAACACCACCTTTGTCTAAAAAGGTGAGGGTTTTTCAATGTTTGTTTAGAACCACTGAATAGCTTTATGACAGTGTGTTTTCTGTCTTACTCTATATACTGTATACAACTCAGCCGAGTCAGTTTTTACAAAAATAAACTATAACATTTATTAAGTTAACAGTCAGCATAAAGTAGTGTTTCAGATTTCAAATGCAAGTCAAGGTTGATAATTTCCTCAGTGCACTTTTTAGTCAGTTGCCTTATAGACTTATACTTTATATTTTAGTCAGTTGCCTTAGACTTTCATAGAAAGCATAAGTCTCATATAAGCGCGCCTTGGCTATACTCCCACCAAAGGCTCAGCCCTCAATCTAGGTCACACTCTCTGACCAGGTTCTACTAAGGTTCAATTACTCTTCTGGTTCTCACTAGGTTTCCACTGAGAATTGAACCTCCTCACACATTCACACTCCCTCCCTGACTGAGGGAATCTACTCCCTAGATCCTTGCTAGGATCTCACTGAGGCATCTCACTAGCTTTTTCTCTCAGCCACCAGCCCCTTCCACATGCTACTGGGCTGGGTTTCTCTCCTGATCAGCTATTCTGGTTGCCTGGCAACCTGCTTCCAGGCTGCACTGGCACTTCAGATAGCCACACCTCCCAGAACTTCCTTACAGCTTGTTTTGTGGACTGAAAATTTATTGGTGCAAGTCTTATAGACCTCGAATAGAAAGACTCATTGAGTTCATTTGCACTTAATCCCAGCTACAGCCTAGAAAGGACATGGGGTATTTAACCAGATCTTTTGAGATCCAATTGTGTGACCAACCACACCCCCTTCACTTTTTCTGATGGACTCTCTATCTGTAGTTTGGAGCTATGAAACCTGAAGTCCACATCACTTATCAGTGTTCAAAAGGAAATCATGACCAGCCTTTTTGAAATATGTATGTTTATTATACTTACATTTTAAATACTTTACATTTGACTTTAGAGCACTGCATTATCATAATATAAAATGATATAAAACATCAATATTTTACATTCTTGTTGCATTCCATGCATTGCTTTTTTTAAAAAAAATTGGTTTGAATCAATCAATAATCATAATTCCATTCTTAAATTCAAGAAGAGCTCCAGTGTGTATAGATTAAAAGCTTTTTGTCCTCAGAGTGTTTCTGGGTCTGAACTCTGAGCTGTAGATGCAGAAAATATTTCTTAGGCGTGCTTAAGCATCTTTCCTTGCCCATACTCCCCAAATTGCAATAAGGATGACCATGGCAATCAGAGTATAGAGTGTCTGTATTGTCGTTCGCTCACTGCCACACCATTCTTTACATCCACAAGAATTCTGTACATTCTCTCCAGAGCCTGCGATAGGTTTGGGCCTGTGAGCTCGAAGACAGTGTATTCTGCCAAAACAAGAAAAAAACATAGATTTAACACGTTTTTTCTCCTGCCTGTTGCCCTCAAGAGGATCTGGAGTATATCATCCTGAATCTGTTAACCACTTCTCAAATTACACAGGGATAGCCAGGCAATCTACGTAATGAAAACATGAAATGTTTGACTCATAAGTATGGCTTGTATTTAATCCAACAATGTACAGTGCTGAGTTACTTTTTTATACAGTGGGCAAACACTATTGATTTCTTGGCATACCTAAATCAACTGTTCTCTTTTTCTACTCCACTCAGAACTCCTCAACAACATTTGAAGAAAGTGGCAGACTGACAGACTAGAAATGTTTTATCCCATCCTAAACTCGCCTGCTTGGAAGTAAAGCTCAGAGAATTCAATGGAATTTAAAACGAGGAAAGCATGCATAGGACTGCAGCATGGATGGGAAAAATATAGCCCTCCAGATGTTTGACTGCAAATCCCAGCATTCCTCACCATTGGCAATGCCGACTAGGATTTCTGGGAGTTGTAGTCCAGAAGCATCTGGAGAGTTGCAGGAGTCCTATCCTAATCTACAAGAACAGAAAATAAGAGCATTGGGAATAATCCGCAGTAATTTTCCAAAATCATGATGGAATCTCATGTTAGTAACCACCAATCCCCTCATCCTCAGTTTATCTAATATATTTTATTAAGAAAGGCTTTGACTCTCAGTTTCTCCCTGCAAAACATTTTCTTGAGACAAATATGGCTATATTGTACCTTCAGTTATGTTCGACCATTCTATGGTCCTGTGATAATGCTTCTTGTACAATATTCATACTTTTCAGTAGCAGTCCCAAACCCCAAGATCTGCTGATCTTAAACCCACTGAAATCATTAGGACACAGTAGTTGTGACTAACTGATGTCCCATTATTTTCAATGGGGCTTTAGTGTCACTAACCTCCTTTTGATCTGAGCCATAGTTCTCTTGATCAGAGTGGTCCTCCCTAGCCCTAATGACTGTCTGCAATGGAGTTATATTAATTTAAGTGGGTACTAAATCTCTCCTGGTAATACTGTCCAATCTGATCTATCTTGTATCAGTAATGAACTGGACTGATTATAGTTTTGCACACTTTAGAGAAATGCTTTGTTTAAAAGCAAGATATTGTGGTGACATACACTAGGAGCTACTGTGATCTGGAGAACCTATCAAAGAATGCAGTCTTACATCAATGTCCCTGACCCCTGGAAATAAGGCTCATTGAACTCAATGATATAATCCTCTGAGTAGAAAGATGCTAAAACTCTCCCTCCTACTAGTCTCTGAAATCAAAATAATCCTATTCAGATAGTTGAATTATTAATAGTTGGACTGTTACTCAGAATTGGGGAACAGGGCAATTTCACAAGTAGTAATGAAGCAGATTTGAGTATTGGCCGTATTAGTGTGGACACCTACATTGTCCAGAAAGTATTTCAGCTTTAAAATACTTTGTCCCATTTTGCATCTTGCATTATAAACATTTATAAATATTGCAACATAACCTCAAAGGTGCTTATTTACTAGGAAAAATTTTCCATAAAGGGGGATAGAAACTTTAGAGTGCCTGATTTCTTTTATACAATCAGCACTGGAGGGAAACATAAACTCCTTTAACTTACTGCTTGGTACCTATCCATATTGGGCTGTCAAGCAGCTTCTGTTTATTAAAATGTAAACACAGGTTGACAACTCTGTGCTCTTCAGACATTTTGGATTATATCTCCCAACAGCTACAGCCAATAAGGGATTATGGACGCTGCAGTCCAAAAACAGTGAAAGACACCAAATTAGCAACCTGATTTAAACTGACAGAAGAAATGATGATGGATCTCTCCAAAGTTTGGTTTCATCTGAGGTCTTAGCACTATATATCAAGACTGCTTTTGTTTCTTCTGCATTAGCAATACAGCTATTCATATACCAAATCCCCCGCTGGGTCTCCCAATACACCAGTGCCATAGCTGCATGTCCAGTCTAGCCAAGTGATCCATGATATCTGGTCATAGAGTGAAAAACACAATTATTTTTCCATTTTGTTTGACTTACCTCCTGGAGACATTCATGATTTCTTGTGGTTTGGTCTTGTACCTCTAAAGCCAAAGCCAATGACCTGTCAGTCAGTGACTAGAAAATTCCTGAATGGCAACAATCCTACTTTGCAGTGCTAAAAGAGAAACAGACAGTTTAGAACCCTAGGATATGCTCCAGAAGTAATGAGCAAACTTAACTGTATTTCTTCTTTCTCTTCTTTCCTTGCTGGCTGCTCAGACCTTTATAAACAGAAGCAGCTAAGACCCTGCCAAATGTGGAGCAGGAAAAAAAAAAGCCCTCTCCATTTGAACCATGTGTGTTTACAAGAGGGAGGGGCACAAGAACTGGGAAACGTGTTGGATTCGAAGCACAAGCACCAGCACAGCCCAATCTATTTGAATTCAACACTTCTGGAGAACAGACGCATTTTGGGATGATTGCTTGATGAGGGAAAGCATCAGGCAGGAAGGGGGAGACATGTCTGGCCCTGCTGTTAGGCAGAGGGAGGCAGCAGTCTCTGGCAGCAGATACTGAGTGCAGCAATAAGGTGTTTGGAGGCGGAACTGTGTACTCCATGTGCCTCCATGTTCTTCCTCAGCTGTCCTCCCACTTGCAGGTGTGCTTGAAGATGCTTTCCCATTGAAAGGGCAGTGGGTGATATATTTGGAAGTACTGAAGAAACAAAACCAGCACACATCGCTATCACTGACAACTAAAAACACTGCAAGGTTTAGGTATCACTGATACTATGGTTTATCTGCTTATGGATGTTTCCACTGGTTACGTTGTGTTATAAATAAAAATATTTTTATTTAAAAAGTTTACTTTACCATCGCCAGTGTTAAAACGAAGATTTAACTCCCAGTCCAGTTGGCTTTTGTATGTGGAATGGGGCAGGGCACAGTTTTGTCCACAATTACATTAGGGAGCAAAAATATGTGGTGTGGGGTAAGCCCTGAGTAGTAAGCCAGTGTGGTGTAGTTGTTTGAACATTGGACTATGACCCTGGAGATCAGGGTTCATTTCCCCATTCTGCCATGGAAACCCACAGAATGATCTTTGGAGCATCACATACTCTCAGCCCCAGAAAACCCCATGATAGGTTCACCTTAGGCGGTTGCCATAAGTCAGAACAACTTGAAGGCACACCACAAAACAACAAGGCCTGAGTGGACAATTAACAAGTCATTTAGCCTCATCCTAAGGCTCACAAAAAATAGTTCTGAGCAGGAGATTTTATTATTGTAAGTCACTTCAGGTTCACTTTTAGGTTAATGCTCAAAAAACATGGGTGTACTGTCCACCCTTACACTTACACACCTTCCAATATTTCACAAATTAAACCTGGACAGGTGTGGCGACACATTAGAGTGCAGTCAAGATGGCAAAAATCATTAATGAGGAAGAACACATAAGCCAGGAGAACCAACTTTCCTCTATGGTCATTTCTTCTTGCCTAAGCCTACAGGGAAGAGCAAGATTGTTCCTGGCTGAGTTCACTGAGTGCAAAGTACTTTGGTATTTTAAACTAGCAACTGGAATAAGCTGAGAACAAAGAGGAAAAGTGGGAGGAGGAGAGAGAAACTGGGATATATTAAAAGCAGCTGAAAAAGTGGGAGAGCCGAGGCTTATTCAAGACGGTCCTTGCAGATCATAACTGTTAGAGGGTATGCTTTTGGGGCCCTTTTACCTTCTACATAACAGCACATTCGCACTGATGTGCCACTGGTGTGAAATGTGATGCCAAATGATAAGTATATGCTCCTGAATACACAAGTGTTTCAATACTTAACTTTTTCATCAAACGTGTACCAACAAAAATACATTTTTAGTATGAAGTTGTATTTTTACCAAGGGATTTGGAATAAAAATTATTGATGTTCTAACTGCTACATAATGTCTGCAAATCTTTCCTCATTTAAATCAAGCCTCTCAGCGCTTAACAGTACCAAAACAGGAGGGAAGACTTGAAGTGTTTTTATGTGCTTGTCTTTGTTTATTTCACAGTAGGCCACCATAAACTGCTGGTGGATGTTTTTAGTTCAGGGATTCTGAACAGATTTATTTGAAAGGAATGGAACAGTGATGTGCAGAGATAGTTCTCTCTCTCTCTCTCTCTCTCTCTCTTTTCCTTATGAAGGCTTTTTTGGTAGCTGCTCCCAAAGCACATTCTGAAACTCTCTACCAAGGGTGGAGAGAGGGGGCAGTCTGATGCTCTCCACATTCTCCTTTTGCCACCAGGTAGATGTTTTTTCAAAAGAAAAATCAGGTAAGTTGTAAAGGCAGGGATTGTTACCATCTGGGGATGCACTTTTCTCAGCAGTGTGCTTTCAAACAGAGATTTTAATTGTGCTTTTCATTTCAGCACGGCTGCCCACAAAACCAATTGTATTTTGAACTAGAACAGACGCACTGAATAAACAGGACATACATAAATGCTAACTTAACCAGTCCCCATTAACTGAATGGATTTATTTTAGTTGGGACTAGCAATTAGATTTGTGCCTCTGATTTACTATTTTAATCATAGCTTTATTTTTAAATTGTATTTTTTCTTCTTGTTGTTTTTTTAATATTGCCATGAGCCATCTTGAGTTCTATTTTTGGAAGAAAGTAGGATAGAAATCCAAAAAACAAGTAAGTTTTATTAATTTCAAGAAGCAACTTCTATGTTGTGTAACAAACCAGGAGAGTAATAGTTCAATTAGTTTGTTGTTTTGGTCTCTTGTAAACCAAACATTGGCACATACTCTGTGTTTGGACATGCATGTATCTTGTTATGTGTGGACAGCCCACTTCAAAGCACTGAAAGGTTATAGTAATTCCAGCACTTTCCTAGAACCACTAGACTAGAGACTTCTGCAATTTCTGTGTTATAAAGGTCATTTCTGCACTACGCTGTTATAGTGCTATTATTCCATTTCTTTTTTTTAAATAATTTTATTATTATCAAAGTTATAACAATCAATATTTACAAATAATAATTATTTCTTTTTATAAATATATAAGAAACAGAAAACAAAGAAATATTTACAATCAAATTTGTATACCTATCCAACATCATATTCTACTTCTTCTTCTTCCGTTGCTCTTCTATCTTATTTTACATATACAGATACCTCTATATCTTTTATTTATCTAAATAAATTTCAATTACATGTCTTATATATTCTACTTTGTCTTACATATGAATTCTTTTTCTGCTTTGTTCTGAGTTTTATGAGCATCCTTCTATATCAAAATTTATATACAAATTATATACAAATGTACAATTTCAACTTCTTTCTTTCTTCTAGTTTTATTACTCACTTATTTTTCCAAGTTTCTTCTGATCATTTCCCTTTTTATATGACTTGCCTTATAATTTTGAAAATAAATTTTTCACTTCCCTTTCCTATATCTTTGCTTATCTTCATTATTTTCATGTTTCCTTCTGAATCACCCAATTTCATTGTATGTATTCTTTAATTGGTTTCAGTTCTTCCATATTTTCCCTTTTATCTCACCTTTAAATGCCATTGTCACATCATCCATCACTATCATTTCTAATAATTTAACCTCCCATTCCTCAATATCTGGGATATGTTTACACTTCCAGTATTTTGCATAAGTAATCCTTGCATTTGGTATCATATACAGTATTATTCTCCAATATTTAATATGCTCTTTTTCTATTTGGTGTAACATGTTTAAAAGAAAAATTTCAGGGTGCAATGGAATATTAATTTGTAATATTTCCAATATTTTCTTTTGAATGGTTTTCCAATATCTTTTAGCTTCAGGGCATGACCACCCCATATGAAAAAATATTCCTTCTTCTGTCTTACATTTCCAACATTTGCTGGAAATCTTGTACATTTTCCTTAATTTTGCTGGGTCTAAATACCATCTATAGAGCATATTAAAGTAATTTTCTTTTAGCTTTTGGGCTAATGTAAATTTTTGGGCTAATGTAAATTCCAGCTTTTCTCCCAATGTTCCAAGCTAATGTCATGCCCTATATTTCTTGCCCATTGTATCATTGAATCTTTAATTATTTCTGTCTCTAATTCTCTGTTTAATAATATTTTGTATAATTGAGCTACCAAATGATCTTTTTTTCAAGAATGACATTCTCAAATTCATTCCTTTTCCCTATACTTTCAAATCCTTCCCATTTATTATCCATTTTAAATCTTTCTTTCAGTTGATTATATAAGAACCATTTACATGTGAAACCTTCCATCATTAGTTCCTCTCTTGTTTTTATTCTTAGACTTGTCTTCTCTTCTACTAAAATATCTTCATATCTGATCTATTTTTCTTTCTCATCTCGCCATCTTCCAAATAAGGCTTCCTGAGGCATAATGCCATAATGGGATTTTAATATACATCTTCCTTTCAAATTTCTTCCAAATTGCAAATAATGTTCTTCTAAGATAATGGTTGAAGAATTCTTTATCTACTTTGGTTTTATTGTACCAAAGATATCCATGCCAGCCAAATTTCAATTCCAATCCTTCCAATTCCAATATTCTTTCATTTTCAAGAATTATCCATTCCTTCAACCAGATCAGTGCATTTGCTTTGTAATATATTTCAAGATCTGGTACACCAAATCCTCCTCTTTCTCTTTCTCTCTATTAACATCTGCCACTTTATTCTTGGCTTCTTCCCTCCCCAAATGAATCTCGATAAATATTTCTTCCAATCACAGAAACATCCTTTGTTGATTATTATTGGAAGGTTTGAAAAAGATAATTAATTTTTGGAAGGATATTCATTTTAATTGCTGCTATCCTTCCCAATAAAGATAACCTCAATTTTGACCATTTCTGAAATTCTTTCTTTATGTCAGCCCATAATTTTTTGTAATTATTTTCATACAGTTCATTGTTTTGTTTTGCTATTGTTATCCCTAAATATTTTATCTTTTTTTCTGTCTCAAATCCCATCAATCGTAATATCTTTTCCATTTCTCTTTTAGTCATATTCTTTGTTATGATTTTTGTTTTACCCTTATTAATTTTAAATCCTGCTATCTCTCCAAATTTTTTAGTTGTTTCCAGTAATTTTTCCACACTTAACTTTGGATCTTCAAGAAAAATCACAAGATCATCAGCATACGCCTTCAATTTGTATTCTTGACTCTTTACTTTAGTCCCTCTGATATCTTTATCAGCTCTGATTATTCTAAGCAGCACTTCCAATACTGTTATAAATAACAATTGTGAAAGAGGGCAGCCTTGTCTTGTACCTTTTCTTATTCTGATTGGTTTCGTTTTCTCACCATTGATTATGATTTCAGCGTTTGTATTTTCATATATTTCTCCAATCCATATACCAAATTTTTCTCCATAATTCATCTTCCTAAGTAATTGTAGCATAAATTCGTGTTTGATGTTATCAAAAGCTTTTTTGGCATCAACAAATATCATAGCAAATTTCTTCTCATTATGTTTTTCATAATATTCTATCATATTAATTACCATTCTTAGATTATCTCTTATTTGTCTTTTAGATAAGAAGCCACTTTGATCTTCATGTATTATCTCCTTTAAGATTTTTTTCAGTCTTTCAGCCAATATATTTGCAAATATTTTGTAATCTACATTTAAAAGGGATATCGGTCGATAATTGTTAGGGTCTGAAATCCTTCCCTTCTTGCAATATCAACGTAATGTTTGCTTCATTCCAAGATGCAGGTTTTCCTTTGTCAACTATTTCATTAAACATTCTATGCATCGACTGTAGTAATTCTTCCTGACATATTTTATAATATAAAGAAGAGAAACCATCTGGCCCTGGTGATTTTGCCGGTTTTTCTTTTTTAATAGCTTCCAGTATCTCCTTCATTGTAATACTTGCATTTAAAGCATTCTTTTGTTCTTCTGTTAAATCATTCAGGTCTTGCTTGTCCAAATATTCTTGTGTCTTGTTATTTCCCTCCGTTACGTAATTATTTTCGTATAACTCCTTGTAATGTTTCCTGAAGATAGTTTTTATTTTTTCTTGATCTGTCACAATTTCTTTTCCTTTATAGGCTTGAAGAATTAAGTTTCTTTCTTTTCTTTCCCTCAGTCTTAAAGCTAACCATCTACCTGGTTTGTCTGCTCCTTCGAAGTGCTTTTGTTTCATTATCTTCAATTTTCTCTCAATTTCAATCATATTTTCATTCCTTATTTTTTCTTGTAGAATCCTGATTTCTTTCTTTAATTTCTCATTACATGTATCCTTTCTTAATTTTTCTTCCTTTATTTTAATCTCTCTCTCCATTTCTTTCACTTTCTCTTGTCTTTTAGTCTTCCACTCCGAATTCCACTTAATAAATAAACCTCTCATGACTTAATAAATAAACCTCTCATGACCTCTCATTTTCCAGCATCCCAAATTACCTTCATAGAAATATCTTCCGTCATCTACTTTGAAGAAGAGCTTTAAGGCCTCCTTGGCTTTTTTAATGTATTCTTTATTTTGCAGTAGAAACTCATTCATCTTCCAATTTTGATAGATATTTCTTTTCCTCAATTTGAATTGGATTATGATCTGAGGTAATTTTTGGTAGGATTTCCATATCTTGTATTTTAGTATGAATCATCTTGGAAATGAGAAACATGTCTATTCTCGACATCATATGATGACTATTGGAATAATAGGTAAATCCTTTCTCTTCAGGATGTTTTAATTTCCACACATCAATCAAAGAAGTTTCTTCCATTAATTTAAAGAAAGTCTTTGGTAATTTCCCTTGTTTTTGTTTTTTCTCTTTCTTCTTTGATCTATCTTCCACTGGATCTAATACCGCATTCATAACCAAAATATTTTCTTGTCTCTTTTCAGTTGTATATTTCATTATTTCTTCTCTTATTTTATCATAAAATTCACTTTTCTTTTCTTGTGGTGCGTATATTCCGACCAGCAATAATGTAAGATCTGGGATTTGAATTTTAACTCCAATGAAATACCCTTGGTCATCCCGGAAACCTTCCTCCGATGAATATTTTGAATTTACATGAATAGCTACCCCTCTCTTCTTTTTGCTGTATGCTGAAATATAGCACTTTCCAAGTTTAGGATTTTGTAAGTAATGTGCATCTGCATCTCGGATTTTTGTCTCTTGTATACAAGTAACATCTGAACTGATCTTCTTTAAAAAATGAAATAGTTGTTGTTGTTTATATCTTGAATTCAAACCTTGTACATTCCACAATAAAACCTTTAAAGCCATTTTTCTTAATTTTTTTCTGTTTCACTTAACTTATCTTCTGATTCTAATTCTATTAGTTCTTCTTCTCGTTCCTCTTCTGGTCTTTCTTGCAGTTCCTCTCCTTCTATCTCTGCTTCTTCTTGAGACTCATCTTGTCCCTTACTTTCTCTATCACGGTCATGTACTGTATCCTCTTTCTTCTTTAAAATTTCCAATGTCTCTCTAAGCTTTTTTTGCAATTCATATGCTTGTGTTGGTGTTGTTACCTTATATCTTCTTAACTTATAAGTAAAGGATACCCCTTCAGTTCTTTCCCATTTGTATCTTATGTTATGTCGTTGTAATAGTTGAGTCAAACTTTTGTATTCTTGCCTTCGTTTAAATACTTGATTTGGAATATTTTTAAATAGTTTTGCTTCTTTTCCTTCCACCATTAATTTTTCATCATAATTCTTCTGCAAAATTTTATCTCTCACCCGAGATAAAAGAAACAATAATGTCCCTTGGCAAATTCTTCTCTTTTGCTATTCTTGACTCCAGCCTAAAAATTCTGTCAATTTCCGTTTCCATCTTCTCTTCAGTCATTTCCATATACACCACTAGTTCTGAAATTATTCTTTTATATAAATTCTCCCCGACTTCTCTAAAATTCCTCTAATTTTAATACATTTGTCTCGATATCTCATTTCATACTTCTCCAATTCATTCTCATTTTTTTTGCATGTCTTTCATGGTCTTTCCTTCTACTTCACACTGCTTTGTCTTCTCCTCCAACTCTTTTATGTCTGTTTTCATTGATTTCATTTCTGTATTTATTTTTTCAATCTTATTAAAACCTTCCAATTCTTTTTTAATATCCATCTTAATTTCCGCCCTCATTTCTTTTAATTCTTGTCTTATTTCCTGTTTAAAATTTCTTATTTCTTCTAATATCTGTTGATCCACTTCTGGAAAAGGTACCAGTTGCTCCATGGGTTGTCTTCATTCCATTGTTAACTGTGATTGTACCTGTGAGGTTGCCTTCTTTCTTGTAGTCATCTCTTAACCCTTATCCTTTAACACTTCTTAACAATTAATAGTTAACACTTAAACTTTCAAAATCAATATAATAACAAAAATATCTCTATTAATCTCAATTTTACATTTTATCTTATTGTTATTATTATTATTATTATTACTATTTTTCCCCAGTATCTACTATTTGCCCACTGAATGGCTCTCTTTGGACCTATTATTCACTCTTTATTCTATGTCTCTTATAATCTAATAACAATGTTAGTTTATATTTTTCCCCTTCTCCTTCAAAATCAATTTAACTCAGTGTAATACAATCTCCACTTAAAAGTTCTATTATAACTACTTAACCAGTTATAGCTTACTGCTTACAGCTTTTTCCCCCAGCTACTTTAGCACTTGTACTTATTAACACAGTATTTACTTATAAATGCAATTATTTGTAACAACAGCAATACTTATAAAATCAACAGTTCAAAGATCTTCAGTCTCAAAATCCCAGTTTCTTTAGTATTACATTTCCTTATACAATTTATTCCCCAATAATATTCAAAATCACTCCCACTGTCTCAATTCATTCTATTATAAATTATTTCATAAATATTTCATAAAGTTCTTATCTCTATTTCCCTCTGTTTCTTATACTCACAGCTAACTCAATGTATATTAATATTAATTGTTAAATATAAATAAATATATATATAAATAACTATTAATCAAAATATTTCCCTATGTATCATTAAATATATAAAATATTAAATTAAATCAATGCATTTGTTTTTAACATCCAATATTTGCCCACATCAATTGCTTATATGAGTTTAAATTAGTTCTGTACTTATTTATTTAATCTTCTTATATTTCTAGTTTCCTCGTCCCTTAAGTAAAGTTCTCTTCTGTCTTCTTCTTTCTTCCCAATATAGTCTTTCTTTGCTTTTAGTTTCTTTGCTTTTAGTTATAATCCTCGGTCATCTCTCTATAGTTTCCCATCCAATTATATCCTTTATTTAATTATATCTTACTAAAATCTTTACTCTTAATATCCATCAATACTCAACTATCAACTTCTATTTTTTAGTCCCGTATAACTTTGTGTATTTATTCTTTCTTTTACTGTTGATGTGTTCTTCTTCTACTCTGCCTCTATTCGTCTCTGCTGTCTTTTCACCCATCACTTTGGTGTCAACCGCTATAACGTTCTGCCATCTTCTGTACCTTCGACCCCACTTTTCTCCATTTCTGTCCTCCGTTCCAAGTAAATTAACACCCGATGTTCTTTTCTGTTCCTTCTATTTCCTTCTATCTCTATTTATCTCTAATCTTTAATCTTCACTCTTTGTTCTTAGTCTTAGTATATAATCCAAGTCCTTTTTAAATCACACAAAGAAGTATTTTAGTATTCTACTCCTTCTTCTACTTCAATTTGTAAAGTCGTTGGTACAGCCCACTGTAGAGGATCCACTCACCAAAACTAGAGTCCAGGTCATCGTTTCAATATATCATAAGATCTTTAAGCGATCTCCACAGTTTAAAAAGTTTCTTGTGTCTCTTCAATCCCCAGCGCGGACGTGGCAGCTCTCTGAACCTGCTCATCGTCTTCTCCGAGCCAGCTATTGTTGGTTCTTGAAGATCAACAGCTTTCTCTGGTCCCCTTCAAGCCCCCTCTGAACCCCCTTTTCCGGGGGAGTTATGGGCCGGTTCCTAGATTTCTCACCGAACCGACTACTCCTCGCTGAGTGAAAATTTAGTGACCTACGTTGTCACTAAGCTGCCACACGATCTGCCATTTTCTTCCTCATCCCCCTATTATTCCATTTTCAACCTCCTGTGGAATTCTGGGGTTTGTAATTTACTGAGGCCAAAGAGTTCTCTGGCTGAGAATTCTAAATACCCTTTCCTAAACTGCCAACCACGGGATTCCATAGGATGTTGAAAGTGGAATAATAGCACTATAACAGGCTAGTGCGGAAATGGCCCAGCATGCAGATAGGTTAGGTGTACTCTTATGAAGCTTCAAAACATTGTATTTCATGCTTTAAGTTTCCTCAGTCCCCCCCCCCCATAAATCCTAGCATTTTGGGTATACCTAGGAGGGAGCGCTACATCTTGAAAAATAACTTAAAAGTTATTCAATCAGTTCCAGACAGAGTTCAGAAAAAGTAATTAGTTACAATAATTGAAACAATCTTTAAAATAACTGTGTTTTTCTTGGAAGTAAATAGATACTTTTAAAAGTCAGGAACAGTTCTTGGCTCATACAGTCATGACATGGCAGGCCTAACACATTTCAAAAAGCAGTGTAGTACTCATTCGGAGGAAGAGGAAATTGTTCAGCTAGTACTAAGAATGAAGAAGATGGCCTCAGTATAAAGCAAAATACTGAGGGCAGAGTAGACTTGAAATTTGGGAAGAAACAGCAAATTGTTAACACACGCTGTAAAAGCACTGATGTTTTAAACTCAAAATGGAAGGAGCCATGGAAAACTTTCATTAAAGCAATCCATCATCTGTGCCTCTTCCCTGACAGTCATGAATGCAAAAGAAGTTATTTTAATTGCATTAAGAAACTGCAGATTACTTGAAATGGAGCTGAGAGATCTCAAAATGAAACCAATATGCAATTTGTGAAAGCGTCTCTGCACATATTGTTCCTAAAGGCCATATGTAATAAAACACATACTGTATTGCAGCTTCAGTGACTCACAGCAAATACTGTAGTTCTTATTCTGGATTGTACTGATTGCTAGTTATAAGACTAGTGGCTAAAAATACAGATTGGTTCCCCCTGGTTCCAGTCTCCACTGAGCCCTAAACTTATTGGGTGGCGTCATGCAAGCCTTTAATTTATACTGGTCTCTTCAACTATTTGTAATTTTAGAATGATGATGATGATGATAATACTCATCTTCCATGTTTACTGAGACACTGTGAGAAGGATTTTGTGAAGCCAAAATGGGGTAAAATTCTGGACTGCTTCAGAGGATCCCAAGAGCCCCGGATATTTTTTACTTTTATTAACGTTATCGTTGTCGCCATCATCACAATCTTTCTATATACCCTGCCTTTACCCCAAATTGAAGCCATTTCTGCACTACACTGTTATAGTGCTATTATTCCACTTTCAACATCCCATGGAATCCTGGGGTTTGCAGTTTAGGGAGGGGCATTTAGAACTTTCAGCCAGAGAGCTCTTGGGCCTCAGTAAACTACAAACCCCAGAATTCCACAAGATGTTGAAAGTGGAATAATAGCACTATAACAGCATAGTGCAGAAAGGCCCTGAGGTTCAAGACAGCTTACAAATTAAAGGTACAAAAAAAGAAAAAAGAAAATTCTGATTGAACAATTACTCAGATTAGGTATGCCACTCCCTTCTCCAGGAGGCCTCAGTCCCTAGCAGAGATACTAGAGGATTCCCATGGCATTTAACAGGGTTATCGAGGCCTAAGGTACAAGTACAGACTCTGGCCGACGAGGAAGCTTATGAGTCGACAGAGGGCGCTGTGAACGGAGTGGACGTTTAAGAGCTGAAGAGAAACTGTTCCCGATTCCTTCCCGAGCTCTCCATCTATGGCTGCTGGGCCATAAAGATAGAAAGTCTCATCTCCAAGCCTTCTCTCAGTCTGTCTCTCTGCTTTGTTTTCTTTTCCCTTGGAACGCTTGACGAACTCCGAGAACTCTATGGTTCCTCCCCCCCCCGTGAAGGGGAAGAAAAACGCCCCAAACTACGCTTCCCACAATGCTCTAACTTAGGGTCGGGGCGGAGTTTCCTTGCTCTGCAGGTGGTTATAGGCCGCGAGGGTCGTTTGAATCCGCCAATGAGGAGGAGCCGTTTGATTCGTGGGCGGGAGCGGCCATTTCAAGTGTCAGAGTGGGTTCGCCGTGGGAAGGCGGCTGGCTTTGCGTCTCTTTCCTTTTCCGAGGACGGGTTAGAAGTGAGTGGCTCTGAAGCTGGGTTGGCATGGCGTGACTTGACTTGACTTGACTGCCTCTGGGTGGGGGAATCTTGGTGTCGCCGGCACTTGGAAGCGGAGGTGATGGTGAAACATGTCTTGCGAGGAGGGACTAGTGTTTTTTTCCATGGGTGAGCGGTAGGTGTTGCTGCTGAGGTTTGGAGGGATGTGGCCGCTTTTGTCCAGGGAGCGTTTGGAAGCGGTATCTTGGTGTTGTAGGCCATTTCTGCACTGGACTGTTATAATGCTATTATTCCACTTTCAACATCCTATGGAAGGCTGGGGTTTGCAGTTTAGGGAGGGGCCTTTGACATCCAACTGGAAATTTAACGAAGGAGTTTTGTCCTAGCAGTTACTCCCTTTAGACCAGCGGTTGAACCAAGGGAGGAATAGACTCTGCGTATGCTCAGAGGAGCTCTTGATCGTTTCGATTACGAAGCACGTGCTTCAGAGGTTCCTGAAAGTTAAGCTTGTAATTTTTGGAGGACTACGTAAAATCCCAAATGGGCTATTTTTGTGAGACACTGCTGTCAAAAACATTGGGATGTGATAGGCACAGTTGAGAACAATATTTTAGAATGGAAACATTTCAAATATTATGCTTTTATTAACCCCTTAATGTTTCAGAACTATCTGGAACAAACTAAAATGTCCCAGAGCGCCAGCTTTCTTAAAGGTCACACACATCGGATTCACCAGCCAACAAGACTCCATGGGAATGATGCAGCTAGCTGCAAAACCTTTGCAGGGTGGTAACTTTCTAAAAAAATAGCTTGATCTGTTCCAGCTTTTACGCAGTTTTCCTTAGATCCTTGCAGACTCCTGAGGTTAATCATAGTGGCCAAAATGAGAAAATGCCACTATTGAACAGAAAGAAAAAGAACCCTCGGTTACCTATTGTCAGATTGAACGGATTGAAAGAGAATATATCAAAGCAGCAAGCAATGTTACGTATTAAACTCAGCCAAAGCTCAGTTGGCTCAGTTATGCAGGGAGAACCCTTGGGGACCAGATTTCAAGTACAGTAGTCTAACCTTGTTTAAGAAACCACATTGCTCAGTCCTTTTGAATGAATATGTGACCATCACCACCCCAATTGCTGAACTGTCTCCAGTGAAATGAAAGAAGCCCACAGCCATGAAATATAAAGGCACCTATCTATAGTAATTCTTTCTAATGATGTGACTGTGAATGAAAAGTAGTGACTTGAAAATAGTATCTATCCAAATAGTGCCTAAAGGAGAAAAGAATTGTGTTGCTTTTAATTAAATTGTCTCTACAAATTTCACTATATAAAATTACTTTCAGATGTTGAGTAGCAGTGAATGTGTCTCCTTCTTAGATCTATACACCTTTTACTGTGAATCTACAGATGGACTGGCATAGGTGTAGTGTATCTGACATCTTGTGGTTTCAGCAGTGGCTGTCAAGCTTTAATTTTTTTTACTGCACTGCATAAAGCTTGTGTCCCTCACAAAATTTATGCCTTGAAAAGTGCTTCTGCAATAGGAGAACATGTTAACAGCAAAGTGCCTCCTGAAGTTTATGCAACACTATATATTGAGATAGTCTTAAAGTAGTTCCATTTTGGCCTTGAGCCTGAACTTCATGCTTTATATTGTGGTCCAGCTAATTTATGCCCTATTTAGTGGCAAAGACTCATGCACTAAACCCATAGTTTATTGATGCTTATTGGATTTTACTGTCTACCAAACAGTAGGACCATCTGCACTACATTTCTTCTTGCTATAAATTAATTTGTAGAATCTGGATTATGTTTGCCACAAGTGGAGATGAGGGATAAAGGATGGCAAGACATGCCAGACAGAATTCTTGCCGTGTTGTCTGGTCCATGTTATGCAGCTGAGACTCAGGAGAATCCATTGGCCACTGCAATAGATACAAAAAAAATATTTTACTACTGCAATCTGTTCAAAAAGAATACTTGAACAGTTTGGTATGGATGTACAGGGATAATAACTATAGGTAACTGGCAAGAGATATAGGTGGTACTGGTTTAGATTTTTTGGTTATATATTGGGCTGATTAATGATTTCTAAAACTTTGAGCTGTATTTCACTAATATGTCAGAACTGTTTTGCAGTTATACCATGGAAGACTTGGAAACAGTCATGCATTCAGAATGTGAGATGATGGAAGCAAAACCCAGTAAGTGTTCAAATAATGGTAAGTAATAAAAAAAAAACAGTGAGTGGCTAGTGGCAAAATATTGATGTGTTTGTAAAGTTCTTTGTAGTTACTCTGTAATGCTTGTCGCAGGACATGTCTGAAATCCAGTTCAGTCCACTTGATAATGGCAAGAGTGGTTCAAGTGATGAGTCATAGGTGGCTTTTTCCTCCTAGAACCAAGACACCAAGTAGCTTTTCTCTGTGTCCAGAACTTCACTATACCCATCTGTGATCAATCCACATAATCCATCTGTTACCCTGATTTCTGGGGTCCCTTGGAAGACACCTCAATGTGCTCCACGTGGTGGGAAATGGAAATTAGCTAGAGCACAAGCAATAACAATGCGAGAGGCAGGGTAACCCAGCAGGGTCTTTTTACCCAGTTTTTACGGGGTCAGGCCAAGCCAAAAACCAAACAAAAATGTCTAATAAATGATTTCATTGAATGAAAGTCTCACGCATTAACGCATCACTCACACACTCACTCAAGACCTATTAAGAAGTAAAAGAGAGGAAACTGGATAGGGGGAATATTGAAGGGATTGTAGCTGGGGTCATACTGCATCTTTTCCTGAAGTCCTTGGTCTGGGAAAGACAGTGAAGACATAGAGCTCAGCATGGAATGGGCTGAGGGGATTACTCAACAGACGGAGAAACGGTCTGCTGGGATGACCGGGAGTGATCCAAAGAACCACTCAAAAGCTAGGACTATTTGTAGGCGAAAAAGTACCTGGAGGGCTAATCCTTTCCCGGGGAGAACAATGAGTGTCGCGCCGAGAAAGAAGCTCCACAATGGTAACTTCCTTTGCATGATGAGATTACAAGGTGTTGCCAAAGTCTCAGGATCTTCGGCTGCATTTGGTTGTAGTGTGATTTCATGTAAAAGGTCCTCGCCTGATAGGATATTTGCTCAGCTTGGGGCAAACAGACTAATCCCCTCAAAGTCAGCTTCTCAGGCACTGAGAACCCTTTGTCTACTGTTGGTTTGCACCTCTTTAGGTCTCCTGGGGCTACGTGACTGGGGATTTTACTGGCCTGACCTGGTTTTCGATCGTTCGACCTTTGCTGCCTATGTGCCTGTCTGGGTGATCTCTCAGGCACATGGAATTATTTTTTAATATCAAAATTGTAGACCTTGGGTTTACCAGTGAGGTAACACAACCTACAGTCTTCCTGAAGCGGAAAGGATGCACCTGGGGAACAAATTGAAATCAGTGATTGCAAATGGGCCAGATATGCTACATGTAATGAACTTGCTACAACATTTTCCCTGCTTTCTTCATTATTTTATCTTCCCCTTTTGTTTAAGAGCACAGCAAAGAAGACTACTCTTTGGTGTTATTTTATTATGCTAATAAAATATGGTTACAAAAAGTAAAAGTAAATGCTTCTTAAAATAATCCTTGCCTTGTTCTAGAAGGGAAAGTAGTTTGAAATCCTTTGACTTAATCAGAGGATTGTAATGACATCTGACCTGCTTATTGAAAGGACTCTTAGACAGAATAATAATAATAAAAAAATGAATTCCTCATTCTGGTTTAATTGCAGTTGGTTACTGGAAACAGGAACTGTTTTCAAGTTTTTTAAAAAAGATAATTCTGTAATCCAGCTTGATTAAAAACAGAAGATTCTATTGTTTATACTAGTTTACATTGAGAGGTCCATTATCACTAATTGAATGTACTCCCTCTGGAAGCCCATAGAAGATTAGCTTATTTCAAGTACAGGCTTCCCCTACTTATCTGACACATTAGGGACCAGAGCACTGTCAGAAAGTATAAATGGTCAAAAAGTGGAGCCCGTATACTGTAGGGAACATGAAAGACCTATGGAGATTTGCATGAGAGAGACTGCATGTTCTGCCTGTAAAGACTCTCAGCTGACTTGGTGCCTTCCCCACTCCTCCAAGAACTGATGCTTGCAATACACAGAAGTTCCATTAATTTGATGAGGGATCCATTCTTTCCATAGGCAAGGTTTGCGATGGCGCACGTGTGAAAGAGCAGACCCTTCATTGAACTGATGGAACTTGTCTGTAATTTGCAAATGTTGAAATAGCGGAATGTCAAAAAATGATTTGACAAAAAGCAGGGGACACCTGTATGTATAGAATTTCGTTCTGGGGTTATAGCCTAAGCTATAAGCTGTTTAGGGCAGCAGTAATTGACCCATGTGAATTTATGGTAAAAATTGTCAATGTTGTAGCTCCGATTAACTGCTCTGTGACAGAAGAGAGAGAATGTGGATTTAGTACACCCCATCCCTTGGTGTTTAATATGGAAATCTAGTGATTATACCTACATCCACAGCAGCTGATCCAGAAGAACAAGGATACATACAAGATTTTGCCTGTGAACAGCTCATCCTTTTTTGAATTAGGGCATATGCTTTAGCTTATATTAGAAACCAATTCTGTATTCTCTTGTGGTACAGTAAAATAATTCTTGTTACAGATATTATTAGACACTGAAATTTCAGAATGGCAAAGAGCAATATTCTAATATAATATTGGTAGAATAATGTCAGTCTTGATCACTGCAACAACAATAAATGATATGCCCTTGTAATTGCAGACTTTCCCCTCCTGGCAGATGAAAAATTTGACTTTGACCTTTCACTGTCTCCTACAAGGTAAACTAAGAATCTGTAAAGCAAAAGTGCCTTATTAAAGAGCAAAGAGTTTTCAGATTTCTAATTTGCTGTCTGTACTTTTAGTGAAAATGAAGATGAAGTTTTTCTTGGACCAATGGGCCATAAAGAAAAATGTATTGCTGTGTCACTTGAATCTCATGAAGAGCCAAAAGATAAAATCTCACCACCTCTTCTGGATGAACCAACATGGAGTCCACTTGCTGGAGAGAAATTTGTAGAAATTTTTAAAGAAGCTCATCTAGTAGCACTGCAGTTACAAAGTGCAAGCAAAACAAAAAGAAAAAATGCTGGCCAGCAGGAACACCCAAGGCCAGAGGCTGTAGAACAGTTTGTGCAGGAATCAAAGTCAAAACTGAAAATCCTTGAGAGAGGAATAGTGATAGATAAAACCCCAAAGTCGATTAAGAGAGAGACGTATTATGTGGGGGAAAGCCCAGTTTCACAACTGCCACCTTCACTTCAGAAGTGTTCAAAGCACCTTGTCAGAGTAACAGAAGGCTCTCATTGTCCACAAAGGCTTCTAAACATATCTAGTCCTGGACAACTGGATAAATTACCCAAAGCATCCATCATGCATTCATCCCAGTCAAAGAATGAGAAAAGCATTAAAAAACCAAGCACGTTTCAGACTGTAAAAAATGCTTCTGCATCTGGAAATCGTCTAGCAACGGAGCAGGTAGCCTTTTTTTCTGTTGTAAATAGCTGAAAGCTTAGGGAGTACATTATAACAAGGTTCTCAGTATGTTAACTAAACCCCTCTTGTGGAAGCTTCTGTTCCTTACAGCCATTGCTTCTGCAAGAAGGATGTTGGAAGTCAGAATCTTGTCAGTACATAAGAGTTGTGCATCTTCCATTTGGATTCATTGGTCCTGAGACTCAACCCTTTTTTAATGCCCAAAATTAATACCTTTTTTCATAGATTGTGGAAAATCATCTTCCCTTCTTTCCATCCTCAGCCATTTAGAGCTGTGGAAAAATCCTGGCATACTCTGGACATAGGCAGAGCTCTCAGAATTCATCTTATTTCTTCCTTTCCTTCCATATCCTTTCCTTCAGAGTTTTGGGCCATCTGTTTCTTTCTTTCTGGCCAGCCAATTCTGGGCAAGGAGGTGTCATCTTCCCCATTAGCCAGGTAGATTTAAAGCTTGCATCACCATCTGCCACCCAGTCATTGTGGTTCTACTCACAGTGATGCCACATCTGCCACTTTGGCTGCAGATGCTCCCATAAGAAATTTGTATGGCTCCCACTTGGTCTTTCCCATCTGTGTTTGTCTACCAGTACCAGTTGGATGCCTTACCCTTTTCAGAGGCTTCCTTTGGTACCTGTGTTCTTCAGCGTGTCGTCTCTGCTTAGGGGTCCTACCCAAGGAACATGTCACACTGTAGGGGGTTTCCTTTCCACTGTTGGAAAAAACAATATTGGTCTTAACTGTGAGATGCTCATTTTCAGCAGTGGATGGGGAAATCTCCTCCCCACTCAGAATTCATTTGCCTTATTGATACTAGTGTGGGGAGGTGAAGAGATTCTCTTATAGGATTCTCCTCTTTTCTTTCTTCATTGCCTGCCTTTTCTCTTGCATAACTATTCGTATTTTGTCTTTGGTGGTTGTTGTGTATATTCAAGTCGTTTCCAAACCCATCATGAACCTATCATGGGACTTTCTGGGGCTGAGTGTCATGTGCCCAAGGTCACCCAATGGGTTTTCATAGCTGAGTGGGGAATCCAGTACTGGTCTCTAGGGCCCTGCCTATCAGAAGAACAACCTACTGTAGGAGGTTTCTCTATCCATTGCTAAGAATGAACATTTCACAGGTAAGATCAGTGTTCCCTTTTCCAGCAGTTGACAATCTGATTGTATTTAACTGAAGGATTAACGACCACTGTTAATTATATTTATTCAAATGGCATTCACAGAGAGTGTTAAAGATTTTATATTTGTCTGTCTTCTAAAAAAAATTCAAATCTTAATCTTCTAGCCAAAGCAAGGAAAACTGTCAAGTTCTTCCAGCAGGAATAATCTGAATAGCATGGGATCATCTGAAGATTTGCTTTCTGATAAATCAAGTATTGCTTCAGATGGAGACTTGTCATTCTGTAACAGTTCCTCAGCACAAGAGAACCAAACTCTTCCTACTCCCAGCAAGGTGAACAGTCTCAAGGAGTGTAACTTTAACTCAATGGTTTCAGATTTCTCTGGTCTTATGATAATTACTGTATCAATCTTTCTACTTCCTTTGTCATTAAAATGTAGGATTAACAAAGAATCCAGTGAAGTATAACACTGATGTTTTCAAGAGGGGTGGGCAAAATGCATTCCAGTTCCAGATTTCTCATGATTGCCTATGCTGGTAGAGCTGTTGTGAGCTGCAGTTCAGTGTATGAGCAGCAGCATTTTGCCTATTTCTGTCTTAGAGTGACAGACAGCTGTATGATTTGGTTTAATCTCTTTGCTAAATAGAGGAGGTTCTATATGTTGCTGTGGCGTAGGGCAAGTGAACAAGTATAAAGATGCATAGAAAGCTATGAACTATAGAGAAGTGCAATAACTTTAATTTGAAAAAATGCATTTCCAAAACATTTGTTTGATGTTTGTGGCTTTGTAACAGTATTGCAGCAGCGTTAGTTCTCAGTATACCTAAATATCTGCTACTGCCTTTATAGTTGGGTGTAAAGACAAGGCAACTGAAAGCTCCTAATAATGTTCGTATGAGAAGGATCACATCATCGTCATCATCATCATCTGTTTCCAGCATGAATTCAAGCTTTAATTCAAGTCAGTCTCTCTCACCTAAAACTGGAAAAGGTAACAAATCATGGATCGATCCTGGTTAGTTTCAGTAAACCGTGCTTAAAGTAAGCCTTTGCTCATCAATTTTGTATGTACTTGTGGTTTAATAGCGTAAAAGAGGGGCACTTCCTTGTGTGAGTCCGTAAATCACCATGACCACCTACAGCAATGGTATATGTAACAGCGGTAGGACAGAGAAGTAGTCTGGATAGGATACAAGATTTCTAACATTGAATTATGGAGTCACAGTAATGAAACATACAGCCAGTAATGCTGTGACAGAGCCTGGGGGCGTGGGTGAGCAGGACTGCCCTAGTGACAGGTGGCCATATAACCAGGGTGGCTCTGACTGAGTGAAACACAGCCCACTAGCAAGAGGAAGGGGCTGTGGGTGAGACAGCAGAAGGCATATAAACAGAGAGAGTGAATTGGATTCTAGCATCCTTCAGTGACATTCTTAGAGCTTTTAAGTCAAAACCTTCAGTCAACCAGGGGAGAGCTGTCTGAATAAGACGGTTATCTTCTCACTGGCCTAGTGAGAAGAAACCAAACCACTTCTGAGTGGGTCAGAAAGTGGGACCCTGATTTGGGGAATTACACCTTTGTGCTAAGGGGAACCAAAAGTCTCCCTGTGTGTGAAAGCTCTGTTCTTGAATGCTGTGGTAATCTGAACAAACTAGCTAGATACCTTTAGGGAAGTTTTATTCTGTCTGAATATACTGGTAACACACAGTACCTTTTCCCTGTTGTTGTTTTAATTAAAATTACATTCTATATAATTTCTGCCTCAACAGATCATTTTTTTTCTTCAGTTTTACTTTTATAGGAACACACTACCACAGGTTATTATTCCTTTTTGAGTAAACATTGAAAAGCTTTGATGGTTTTAAAGGGAAAGCAGGCTTGTATAAGAAGAAGGGGGGATCTAGGGTGCTATAGCAGGATAAAAGGATGCTGCTACTCCAGTCAGGGAGAAAGAAAAGCAAGCATGGCCCCTCCACAAATGCTGTTTCGCTTTTTATTATCAATGGCTACCACAACAATAAAGTTTTTATTTAGCAGTATTATAGTTTTTTGGCCACTAATGCAACTATTACTTTTGTTCATGTTTACTAACAGCAACACTATTATATTCTTGTGGTAAATATATGGTAACTATAAACATAAGTGGTGAATAAAAGTAGTAAATATAAAGAATATTTGTGAACATCCAAATGTCTTTCTCAAAAAAACAACCCCCCAAACTTCTTGTTTTTGTCATAGTGGGGGAGTCAAGTGCTTTGACAGATGGATTGATGGGATAAAAGGTGTGAAAAGCTGGGAGTTATGGATCAACAGCATGGTTTAGATTATTTGAATTCAGCAAAGCACTGGGTATTTTGTGAAGGACAGGGTAGTTCATGAAAGGAACCACAACAGTGAGGCAGAAAGCAATTGTGTGTAGTTTCTGAAAAAAGAAGGCAGCACTAAAAAGCAACAATAATTTTGAAGATCTTATCATTCATACTTGAAAGTTGTACTTTAATAGGCTCTCTTGACTATATTAGCTCTTCAAATGTGGTGATTTGTAGATAAAAGTCTGAAGACTGGTTGTTTCAGTGCGCTAGAGCTACTCTGCTCCAGAGAACATTTTTGTGTAGTTTGTGCTGGCCCCCTGCATTTTGAATAAAATCATAAAATGCATGCTCAAGATGTTAACAAACACAGCAGTAGTGGTCAAAATGCATTGGACATGTAAATTTACATGTATAATCTAACAAAATGCATGGTTGCCCATTTAGGTTATAATAGAGGAATTACATAGCTTGTATGTTCAATATTTGTCATACTTGGTGATCACTTGTGCAAAGGTAGTATTTCTGAGATATTAAAACTTTTGTTACTGCAATTATTGGCATTTCTGGATTGTGAAAATTTATAGTTACCTGATCACACAGTTCATTTATAGCCACCCTTTTGAGTATGTTCTGCACAGAAATGACTACTCAGTAATGTAATAGCTGTAGATAAGGAGTGAGGCAACTTGTGGGGAGGGGCAAGGTGATCTTTCAAAGAAGCAATAACTGTTCCTCCTCCTCCCTTCCTCCTTTCTCCTTGCCTCCCTCCTGAGGAAGCCGGAGGAGTGGGATGGGATGCCAGATCAGTTGCAGAGCGTTTTTGAAATTGATGGAAGAACTGTGTGTAATTAGACAGTCCTAGGGCCACAGGTTTTCCATCCCAGCTGTAGATAGTTCACCTTATATAGTTCCATCTCTTCTCCCTTGCTGTCTCTTGCATTTGGCAGCCTTTCAAAGTATTTGCATGGTGTTTGCTTTCCCTCATCCTTTCAAATACTTTCTTAAACCCACATCTTTGGCTTATTCCTGATCATGATCTGAATCCCAAGCCTATGTGTATGCAGCAGTATCTGCATATCCAGTGTGTATCTCAGATTTGCTTCCTTTTCTCCCTTTTTCTCATGTGGTGTTGACATGCAGACTATATGTTCCTTGCAGTAGAGACTTATGTTTCCTTTTATGACATTGTAAAAGACTAAGTGTATTAACAATTTTATTCATGCAGATATATGTACATGCTGAATGATAACATTTCTCACTTCTTTTCTAGTACAAATGAGTGGTGATGTAGCAAAAACTTTCACAAACAGATCCAGCCTCTCATCTGCTCCAAGCAAGATTTCTGCAGTTAGATCTATGAAGATGTCATTGGTGCAGACTTCTCATACTGATACATCTGGAAATGAACAAAAACCTACAAGTGTCACTAAAGGAAATTCTTCTGTCAGTGTACCCAAATATAGAGCTCCTGTTATGTGTGAGACTTCAGGCAGTGGGATTCAGAAAGGGGGTTCAGATTCTACTCAGAAACTGGTACAGAAAAGTACCTTGGGAAACATAACAGCAAGTTCAAGCCCTAAACTCAAAACTAAAACAAGGTCTCCAGTCTCAAAGGAAGGTAAGTACACTGATCTTACCAAAGTGATAACTCATAGTAGCTTAACATTTTGGAATCCGTCTACTCTATTTCTATGCTTTACACTGTTGGGAAAATTTAAAGTAATGCTAAACCTTTTCATTTTCCTCCACTTAGCTATTACTTCAAAAAATGTAGTGGCCAGAGCATTACAACCAGTCAAATTATCATCATGTGGCAATGCTGTAAGGTAATACTATATGTGATCCATTCTTGACTCCCTCTTTAAATCACTGTCCTTCCTCTCTTTAACTGCTTTGAAAGTACAAGAAGAAGAAATACCAAGATGGTTTAGTAGTTGTATTTGAGAGACCTGAAAATCTTCTGCTTAAGGCAGTGGTTCTCAACCTGTGGGTCCCCAGATGTTCATGGACTTCAGCTCCCAGAAGCCCCAGCCACTATGGTCAATGCTCAGGGCTTCTGGGAGCTGAAGTCCACGAACATCTGGGGACCCACAGGTTGAGAACCACTGGCTTAAGGAAATGTCTCAAAATATCTTTACAAAGTCTAGTAAGGAAATCCACCAGTGAAACTGTTCTACAAGATAAGTTTTTATGACACCTGCCAGTCTTAAATTAATTTTCTTCCCCTGTCTGCATCTTCATAATTATTGATCCAGCAGCAGGCAGGAGAGAAGGCGGGCAGTGAAATTGGACTGGACCACATTGCTGTTTCCTGTTGTTTTGTGAGCAATCAGTGTGTTGCTGTGTGGCTTTATGTCTCTAACGGGCTGTCTGTAAAACTGCATTGGTACATCAGTGGGAAACTTGTGGTTGGGACCTCTGCCACCAACTATATGGCTCCAGAGTTATCAGTTCAAACATCAATTCAAAGCATGGCTTAGGTTTCCAAACATATAAATTATATTTTCAAGTTACTTTTCTTTATGAATATTTCTTTACGGTCAGCATTCCTGTGGCCTTTTGTGGTTAAGCAACTGCTGTACATTTGTGAGTGCAGATATTTTACCAGATCATAGCTTCCTTAGTTATGGTTTGGTATAGCATGTGGTTTGGCTCAATGTGTAGTAAGCTTTTGGTACTAACTACTTTTAGAGTTTCCCTCTCAAATTGTGGTGTCCTCTGCTGCTGTAGCCTTCCTTTTAATCTGAAAGATTATCTCTACTGTTTCTGATAGTGATTTGAATTTCAGTTAATAATTCAGAATACTATTAAATGCCATTAATGTTTCAATAGCATGCTGCTTGCCTGTATTAAATACAAATATTCTGGATATCTTAAATTGAAAATCATATTTTAGTTGGGATTTTAAGTTTCTAATATTACATGCATTTTTATAGCAATGTTGCAGTTACTCCACCTCTCAAACAGTCAGAAGAAGGGATAACGTTAAAGTCCTGTTCGGCTGTAAAGTCTGCTTTGCGGACTCCTGCCAGTGCTATAAGGCATTCTTCATTGCCTACCCCTGTTGGTCGACGCCTCTCAGGAATTCCAATGCTGACCCCCAAAACTTTGCCCAAATCAATGTCTTCTCCTAATCCTGGATCTCTTCGTCAGGTCTCCAGTGTGTCTTCCAAAAAGCCACTAGTAACTAGGTAAACCCATGCTTGCTAAACTGAGCAATACTATGGAATATATTTGTTGCTTATTCTGATTTGTGTAGACTCTACTTCACATGTGATTGTCGGCTGTGTTGTCGGCTGGTATGTGGTTTCAAAGAAGGTCAGTATTGGTATTAGCATCTGATCAAGCTCAGTTTTAAAATGATCAAGAGTCAGAATATTACGTGCTCAGATGGATTTGGGAGATTTTAGGATTGAAATCCTTTAGCACAGTGGTTCTCAACCTGTGGGTCCCCAGATGTTTGTGGACTTCAGCTCCCAGAAGCCCTGAGCATTGACCATAGTGGCTGGGGTTTCTGGGAGCTGAAGTCCAGGAACATCTGGGGACCCACAGGTTGAGAACCACTGCTTTAGCAGATGAGAAATTACTATGAAATCAATTTCATAGCCTACCTGGTTGGCACAAGCTTTTAATGGCACCATACTGATGTGTATCAGTTAAATACCTTTGAGCCCTTTCATTGTAGAGAACCGCTCAAGATGTACCCATAAATTGTGTGGAATAAACACATGCACACCTATGTTCCAGATAGGGGGTAACAGCCAGTTGGGTATGCAAGTGTTGGAAATAGGCATTTTTTCTACGCTCCCCAAATGAAAGAAGCCTCAACTTAGGCAGAAATTAGACTAACTTTTATATCGCACTTCTATATTCATTTGAAATTTGAACTCTTCTCTATGGTACTGTGTAATCATTTGTGTATGTATGTGCCTTCAAGGCTTTTGTTGACTTATGGCAACCCCATGAGTTACACAGGGTCTTTAAGCAAGGAATACGCAAAAGTGGTTTTGCTGTTGCTTTCTCTTCTGAAATATAGCCTACTGTACTTAGTATTCATTCCTGGTTTCCCATCCAAATACTGTCCTAGACTGGCCCTGCATAGCTTCCAAGAGAGATGGGATCTGGTTCCTTTAGGGTATTTAGGCTGAACTTGTAATTGTTCATAATTATAGAACCAGTATAAAAAGTAATAATAAATAATGAACTTAGACTAGTCTATTTCTGAGCTTGTCTTGAAACGTTAACCTAAAACTATTGCATAACTCTGTTTCTGTCTAGCTCTAAATGGGCAAAGGACAGCAAGACAAGAGTGATCACCTCTAGCTCATCTTCAGCAGAGGGAGACTCCTCTCTATCACAAGTTCTACCTATTGCACTTGATTTTTCACCAGAAAAGTCTTCTGAAGAAATGGAAGAGGATGTGACTAAAAAGAGGAACCAGCCAAGGAGGTAAGCTGCAGTTTATGTATATGAAGCAGGAAAGATTTCTGCTTCAGAAATTACCATTGCAAACATTCCTAGGTTTCGAGTGGAATTGAAAGATGCTAGCACCCCCGGTGTCCCCTGTATTCTCAAGAACATTTCAAGTTTCAATAAGCAGGGGAATGTTTGGCTTTATTTTAAACATGTGCTTTTATTGGAGATAAATCTTAAAAATTTAAAGCAGATTTATTAAAAAGGCAGGTGTGCTGATAGTTACCAATGTTGGAATAACATTGTAGTATAAAGTAATTTAAGATCCTACCTGGTCATAGTCTAATAAAAATTGCCTTTCTAATGTATTTCTCCCTTCTAAGGAAGGAAGGCTCACTCGTGCCTGTGTGCGCTCATACTCTGTTTCTCTCTCATATCTCAGTAAGAGACAACTTGTTTCTGTTGTATTTAAGATGATTTGTCATTATACAGCCCTCCCTCCACATTTGCAGGTTTGACCATTGTGAATCTGATTATTCACGAGGCGCACATGCCTTCTCCCTTCTCCTCCTCCCACTGTCTTGCATTTTGCAAGGTTTGGAGAAGGAAGGCAAGTGCACCTAGGCAAAAGGCAAGAGAATGAGCCGGAGGGGGAGCCCTGGGGCAGGGGGGAGGAGAGCGCGGGGGGACTTATTTGTGGTTTCTCCGTTTTCACAAGGGTTATGTGCCTCAAACTCGTGAAAGTGGAGGGGCCACTATAGATTGTATTTACTGAGTGGATTTATGAGCTGTGCTACTGATCAAGTTTTCTTCATGCCTATATGTTATGCTGTTGCATTTTTACTTCTTTTTATGTTGTAGCATAACATGTGTTTTTATGTGTTTCTACTTTTTGCTTATTAACACATTTATATCTGTTTTGATATTAACAATTATATATATGCAGACCTTAATTTCTCTTCAGATCATATACACATGCCTTTATTATAAACATATATGAGTTGTTATTTTGACTTGTAGTCTGTTAGGGGCATTCCCTGCTGTTCATAATTCTTCCTGCTGTGGTTTCATTAGGAGAGTGACAAGAACTACCTCTTGCTGAGTACAATCTAAATAACATAGACGTTCAGGACCATGAGAGCTGTTATCCTTGTGCCAGTCACATTTCAATAGTATTGTTCTAATGAATGTTCTCTTCTAGTTCAACATGGTTTCATAAAGTACACTAAACATCAGCCAACATTTTTAAAGAGTTTATATTTCTTTTCTCTAGAGCCTGCTGATAGACATTGAACTAGATAAAACACCAATTGGAGTAGATAAAATTGTCATCCAAAAGTGTGAAAACAAACCTCTCATTGATATTTTTAACACTCCTGAAATTATTAAGGCTGCTCCGATTAAACCTACTGGACAGGTAAAGTATACTTGTATGCATACAAATATGCTGGTTTCAGTTAATGGGGCTTGCATATTTTTCCTTCTGATATGCTATTTACAGTATAAACATTCAAATTATATAACCTTGCTTGTGGAATCTACAAAAGCATCATAGACTTATTAGCATAATTGTTTATACTTCCATCCACCAACCCCAAAATGTATATCACACCCTTCTAGTATTTGTACACTATGCAAGTTATCTAATAACTAAAATCAATAACACCACACAATACAACTATGAAACACCATGATGAAACCAGACAGGTGCAACAGATAAAATTATTGCATAGAACTCAGAATAAATGCATTTCATAAATGCATCAAAGAGGTTGCCAGCCTAGACTCTCAAGGCAACAAGTTCCCTAATTTAGGTGCAACCCTTGAGAAGGCCCCACCTTCCACTAATATATTGTAATTAGTTAAAACACAGACAAGGACATCTTTATCAGAGCTTAGAGTTCAGGCTGATTGGTAAGGGAGGCAGCAATTCCTAAGTAATTGTGGATGCAGACTATTTAGGGCTTCAAAAAGTCATTGCCAACATTTTGAATTGTGGCTGGATACAAACTGGTAACTAGTGCAGACCTTGCAGAACATGTATGATATGATTCCACAGGCAAACACCTATTGCACTGTTGTTACTTTGCTCTAGATTAATTGCAGTTTTAGAAAACTCTTCAGAGGTAGCTCCATGTAAAGCCTGTTAGTAATAATCCAGTCAAGATGTAGCTAAGGCAAGTGCCGCCATGGGCAGGAACATGTGTGTTTCTTGGGACTCAAGGATGCATTTAGTCAATGTCTTAATAGTGTATTTTCTGTTTCTAGCTGATAGATTTGAGCTCTCCTCTTATCCAACTTGGTCCTGAAGGAAACAAAGAGAATGTAGATTCTCCTCTTCTGAAGTTCTGATCTTCTTGAACCATCATTCAGACAGGAAGAGTTTCTGTGTGTTCAGCACCTGGTGTGTTTTCATCAGGCAGTTGGGGGTAGTAGATGGTAAAAATAGACTTGAAAAGGCTTGAAATTTTAAACTGAGAGCACTTGATAAATGTGGTGCTGCTAGGAAGAATGGGGAAGTCAGTTTAAATATCAGCTTAGTAAATGCTCTACGTGTTAAAATAAGCTTATTGTGATATATGCATTGTAAAAATTCAAAACATTTTAGATGTTTGTTAAATACTACAATAAAGAAATAAATTTTATATGCCTGCTGTGGATTTTCTTAAAAATATATAGGATCCAAACTCTAGGTCAGTAGTTCCGAACTCTTTTTTTTTACTTGCATACCCCTTGGCAGCCCATTTTCATAAATTGTACCCCTCATATTAGCAACATGTTTGTAATTAGTATAGTTATTTCAAATTTATGTTGTAACTATAAATAATTACCCCAATAATGGGATTAAAAAGCAATTGAATAAGATAAACAGACAGTGTGTGTGTGTGTGTGTATATATTCAGAACTCAAGATACAATGAATTAATGAAAATAAATCACAGAATACATTAATGATTCTTACTGTTTTGCACATAAGTGTTAGATGTGTCCTGATTGGTCACTATCCATATTGTTTCACCTTTTTTTCTATGCCAGTTTTCAGTCACTGATCCATATGTGATGATGCTCAAATGGAAAAATTAATTTAAAACTTAAAACAATGATAAAGGGAAGAAATTTAGAGAAGACCCAGAAGAACACACTCATTGAACACTGCTAACAGGACTTTCTGAGGTGCCGGCTGCTAATAGTTCAGCTCTCCATTTTCTTGATGCACTGTCCTGAAAAACAGGCACTATGGTAGTTCCCATTTATTGATCCTCCTTTGTTTCCCCAGCCTGAATGCCCCACCTTAGCTCTCCAAAGAGAGGCTGACCGACTCTGCCCCCCTTCCCCACCCCAGGGTAACTCACTATAAGCTGAACATTTCCACCACCAGCCCCTCTCCTCAACTTTTGCCCCCCACAACTGCTTCCTCTTAGGGAAGTGGGGCTGGAAAGAAAGAGTACTGTCACCCAGCCTCATCCACACTACACCTAAGAAAGCATAGATAGCCAAAGATGACAAAAAGTAGACATGGACTGAGCTCAGCCTTGTCTTTCCCCTCTGGTGACCTTTTCCCTCCAGAGACAACCACCACTATTATGATGACCACGCATTCCCTTATGTTTCTCTCTATTATACACACACATACACTTATCAGTATCTTCTTGGTCCTGAACCACATTGAGGTGGGTTGTACGGGTTACCTTTCTCCAGGACGAGGAAGAGACCAATGGCCGGAGTCTGCGAAGGTGGAGCGGCCTGCCTTGCGTCTCTGGGAACCTGGTGCAAGAAGCCACCTGCCCCACGCCACTCTCTTCTTCGGGGGGGGGGGGAATTGGTGCCTTTCCTCACCATTGTTTTTTTTTTTCCGTGTATGGCTAAATGTTCTGGTGCATACCCCAGGTTGCAACCCACTGCTCTAGGACTGGTGAAGGAAAACGTTCACAATTTCAAGCACTTGCTAAAGCTTATAATGAGAGCTCTTGTTAAGCATTTTGGGCATCAACATGGCTGGAATACACATAGAACTACCACACAGCTTGTCAAATGCTATAAGTTTATAGTAAAAATCATTCTGAAGCAGAACTGTTATTGTGATGGCCTATTTATAATGCGACATTTGGGTCACTTCCGCACTAGGCTGTTACAGTGCTATTATTCCACTTTCAACATCCAGTGGAATTCTGGTCTCTCCGGCTGAAAGTCCCAAATGCCTCTGCCTAAACTGCAAACCCCAGGATTCCATAGGATGTCGAACGTGGAATAATAGCGCTGTAACAGGCTTAGTGCGGAAACGGCCTGAGTAGGTTCAGCGCCTCAGGAAAAGGCAGCGGAATACGGGAGGAAGCAGGACTTCTCTCTCCATCCACTTTATACAGCATCCGGGGGACGGGCTAGCGCCCCGCAGAGGCCGGGTACTCCTCTCCGTGTCCTCAGTGCGGCTGCCCGACAAGCGCAGGCCTTGAGCTTCAGGGAAGGTTACAACGCCACCCGCCCTTCCCTGCCCGGGGCCGTCGAAGCGCCGCTCGCCCGCCCGCCCGCCCGCCCGCCCTTCGTGAGCTCAGCGCCGCCCGGAAGAGGCCGCCGCCCCACCTCCCTGCGGGCTGAGGGCGGAAGGAAGCGCCGCCAGCCGACCGGCCGCGAGGGAAGGCGGGGGAGAGAGATGCTGGGGGCCGCGCGCCGGCGTGTGGCGTGCGCGTTGTCGGGCGGGGTGGACAGCGCGGTGGCGGCTCTGCTGCTGCGGCGGCGAGGTGAGGCGAAGCCTGGCGCGGAGGGGGCGCAAAGGGCGCCCAGTCCGCTCGCTGCCGAGGCTCCTTTCCGTACGAACCGGCTCAGCCTGAGGACCCCGTCTGTTCCGACATATTTATTTCCTCGCGCGTTTTCCTCCCAGCTCCCTTTCCCCCCTGTGCGCCTTCTTACGGAATTTGCGTCGCCCCTGCTATAAATCACGTTTGCTTCCTCGTTGAAGGGACGAGCCCGCATGGCGCCTCCGCGCTCCTACAGCAGATACAGTCCAGACGAGCGGGCTGAAGTTAGTCTGTGTTCGCCCGGCAGTAAGTCCTGTCCCGTCTCGGGGGGCTTACTCCCAAGTAAGAGCAGCTAAGTTTGCGGGCTTGATCCAGCCGTCCCATGGCGGCTGGGGTTTCGCATGGAACTCTGGGAATTGTAGTTCTGTGAGGTGCATGTGAATAGTGTGTGAGCGATTGCCTCACTCTTTCTGAGGGACCCTTAATTTGTGGCTCTCCAGATGGTGTTGGACTGGAAATCTGGCGCCCCTCTTATTTGGCTCTGCTGCTTGAGGATGATAGGAGCTGCAGGCCTTCCGCATCTGGAACGCACCAGTGCCCCACCACGGTTGTTCTTGTTTTCGTTTTGTTTTTCCTGACGTATATGCAATGATGTACCTGTCTCAGTAGGGCAGGGATAATACAGCCTTTCAGATGTTGGACTGCAACTCCCAACATCCTTACCATTGACTATAACTTGAAGTCATATGCTTCCTGATTCTGTCTGAACCCTTTTAGGATTATATCGTAGGTTAACAGTTCAATTTTGTGTTCATCTTTTCTTTTAATAGATGTTTAGGTCATATTCAGCACTGGGTATATTGCAGTTGGCAACCAGAGATTGGAAAGTACCTTTTGAAAGTAATTTTCTACATTTGCAGTTCGAAAGCACATACTCCTGTGGTTAATAGTTCATAAAAGTACATCTTTACTTTCCTGGTTCTTAGAAGGTAACTAACTTTGTTGCTGAATGCTACAGCTGCTGACCTGGGGTAACTAAACTCGATCGGTCCATCCACCTCTTCAGCTCAGCAGTAGCATGAGCCGGCATTTCAACTATGTAATACTTTACCATTTAGTGAGGGCATTCCCTTTCTTAGCTATAAAGTGGCTAAAATGTTACAGTTATGCCATAAAAACAGTGTAAACTTCAGGAGTAGCCCTGTGACTATTAAACAAAATACAGTACTCCCATTTAATGAGTGAAAGTATTCCTTGTTTAGTTTCTGTTTTTATATATATATATATATATATGCTGTTGGAAAAGAGGTGGGCTCTTGATCAGTGTGGAAGTGACGTGCTGTTGCTGACTTTAAAAAGAGGAAGCAAAATCTCAAACAGGAAAAAGAAAGCCTTAGCTTTGTTCTCAAAATTTTGGTTTCCTCCTAGAGAGGCAAAATTAGCCACTGCTAGCTCTGGGAGGCATTTCCTCGATGGCAAATGATGCTAGCCATATTTTCTGTGGAGAACAAATTAGAAATCACAAGGAAGCTGTCTGCATAAAGACGACTTATTTTTATACTTCATAGATGTGTTTTAATGGGAACAGCATGAATTGCTAAGTGTAGCATATTTACCTATTTATTTATTTTGTGGCCTGGTTTTCTCCTGAATGAGACTACATTGCATGCATTGCAATGGATATGCATAAATGGAGTGTGTACAGCATTAAATTTACATATATGGCAAGGAGGTGACAAGACCCATATGTGTTAATTTTATGATCTGTCTGTGTAGCTTTGGGCAAATTGATAATTTCATATGTGACTCACCAGTTGGGAGTATCACACAACTGTTGGGGAGGGAGACCATGCAGTTTGTTCCACTCTTTGTGTCCAACTTGCTGATGGCTGTGCAACTGGATCTCCATACCATTGATGGGTATATTTTTATTTCAGAAATTCCCGCCAACGTGTGGACACCTAGAGTCAGTATTTACCTGCCTCCTAAGAAAGGCATGTTGAGGAAGTTTTGTCCGTTCAGAGTCATTCATAGCTTCACTTCTGGCCTCTCTCTCTGTTCTTATATCCCAGTGCCTCCATGTCTGTGACCTTGTTCTGTTCTGCTATCCTTTGACATCTAAAGATCTCTTGCTTTCTTAAATGACATTCATTTCTCCCTTGCTGTACTGTATGTCCAGAATTGCTCTTAGAATTACATGGCCATGCCACCTCTCTTCCTTTCCTCAGATCCAAGTTCCTCTTCAATTCCCAGCTTACCTATAAAGACTTTAGAATAATCCTGTTGGCCAGAATCTGCTGGAGTATTAAACTGGTTGTTATGCTGTTTAGATATTTTCATAAAGATATATCCAGTTCCCCTTTATGTACACATTTCTCCATTCATCCTCACAGCCAACCCACCCCGTGGCTGGAATGGCCACTGGGATGGCTGAGAAACCACCAGCTCTGCTGCCTCCCCCCACACTTTCCATTACCCGCTGTTACCTTCTTCATCCCCATATTCCTCTGCTGCCATGACAAAGTCTATGTAGTCAAAATAAATGCTTATTTATTTTTCCCAATAATCCAAGGCAGCCTACAACAAACTGAAATGAAGTGCAGCTAAAATCAATTTGATACAAGAGTTAAAAGCCAGTACGTAAACAGTTGTATTAAAAATACTAGTTTAAAACATTTTAAGACAGTGGTTCTCAACCTGTGGGTCCTCAGATGTTTGTGGACTTCAACTCCCGGAAGCCCCAGCCTCTATGGTCAATGCTCAGGGCTTCTGGGAGCTGAAGTCCAAAAACATCTGGGGACCCACAGGTTGAGAACCACTGTTTTAAGAACACAGTACAACATAGTGAAAAGGGTTAAAGCACAATACACCCTATTAAAAGATCTTTCTATCACAATAAGTTAAGAGCCAAAGGCCTCCCTAAATATAAAGATCTTTGCCTGTTGCAGAAACAGAGCAGAGAGGAGGCCAACCAAACCTCCCGTGGGAGGGAGTTTCAGGCTTTTCTTCATGCCCTCAACCAAACGCAAACATGTGATGTTGGCAGGACAGAGAGAATGCCCTCTTGTGAAGATCTTAAAAGTCAGGCAATCTCACAGAGGGACATATGATTATTCATGTAATCTGGACCCTGGCTGCATGTTCTTTCTCCGATTAACCATCCTTCATTTCCTTCTCTCTGTTACCTCTTCTGTGTAGTCTTTTACCTGCCTTCTTATAATTTGGAAACTGCCATGAATATTGACACTATGTAATTAATTAATTCATGACAGCAAGAGAATGATGTGCATTTCCTTTGGCCCCAAGACCTGGAAGCCTGATGCAGCTTTTGCTCTGCATCCAAAGCCACTCTTTTAGTTTGGACTGTGATAGATCATATGAATGGCATCTGATTATGTAGAGATGCAAGAGTGCAGACATTGTGCTGGGGTTGGGAAAGACAGCATAAGCTGTTTGTCTGGCTTGTTTCAGATTTTAATGATGGCTACAAGTGTGAGGCAGTTCAATATTTGCTTCTGAGCTATTATTTCTGTTGGTTTTTCATCTGTTAATGTGTATTTTGCTTTGAAAGGTGTAAGTAGCTGAGGAAAGAGTGAAAGAAGAAGGGAAATCAATTATGTTCCTCATTTTGTTTCAATTTTTTTAAATGTACAGGAGTGTTTATGTTATGGCAGAGTTGGGAAACCTTTGGTCTTGCAGATGTTTTTGGACTTCAGCTATCAGAATGCCCAAACATCATGGTCAGTGTGATAAAGGATTCTGGGAGTCGGGAATGTTTGAGGTTCCCCAGCCTTGTAAAACAGAGAAAACACAAATGTGAGGATTTTTTTGTGAAGGAACACAGCCATTGTTCATAAAGACAAAACTGATGGATCATTTAATTTGAAAGGATTTTCCAAAGTAATTCTTCATTTAGCATCATTACATTGTCTCTCTCTCTCTGCTTTTCTGTCTTCCACAGGATATGAAGTGACTGGAGTTTTTATGAAGAATTGGGATATTGTAGATGAAAAAGGAATTTGCACTGCTGACAAAGATTGTGAAGATGCTTACAGGGTTTGTCAAACACTTGGCATTCCATTTCATCAGGTTTCCTATGTAAAAGAATATTGGAATGATGTGTTCAGGTAGGAGAATTTTTAATAACTATTTGCTAAAAGAAAGCTTTTCAACGTGGTAAATGCTAACGCACAATGGAAGTCTCAAAGCTGCTTAGGCCTTTACCAGCTGTTCTGTGTGTGCTCTAAGGTTCCATCTCTTGCTTCCCTGTTCCTCCTTTGTGCAGTTCCTTATTCTGTGTCAAGGCTTCAGGTCTCTTACTTTGTGAGTCCAAGTTGTTGGGTTGTGCAGGAGTGGGAAGGGCATGCAGCCAACTTTAGAAACCCTACAGAACCTGGAGAGGGTCCCTTGCCATAGTGAGCAGAAGGCAGAGACCATCAGAGCAGTGATAACCAGAAAGGAAAACTACATTTGGGCTTGTTATAAATTTGTATAGAAACAAAAACTATGGTTGTATCTATTTTATTGTATTATATTTACAGTTCAAACTCATCATGGGGCTTAGAATGATACACACACACACACACACACACACGTATATGGATTCCTTAGTTGTCTCCCTTTCAGATATATACTGGATGGAAACTGGCTTGGCTTCAGTGAAACTGTTAAATCATGTTCTTTCAAGACCATCCCCTTGAACTGATACATCCAAAATAAAGAGAACTAAATGTCACTATAATTTAGGTAATAAGATTTCATTTATTGTTTTAGATGAGCAAATATTCACGACTGAGAGATTTTACTCCAGTATTTCCAGTTTTCGTATTTGACTTTAGAGGATGCACGATTTTGTTGCTCGCACCGCCAAGTCTTCACAGTTCTGTGCCCTCAGTATATTTCCTGTATGATTCTTTCTTCATCCTGCAGAAGTTGTTGGTGGCAATTTCTGTTTCTTTTAATGCACTGTGGTGATGTAACAGCTGCAGAAAGCATGATGGCTGTCATGCACTTGTGTTGTTCTAAAATTTCCTTAGGGGAGGCTTTGTAGATGGCAGTGTCTGGGATAAGGAAAACAGATTGACTATTTTATTTTATTTTGGCAGAGCAATCTTAAGCCCTTTGAATGGCTGTTGAGGGTGTTAGAAAATGGTTGAAGTGTCTCTTGACCAGTTTTGTTGTCCATTTTTCCTCCTTCCTCAACAGCCTCAATTACGCTTTTGGAATGTTCTGTAGTCTAAACTGACCACCAGTTGATTGTAATAAACACTAAACTGTATAATAGGTGCGAAATACGAGGACAATTGCCATATTATCATCATCGTTTTGAAATGGGAGATCCAAGGATAAGCAGAAGCATCTTGAGTGAAAGCAAGTCAGGGAAAATAGCTTACTAAGTTCTTGCCATGTTACTTAGGTGAAAATGCAATGTATTAGATGTTTGTTTTTACACAGAATACATTTTAATACTGTCCCTGTTTCCTTGGAGGTAAAGTCTTTTTAGCTTACTAAGATTTACTTCTCATTAGACATGCATAGGATTGTGTTATAAGAGAATTATTGGTGAGCCCACATAGTAAGAGTTCCCTTAAATATGACCCCGCTTTCAAGATACTTGCAATGATTCTAAATTATATTTTGCAGCTACCTCTTAAATGAATATGAATTAGGGAGGACTCCGAATCCTGATATTGTATGCAATAAGTACATCAAATTCAATTATTTCCTACATTATGCTGTGGATAAGCTTGGTAAGTTATCTTTCACTGACCACATTATTAAGGAAAATTGATAAAGAAATTGCAACTTTATGAGGAGCAAATCTGTAAAAAATAAAGGATACAGTATGTTTGTGTCGTGTGATGAACTCACACAGAATTTTAACCCATATCCATACAGGTTTTTTAAAACAAAAAACCTTATATTGAGTTTCTGGGGTATTTTATGACCCCAGAGATGAAAAATGCCCCATCTCCACAGTAGTTATGAGTGTAAAGTGAAGGGTATTTCACAATATCCAAACAGCCAGAGGCAGGAAAGCTCTGCTCACATGGTGCAGAACATTTGTTTGGTGAATCTTTTTCTTTTTCTGCCTCCTCCTGAACCAATAAAATTTTTTTGCCCTAAAAATAGCCAGTGTTATTTCAACTAAAAAACAAACAAAAACCCTCCTTGTAAACCTCCCAAATTAGGAAATGGGCATAAACTCCGAAGAAAAACGTCTACGTCCATTTATTTGCAGGAGGACCTGTTATTGATGTATTTTTCTCACCCAGTCACCTAACAGGGTCTGCTGAGAAGAACATCCCCCACTGACAGACCATTCTCTGTGCTGGCTGCTGTGTGGAAAACCAGAGCTTGTCACTTGGATGCTCCTGTGGGCCTTACAACCAAATTTGCCATATATGATGTCTGTGCTGTAATAAAATATGAAGTAACCATAGGATGCCAATATGTGTTATGTCTTCTGCTAGCAGACGTGGTCCTTACAACCAAATTTGCTGTGTATGCTATGTATGCTGAAATAACCATGAGCATATGAAGTAACCATGTTATGTCATGTGGTGCGCCAATATATATTAGGTCTTCTGCTAGGAGACATTCTGTCAATTCTGAGCTGATGAAAACATTGTGTCCGGCTGTGTTTCATCACAGGTGGAAATAACAGTTCAACTAGTCCTTCCACCACATTGTAATCAGTTGGGCCTCCCATGGTGTACCAAGCTGCCTCCCCAAGTAAGCATCTCCTTTCAGAGGATATGATGTTTTTGTGTCACAGCACAACCACAGTTTTATGCCACATTGTTCTGGTTTATTTGACATATACTGCTGGAATGGGTGTTTCTCTTTGAATGGTTAAATCCATTCCTGGTATATATTGGCTTCAAAGCTATTCAACAGAAATAATCCACACTCTTGAAAGGCTACCAATTTATCAGTGATTTGACGCTTCACTTTAGTTTCTCTGTTGTTGAATCTCAAGTGTCTTCTGAATGCAGAAAATCCCCTTGTTGCTCTGAAATATTGGCACTCTTGAGTTTCTGCAAAATTTCATGTTGTCCATGTATAGTAGATCAATGCATGTCTTCAGTTCAGAGATGTCAAGGAGCTTCCAAGCTTTCACTTTGATAGAGTTCCTCTCATTCCATGCTGTGAATAAACACCATGCTGCTTCATTTTTTATTCCTAGATTGCATGGTAAATAATGCTTTCTGTGAGAAGCAATTCAATGGTTTCTTGCACTGTTTCTTTGTTGGCACCTGTCTTTGGGCTTTGTGTTCCTGAATTGCATCTCTGGCTGGTCTTCAGTGAATTGTTTATGGATGTCTGCAGAAAGTCCTTCCATCCCCATCTCTTATGAAATTAGTATCTCCACTTAGTCCCTCTTGGACAGGACAAAGTGAGCCTGCACTTGATGCCCTTTCACTTTAAGAATAGCATGGCGCTTTTTTGTAAATTACAGGATACACTGTTTGGGACACAAAAGTACTGCACTGGCAAAGTTGGCACAATTTTTGCCCAAGCTGTTTTTGTTTCATTTAAAGAACATTATACATGACAGGTCACTGAAATTTGGCAGTGTTGTATAAAACATTTGAGGTGACACTAATAAAATGCCTTTGTTGTTATTCCTTGAAGTCAACTCTGACTTGTGGTGAACTTATCATAGGGTTTTCATTGTAAGATTGAATCAGAAGAGGTTTGCCATTGCTTTGCTCTGAGGCTGAAAGAATGTAACTTCTCCATGGTCACCTGGTGTGTTTCTGTGGCTAAGTCGAGGGATTTGAACCCTTGTTTCCCAAAGCCATGGTCATACCCAAATCATTGCACCTCACTGAGTCAGTCTAAAATGCCTACTCTCTAGCTACAGTTCTTTGCAAATTATGCAACAAAATGTTGCTCCTGGGTTCTAAAATGTCACATCTGCTAAGAGGAGGGTTAAGATTTAACTTAAAAGAAAGGAGATTATACCTAACCATTAGGAAGAACTTTTTTCTTTTAAGGGCTGTTCAGTGATGGAATAGATTGTCTTGGAAAGTGGTACATTCTCCATTTTTGGAGAGCTATAGGTAGAGACTGTATGGACTTCTTTTAGGAATGCTGCAGTTGTTTATTTGTGCATGGCAAGGGCTTGAACTAGATGCCCTTGAGGTCCCTTTACCTCTAAGATTCTATGATGCAAAGACTGGCTTATTGTCTTTCAAGACTGAAGTCTGTAGTCCTGTACCTATATATTTAAGAGTAAGTCCCACAGAATTCAGTAGGACTTTCTTATGTGTAGAGATAAAGAAGATTAAGTTGTAGGTTTGTCATAGTAGCAAAACACAATTCTGTTGTATATAGAATCTCTTTTACAAGACTTTTGAAGCATATCTCTGTAAAGTCTGTTCTGGTCTGATTTTTGAAACATTGCAGGAGCAGATGCAATTGCAACAGGCCATTATGCCAGGACTTCCCTGGAAGATAATGAAGTATTTCAGCAAAAATATATTCAGAGGCCACAAAGACTCTTCAGAAATAGATTTGAAGTAAGAAATGGTAAGTATCTCTTTGTTTATATTTGGATTTCGTACAATGTAGTAAAAGAACAGAGGATATGTGGCTCTCCAGTTGGTGTTGTGTCAAGACCTCTCTCATTACTGGCTGTTTTAGCTAAGGCTGATGAGAGTTGCACACTTGACAATATCTGGATGCTGTGTGTAAACCAAGGGTAACTTTTCCTCTCAGTTCTTAGTCTGAGCTGTAAAGGAAAATCAATAACAGTTTTCAAATTCAGAGGCAGTATTGGCAGAGTTTTAATTTGTATTCCAAACTGACTGGACCACAGTGGTAATCCTTTGCTGGATAGGCAAATACTTTGAGAGTATGGAGCTGTGCCCTCGTAGCTTTAGATTGGAGCACCATTCACATATTTCCATAATGTAGATTCCTCGTTGTTCACGTACTTTAGTGAGGGAGAGATCCATGGCTGTAGAGCTGTTCCTGCCACTAAAGTGAGTGACAGAACTTCGTTGTTGATAGAATTGTGCATGCATCAGGGATTGCTCACTTGCCATCAATCGTACTGAAGAAAGAAGGCATATTGGGTTCCTAAGAAATTTAACCACTGTTGTTTGGGTTGATAATGATAGCTTATGATTTGAATGAAAAAAAAGTTTGAGTAGCACCTACAGTGCAAGCTTTTGAATTTGTTTCACACCATGCAAAATGGACCAAAATGAGTGACACCCACTGTAAAGCTGAAGTTTTCCTGTCAGTTCTAAAGTTGTGTGAAATGTTTGGGATGTCATCTCAGGTGTAAATACCAAGTTTAGTCAAAAACAGTCAGTAAATGTGCATTCTTGAGCAACAGTGTAGAAATCTGAAGTGTGTGTTTGGAAGCTTTCTGAAGTAGCTGACATTGGGTCCAAAACCTTACTACAGTTTTTTTGTCCCACTGTGTAGCACTATGATCAAACAAAGGAATTCGTATAGCCTGACAGTATTGCATTGTACTACAGTATAGATATTTTTTTTGTAACTTTTGGCCTTCTGGATGATTAGGATTTTAGCTCCAAAAGCCTTGCCTAACATGGATAGTGCCAGTGGATTTCAGGAACTGTAGATCAAAACATCTGCAAGGCCAAAGTTTCCCCAGTCCTGTTTTAAGTTATAGGTAATAGTACATTGAAGTACAAATGTGAGCCTGGCTGTGGAACCATGTAACATTGTTTTGTATCTCTTCTCTTTCCATCCTCACCCTTTGTAGCTGTAAAACTTCTTCAAGCAGCTGATCACATTAAGGACCAGACATTCTTTCTCAGCCAAATTTCGCAGGAAGCCTTGCGGAAAACTATTTTTCCTTTAGGAGATTTAACAAAAGACTTTGTAAAGAAGATCGCTGCAGAGCATCACCTCCACCATGTGCTGCAGAGAAAAGAGGCATGGTAACACTTAACTGCCTAGTCCTCACAGTGCCCAAAGGAACGGTGCTCACTGAAGGGCTGTTCTGCTATTGTAATGTCATGGAATGCAGCAATAGAGTGCTGGCTTCTGCTTACCGGTAGTTTGTGGCATTAAGATTGTAGTAGAGATTATTACTCTAATCCCCCTTCAGTTGTTTTCCATACATAGAAATTACCTGTAGAGTCTGTGTTGGGGAAGCCTACGCCTGGAAAACATGTCTGGTGCAATGCATGACATCGTGGGCAGAACCAGCAGCCTCCTCTTTTGGGTATAACTTCTGTATGTGGAGAACAGTTGAATAGTGCTTTCCATCATTTCTAGAGAAATATTACTTGTGAAAATCTCATGATCCAAGCCTATTGCACTATTTATGAACCATTTTTGCTTGTTATTCTTCAGATTAGCTGCTGTAACTTGTTCCTTTTGAGTAGTTAATTGGCCGTGTGTCATCCATATTTGTGTGCTCATACAATCTTCCTGACAGTCAGGGCTGTCCGGCAGTGGAATATGCTGCCTCGAAGTGTAGTGGATTCTCCTTCTTTGGAGGTTTTTAAGCAGAGGCTGGGTGGCCATCTGTCGGGAGTCCTTTGAGGGTGTTTCTGCATGGCAGGGGGTTGGACTGGATGGCCTGTGTGGTCTCTTCCAACTCTACATTTCTATGATTCTATGAATCTCTTTATAGTATTTATCATACACTGAGGTATAATATGCGGTCAAAACACTCAAAACTTCAGTAGGCCATCATGCCTCCAGGCTGGTTCTACTGGTTTGCAGCAGTAGTCTGAATGTGTCTTCACTTTGTAGGTCTATCCAGAGGAAGTGGTCAGAAGTGTTTCCCATTTCTGGTCCAATAGTCTACATCTAATATAACATGCCACCCCAAAAAGTTGCATGGTAAAATCATGAATGTGGGAAGAGACCAAAAGGAAAAACAAAACAAAACAAAAAACTGGTGGCAAGGGAGCAACCTTTATGGATGGCAGCTGTCCTGGAAGGGTTGGTCACAAGGACTGTGATTCTTCTTCTTTGAGGTGACACAGTTTGTGGCGAAGTTATTGTAACTGACATCAGTCTGTTCTAGTGATTGATTCTGTGTGACTATTTTCCGGTTTTAATACTCCAGTGTTTTGGAGTTCTGCTGTCTGTAGAGCAGGAGCTAATGAGCAAGAATTAGTTACTCCAGCTCCCACACAGCAGACATAGGAAAGAGTCTTCTGTTTAACAGCTTTTTATATTACCTGGATAGCATTTCCCTTTACTACCTTTCTGAAATTCATTGTTACTCTTTAAATTTGTATTTTGTGCATTAAGCAGAGATAGTTCCTTTTGCTTCCAAGATATTTATAGGTAAACAGGGGATATAATTCTTTCTGTGCCATTAACTGATATTTTCAAAATATCTGTACTCTTGGAATGTTGGTCAAAGAACCCTTTCTTGTGTTTTATTTTAGAGCATGGGAATCTGTTTCATTGGTGAAAGAAATTTTGAAGAGTTCATTCTTGAGGTGAGGAATTTGCAACATCTGTGAATATAATCTGTGTTGGGTTTGCCTTTTTTAAATGCTATTTTGTGTTGCTGTGTTTTCTTTGTTTTAATTTTCATATTGCAGCTCAGCAATAGGTTTTACACTGAATTACTTTTTTTGTAGTATTTGGAGCCACGTCCAGGCAACTTTGTTTCCATTGAAGATGATAAAGTCATTGGAACACACAAAGGTAGGCAGACATTTTGTCATTCAGCTTCTGCTGTCATGGTGGGTATTGAGTGCTGGTGCTCATCATGTCAGTCCCATAGTCATGGTCTTCTGATGGTGCCTCAAAATTAAGCTGCATTGATTCATATCTCTGTATTCATGTAAGAGAAAGAAACACACACAGCAGTATAGGATTTTATTTTATTTTATTTCAAGAATTGCTTCACTTCTTTTTGTTAGCACCAGAGAGAGTAACTGTATCTCAGATCAACAAACTAGTTCTACCAGTTTTCATCTCTGGGATGAGCAGGTTTTTTCTAAAGCTAATGGGTCTTAAGTGTCCATTCAGCACCAAGCAACCTCAAAATATTTTGCATTGCAATGCAGATAGCTCACACCAGTAGGATATTAATGGGAAAATCCACCACCAGCTGCTTCTCTGAGGACTGCAGCTAAACTCAAAGGGAAAAGTGATGCCTGAGAGGCCCCTGTTAATGAAAAAAGTTTTGGCTCTTTGATTTTGAGATCCTTGGCTCTGCTGTGTTGTTGTTGCTGTGTGTCTTCAAGTTGTTTCTGACTTATGGTGACCCTAAGGTGAACCTATCACAGGATTTTCTTGGCAGAATTTGTTCAGAGAGGGGATGCCCTTGCCTTCCTCTGAGGCTGAGAGAATGGGACCTTTTGTCTTTCTTCAGCTGAGTGGGCATTTGAACTCTGGAGTCCAGGGTTGTAATCCAACACTCAAATCACTATACCATGCTGGATCTCTAAGTGGCTCTGCTATGCTACTGCATTTCACTAATGTTAAACATCTCTTGTGTTTGGAAAAGTAAGATTTTGTGTGCTGGTATTTTTCTGGCTCTCTGACTTTGTGTGCCATGAAAAGGAAGCAGACATCCCAGTGAGAATTGATGTACATTGGCTCTTCTGAATTGTTCCAACAAGGAATTAGAGGAATAATTCAGCATTAAGGCCTGTAGAATGCCACCCCCACCCCAAGGTTACAGGCTTTAGGCTGTGAAAGCTTCAGATCAGGTAGTGATACATGCTTTTGTGTTATGGTTTTATTAGCCAGTGCATAGTTGGGAAATGATACTTTTTGAAGTTAACCAAAGTTTGATCCTTTAATCCTTTAAAAGTTAAACAGTACAGCAGTATAAATATAAGCATGCTTAAGAAAGAATCTGTTAATGCTGGAAATTAGACCAGACATGTAAAGGAAAAAGCCATTTTCAGAAAGAAAGACTATAATAATTGTTGGGCGTGGCCTTGGCCTTCAGCTGTGTGGGGGGCTTTCAGAGGAAGGGTGGATTCGGTAGCTTTGCCTTTTATTTCTCATTGACCCCAAGGAAGTTCTGGCCTAATTCCACATAGATGAGAGAGTCTGAATGGTGTCTGTTAACTGGTGGCTTGTGGGCTGGAATTCTGCACCTGGTTTCTTTCTTAGCTATTGATCCTTCACGTCCTTGAGATAGGAGGGTATATGTGTACACTTCAAGCTGCTTCTCTTTTTGATAGTTCAAAAGTTTGACTATATAAGCATGAAAATTTTACTAAGGAAGCAGAGACCTGTCTGTCCCATGTCAAAATTATTATATATACATATTCTTGCTTTGATATGGTCTTGATTTATCTAAGGCCATAACTGGGAAAGTTATGTTGAAAACGTAATTAATTCCAGTAATTGCTGGAAGAGGTGGGGTAAAGTAGTTGAAGTTATAGCACTGGAGAAGAAAAAACTCATTTCTTCAGAAGTTCTGTTATTCAAAAGTAAAAAAATCGGCTATTTTTTATTGCTTAAAACATGCCTTTATTACTTAAAAACACTTAAAACATGCATTAGAATGAATGCTAACTGGTGGCTTGTGGCACCAATGCACCTAAACTAAGGGCACAAAAGTCCAGGACCTGTGATAGTAATTAAATGTTACAGAGAAGAAGCAGTGCAGTTATACCTTGTTATTTTAAAATCCTAATCTAATTTAGTCATGGCTTAGTCATTGCAAAGTCACATCTTGTGGCAGGGTTACTTCCAAGTTCTGCCTAAAGCTTAGAAACTTGGGAGTTTTAGCATTATGGGAATGCAGACTTCTGTTGCCATCAGCAGAATGTGAATATAATATTATCTACAAGTTTGTCTGCAAAGGTAAATAATGGTGGCCAGTGTCTTCATTCCACTGAAGCCATTCCAGATTTTAGTCAGAGCTTTAAAGAAATTATCCAAGATGCTGAATATGTTTGGGGGATGTTCAATATTATTTACTTTGATTTTTACTAGAACCCAAAGATCCAGCACCTGGTACAAAAGATGAACACTGACCATTAAATAATGTTGAGGGCAGGAATTTGTTCTGAAAACCAGAACTGAACAAAACTTCAGTTTCTTTGAAACAAAAATGTCAAGTTTTCTTCATTTCAGCAATAAAGTTCGGAGCAGGAGGCAGGGCCCTGGGTTTCTTCTATGGTTAAATAATTGAGAGGCATAAACCTTAGGCAATCTATTGTTACTCTCCTAGATATGTCAGTAGAACCTGATTTACCTTGTGCCCACTCCTATACAATATGACTCCTTACTGATGTTCCTATACTTTGGAACTGAGTCCTATTAGAAATCCGTTGGACTTGATTTAGGACCTGGATCTAGGATAGGATCTGCTTAAGACTGTTTACAATGTTGGCTCTAAACGGATGTTTCAAAATATGTTTAAATTTGATCCCTCTGGGTAGTTTTGTTCGAAAATCATACAAAACCCACATTTACTACTAAATACTGGCTCCTAGTTCACTTCATTCTCTACGTCCTGTTGGGTTTATCATCTGATAAAGATTTGATAATCAAAGACGAAATGTTGGCAAGATTTTTTTTTGAGGAAATTTACTAAATAGTTGAAATGGCTTTTATAACAACTTCCTTTACGAGATTGCAGTGAAATCATCAGACAGTTCCAGCATTTTCACAGAATAAACTTGGAGGGTCCCTGCCATTGTTTTAATATGTAGAATGCTGTTCTCTGTTGAAAAGGAGCCAATGGATGATGGTGATATCTGCTGGAAGAAGGCTTAAGCAACATTGACAGAATGTTTTTTGAATTCTTACCCCCCTTTTAAAGGTTCTTTCTTGTATACATTTGGACAGAGAGCCAGAATAGGAGGTCTCAAAGATGCTTGGTTTGTTGTAGATAAAAATACAGCCTCTGGGGATGTCTTTGTGGTAAGTATGCTTACGTTTGTATTGTTTGTGATTCCTGTCCAAAAGAATGTGGTTATTACTGGCCTAAGATTCTTGGCTTCTGCTTAGAAAGGAGAAAGAAAAGCTGTTGAGTGAGGTGGTATCAAGATGTTACATTACATCCTGTTCTAATGAGCTCTTGGTTAACAGAATATGGAATATGGAAAACGATGTTGGCATTGAGTAAGAAACAATGAAAGAAATTATCAGACAGTTCTCATATGTCAAAGTAGTTTTGCTCCATCTTGCAGCTAACTATTTTTGTTTATCTGCTTAACTGCCTAATTCTTTCAGTTTATCTTTGATCTGTTATAATTATAAATACAATTAGTACTGACTGCTATTAAATTTGTACCCAGAATTTTGTCCAGTCCAGACTACTTGGAGCTTTGAAAAATTATTTTCTGGACTGCTACTTCCCAGAATTCCCCAGCTAGTATAGCCACTGTCCATACTGGCTGGTGCATTCTGGGAGCTATAGTCCAAGCAGTTATTTTTCCAGCTCTGCATTTAATTATAGTCAGTGCTGTAGTAGTCCTGTTTGCATGTTACTAATAATCACAATCATGGAACATAGGTGCAGGAGGTTCTCCACTCCAGAAGTTATGCTTATAATTATGAGCTGATCCTTAACCATGGCATAGGTGTTGTTTAATTATGAAAACAAACAAACCATGGGTAAGCTTTATGGCTTATAATGCCAGCATTTCCTGTTTTAGAAAGCAGTATAATTAAAAATCTCAGGCAAGCCTAATGTCACAATGTTCGATATCACTTTAATTTGTTCTGTGTTAAACCCGAAATGCACTTTTAGAAAGATTGATAGGTTTGGAATGTACTGTTTCTCTCTGCTAAAAAGAGGTTGTTTATCAACATTTCTTCAACAGAATTAAAGGACACATTCATCAGACACAATATAAAACAATCCTGTAATGCACATCTGCAAAATTGCTAATGTATAAAAACATTTAAAACTGTACTAACCCACATATCTACATGTTGGTCATTGTGTGGTACACTAAGGGCTTATGGTGACCCCAAGAATTTAATAGGGTTTTCTAACAACAACAACAACAACAACAACAACAACATTTATTTCTTACCTGCCACTCCCTGTGGGTGAGACAGGCAACAGCAGATTAAAATGCAGGAATGTATAGATACTAACACAGTTAAAAACACAAACACCAATTAAAAATACACAACCAGTTAAAAAAGTATAACAGCAGTTAAAAAAGCATACATATTAAAAACAATCAATTCTTAATTTAAAAACTCATAATTTAAAAACCATCTGGATAAGCCTACCGAAAGAGATTGCTCTTTAATGCTGTTTTAAATGTGAACAAGCTGTCAAATCACTTCCAGAAGATCATTCCACAATTTGGGAGTGGCTGTTCCGTCCTCTGTATGTCAAAGGGGAGAACTGACCTTGCCTAAGAAAAGCCTGTGAAATTCATGGGGTTGCCATAAATCAACAAGTGACTTGAAGGCACATATAGCCATACACATACAAGGGCATGCAAAGCTTGGGAAACACCAGCTCCCTTGCAGCTCATAACAGCTTCTCGAAAGAATTACCTGGAGGTGATTTTCTGCAGAATTCCAAGACTCAATAAGCTTCAGTAACTTCAGTTTGCAATGGACAGTCTTAGGCAAGTTACATTACACCAGGGATGTTGTTTTGCTCGTTGGCAATATCTTGTGAAGTGGCTTATTCACAGTCCCATTTTACAAATGGGGGACTGTAAGCTTGATGTAATGCAGGGATGGGAAAGATGCACCCCTCCAGATGTTGTTGGACAGTAATTCCCATCAGATCTCATCAGCTTAACCAATAGTGAAGGATGATGGCAGCTTTAGTCCAACTACATCTGGGGAGGGCATCTTTCCCATCCCTGCATTACATCCATTTGTAAAATTCTATGAATAAGCTGTTTCACAAGATCTTGCCAGTGAGCAAAACAATGATCACAAAGTGTTGTGTATTATATAGAAATGATAGACATTACAAGTGATGTTGCTTATATGGCTAATGACTTGCTTCAGTTTAGATACCCAAAGCATTTTTCCTATTTTCATGTTTGAGTCTTAGGGTTTTCCAGTTTGTCTTGTGCTAATGTTTTCTGTAATGATCTAGCATGCTGAGTTGTAACTTGAAACTGTTGTACCTATCTTAAGGCACCTTCCACAGATCACCCTGCACTTTACAGAGATCTCTTGCGGACAAAGAGAGTGCACTGGATTGCAGAAGAACCTCCAGCAGAGCTGATTCAGAACAAAATGATGGAATGTAATTTCCGCTTCCAACACCAGATGGCACTAGGTGACCAGACTTGGCTAATCTAACAAAACTTTTAGTGTTATTTCTCAGTAGTTAGAGTATTTTGTTTTTTGTTTTTATAAGGAAGGAGGCAAATATTATGGCACACTGACATTTATCGAGATTAGCATCTGATAGCATTGGATGAGAATGTAAATGCCAACGGTTTAACTTTTTGTTTTTTAATTTCACTTTTAGTGCCTTGCACACTAACTCTGAATCAGGATGGGACAGTATGGGTAACACTGGTCAAACCAATAAGGGCTCTTACACCAGGGCAGGTATGGACTCAGCTTGCTGCCTGTGTTTTAACTCTGTCTCTGTTTTAATTCTGTAAGCCTATTTACACATACTGTTGACCATGTAACAGTTTGACTAGAGAAGGCTTCTGCAGATTTTTCTTTTAACAAGCAAAATATATTGGAGTTTGGTTTAGTCATGGTTTATCACTGTTCGATTTGTTAATCACTTTAGTTTGTGTGACCAAAAATATCTTCATCTTCATATTGCTCATATTTTGTTGCTAATATTTGAATTCTAAAAAAATGATCTGACATAAACTGCAGTTTATAGTTCATTACCCTCAGACCTAGTCTGCTACCCAGCTAAGGATTCTTTCAGTTAGTATTTATAAGTATATAGATAGTACTGGGCTGCTGATGACTGACTGAGATGGCATTATGCTTGGCAGAAAGTGTATATGTATGTGTGTAGAACTTAAAGCCTGATCTGGTGGATGTTTGCTTGGAGATGAGCTCCACTGAGTTCTATGAGATACACTTTCAAGTAAATATAAACAATGATGCAAGAGGACGCTTAGGTCAAGAGCACACGTGTTTTATGTAGAAGGTCTGTGGATCAACCCATGGATTCTCTAATAGACATAGGGTAACATAATTGAGAGAGGATCTCTCTTTGAGAGTGCTCTTAGTCATATAACAGGCAGAATTTGGGGAATATAGGCCAATGGTTCACATGTAAAGGGCTTTAAAAAGATATGTTTGTGTGTTGCTGTCTGTTTAAATAATTTAGAACTGCAGCCCTTGTCTGCTAGCTGATGCATTTTCATCCCACACTATAGTAGTATAACATCCAGCATTACACTGTGGAAAGTAGTGTAAGAGCTTTTGAAGAACTGACAGGACACTGCTCAGAGTGTTTGCTTAGCTACAGGCTCTGTCAGGGTGGGGTGTTAACACCCAGTTATTCATCTAGCTCCTGTGGAATTTTTGAAAGGGATGTGCAAATAACCAGGCACAGGATTGGAACCACTAGACATGCATTCCCTTGAAAAATAGTAGGTTTTAAGTACATCTATTTTTTCTTAGAAAACCTTCTTAAGCACAGCTGTTGCTGTTTAGATCCCTAGCTATGTGAGCAGCCAGCCTTCAACACTGCTAGATGAATTTGAAACTGCAGAGTTTTTTAGAAAAATGTCTTACAATACAACATGAAAATATGAGTATACTGCAGTACTCATTATTAAAATTGTTGGTTCTGCGTTTCCACTGTGATTTCTTTGTTGAATTGCAAAAAATTTACTTACATTTCAGAGGACTGTTGAAAGGTATCTTTTGAGCACCTTTTGGAGTTATATTAAAGGGAAAATGTATTTAAAACTGTAATTAGTTTAATTGTATTTTGATATTCACTTGTTATATGTTTTTAATTGTATCATTCTTTGAAATCGTTAAGCTTTGAGTCCCAATTTTGGAAAAAAAAGTGGGATACAATTTATGTAACAATAGCAACAACAACAAGCTTCATATGACTTGTTTCTGGAGTATCTTTAAATGGAATGTAACTCTTGCTTTTTTATCTGTTTAGAAGATTATGACCACAGTTCTGTTTCGTCTACTAAGTTACATAACCACCTGAGTTATAAAGCTAAGTAGTGTCTCTTGGCTGGGCTCCTTCCCAATCCCCACTTACCAGGCAACAGTTGCTGTGAGCAACAGGGTCTGTTCCCCTGTTGATTGAGAAGCAGCTGACTGATTCTCCCACCCCCTCATGTGCAATCTCCAGTGCGACAGTCAGAAGCAGGGGCCCTGTCCCAGTTCTCCCTTGCACTGGAGATTATTCATGGGAGTGGGGTGAAAATGTCAAGTCAGCCGCTTCCTGATGAATGGTAAAACAGACCCCTGTCACTTGCAGCAGCAACTGGTGAGTTAAATGAGAATTTGGGGGTGGGGGTGGGCTTTCACAGTTCTTACATATTGCCTAAACTAGTAAGTATGCAGGGATTATGAATATGAACCAATCACAAATTTATAATTCTAGGTTATGCATCTGTAGCTGCCTTAGTGAATTCTGACCAGTTTATATAATTATAAGTAATTTAGGTTAGGAGAGCCAGTGTAGCTTTGTGGCTTGAGCAGCAGAAAGAAGAGTCTTCATATGCTCTCTGATGGTCTAAATTTATTCTTTAAAAAAAACCAGTACTTTTTTGGCTGTATATAAACTGGTTGGCCTTCTTCATGGGCTACATTAAAAATAAACTCAAATATATATATTAAAAATCTTTTACGAAAGGACAGCACATAAGTAAAAACCCTATAAATTACCCTAGTAAAATATACTAGTTTTAGAGTACATGCGTACCATTAAATAAAGCAACAACAGAAATTTCTGTTGCCAATATACTTTCTCCATTATCTTGACTGATAAGCATTAAAAAAACAATCTCAATTTTTAAAAATTATTTGTACATTTCAGCAGATGGTCAGAAATAATGGAGGTCCCAGAGAACGTGGTAGAACCATTTTCAAGGACATCTGACGCAATCTGGCTGAAAAGTTATCATACTTTTTTGTTTTTTATGTGTGGGGTAGAATAGCCTTACATTAATGAAAGAAGATCAAGATTTGAGACTTCCTGATGTCAAAGATTTCAGCTTTAAAATCCATTCCACTTCCTTTCTTATCAAAACTTTTTGATCCTTGTTAACTATCTTTTCCGGCATGCAAAAACCTGAGATCTAATGCAGAGTGTAGTAGTTCCTCAGAATGATTGACCAAAGGAGCACCTATTCTTCTGTTCCTTAAATTAGAAAAATGGTATATATTACAAAACTACTACAAGTGTTAAAAAGTTGGCTAAGATATATCTCTGTTGATCATTATGATTTATGAAATTCTGTCATTTTCGATTTGTGTTTGCAATATATGCAGTGACAGCAGGAGTGGTGTCCTGTGGGACTAGCTGCATTCATTATAGTATTAGTATTATTATTAGTAGTAATAGTATTTGGTGTTTAGACTCCTTGAAAGCAATCCTTACCACAGTGTCTTTGGTGTTTCTCTGTAATAAGTAATTTAGTATAGGAGAGCCAGTGGGGTTTTGTGGCTTGAGCACCAGACTAAGACTCTGGGAAACCAGAGTTTGAATCCCTGCTGGGCCATGGAAGCCCATTGGGTGATCTTGGGCATCCCTCTTGGCCTCAGAGGAAGGCAGTGGCAAGCCCCCTCTGAATAAATCTTGCCTGGGAAACCTCATGATAGGTTTGCTGCTTTAGAGTCAGATGTCATATGTCAGAAATAGCTTGAAGGCACAAAACAACAACTTGGTATATCTACTGTTACGGATAGTCCTGAATCAACACGCCTGTGAGGTTTTTTTCACATGACCCAGTTATATAATGTGAACACACTAGGAGTTGGTTAAGTCTTGATTCCCAGAGGGTTTTTTTTTTTTTTGGACTATAACTATTAGCTATACTGTTTGAAGGACTCTGGGAGCTGTCATTCAAAAAGTTACCATTGTAAGTTCTAACTGTGTTAATTGTGTTTGGTTGTGTGTTCTTTTCAGTGCATATGTCTTCTCTCTGTCTTTTAAACATGGTCACTTTGTTTTTCAGTTTGCAGTTTTCTACAAGGGTGATGAATGCCTTGGCAGTGGAAAGATTTTGAGATTGGGTCCCTCAGTCTATACTTTGCAACAGGGCAAAAACAAAGAAAAAAAGGCAGGAAATATGGACACTGATGAGGTCAAGGTAGAACCAGCCACATGACTGCTTTCTTAACCAAGCAAAGATTTTGTCCATTGAAAAACTTGGAATAAAAGAAAAAAAAAGATTGGTTCAAATAGCCATACAGTCATAGGAAGATTCGTGGATGAACACACAGACATGTTATTTGAAATATCTTCCTAGGGTGAATGAATGCTTTAGTATTTTTTTAAATATTTTTGACATGGTTGACTTGTGTTGGTAAAAAAGATAGAAAAAAATCTTCCTGCTTCAATTCAATGAAGTTTCATTTTGAAAAAATGAAGGCATTTTTGGGACATGCTCTGAGTTTTAATGTGAACTGTGATAAAACAAAACTGTTGACTAAAACATGACTTTGGAAGAAGAAAATGAATTAACTGCTCTTTCAATTTTAAAGTGGGAAAAAAGGGATTAAATATCTGGGTGTTACAGTTATGACAAATAATAGTCTCTTGTTTCAAAACAAAGTCTAGAAAGAAATTAAAAAAAATTAAAAATGAGGAAAGTTTATCCCTTTGGGGGAGAATTACTGTAATAAAAGCAAATGTTTTGCCAAGACTTTTATTCTATTTCCAAATTATACTTATTATGAAAAAAGGAATATCCTTTGTGCAGTGGCAAAAAGTAATTTCCAGATTTGTTTGGCAGGCAAGAAAACTTAGAATAAAATTTAAAACAGTGTATGAAGCTAAAGAAAGGAGTGTTCTGGGAATTCCTAATATTGAATTGTGTTATGAGGCCTCTTTTATATGGTTGAAGGAATACGTATTGCAATATTTCCGTATTCCAATTTTTGGAATATCCACAAACTCCAGTCCATTGACAGTGGGTTGACCAGAGACAATGGTTTCCTGGCATACCTCATATCTTGCAACACTAGTTAACGCCCCAGCCTCATGATGGTCTCTTGGCCAGTTTTACCACATCTTTTTTGGTTCCCAGCCAGCATCCTTTTTCAAGGAGATAGCCATAGTTGTCTGAGTATGAAAAGGAAATGGGGAGGAACAGAAGGAATCTAGTAGCATTTTTTAAAATAACTGATTTATTTTGCCATCAGCTTTCGCACATTATTCCCTTCCTTGTACGCCTGAAAGACTTAGAAATTTATTATGGCATGAAAGTTTATGTCATAATAATTATTTCAGTTTTTACCCTGTCATAAGATTGATTGTTGTTCTTATACTCTTGTAGCACACTCCTCAGATACTTCCAAAAGTCTTAAGACTGTTAACCATGGTAATCTTTTTCCTTATGTGTCTTCTGTAGTTAAAAACAGTGCCTCTTTGAGGGATAAACTGTTCAGATACATAATTTTATATTATTGTAGAACAATTTTATTTTCCACACCTCTGAAATAAATTATTTTCAAGTCGATATACTAATATTGTCATGAGCTTAAGTATATGATTGATTCATATTTTATTTGGAAACTTGTTTGAAAGCTTTTGAGATGTTGACAATAAATAAAGCACCTCCACTTATGAAATAGACACTGAGAGGGTTTTCACTACAGTTTTATGTGTACCTTAGAGCAGAGTTTATTTTTGGAGCACTGCAGATCTTGTTGGGGCTTATGTAACAGCATCTAAATCAATATGCTTTATCCAGTTTCCCAGTTTATATGTACATTATGTATACATACCATTTAAGCCTATGTTTGAAGAGAAGAGGTTGTAGTTACCATTGGAGCATCAAGTCAGAACAAGCTGTTCCAATATGAAGACCACCTAAGATGATTTTACAGCAATGAGTTTCTACTGTCATAAGGTCTTCAGTCAAGATTACTGTTAAAAAGCACCTCCTATGAATTTACAGGTATAGTAGTGCAGGATGTATCAGGCAAGGACAGAGATCTTACATCACTGAGCATGGTGTAAAGGTGAAGCTATGCTACAGCTCTTCATTTACCACCCCAGAACCAGCATTTTTCAGCAACAGCTTCTTCTTCATGACCATTCAGTGCCTGGTGGAGAGGGGGGTGGGTGGTCAAAGGAGCCAGATGCAGATTGATGACAGCATCTGCTGATGTTTGCTATGGTCCTCCTGAGGTTTTGGAAGAGAAACACTGCTAAGAATATAAGGTGCAACAATTTCCTCACTTACATTGTACACAACTTCATTGTCCAGAAGGTGGAAGAAGCAACAAAGGGATCAGGTATTTTAGATGTGACCCTAACCAACAATGGTGACCTGGTTAATGGGGTGGAAGTAGTGAGATCTTAGGTAGGAGTGACCATGTTCTCCTGGATGTTGTTATACAGTGGAAAGGAGAAGCCAAGCTTAGTCAGACATCCATTCTAGAGCTGATTTCAGTAAACTTGGGGAAGTACTGGATGTTATCCCATGGTCAGGAGTGTTAAAAGTGAAAGGAGTTCATGATGGATGGGAATTTCTTAAAAGTAAGATATTGAAAACACAGTTTCAAGCAATTCCAATAAAGAGGAAAAGTATGTGTCTAAAGATCTTAAAAAATAAAAAGCAAAAGGAAGAACAGGAAACGGTAGGACCACTACTTGGAGAAGATGGCAAAATGCTAACAGAGGCAGAGAAAATGCAGAACTACTCAACATCTTCTTTGCCTCAGTCTTTCCCCAAAAGGAAAATGCTGCTCAACTGGGGAGAAATGGAGCAGATGATATATTGGGAAATGCAGCACAGAATAGGTAAAGAGACAGTACAGAAATACCTGGTTACTCTGAATGAATTTAAGTCTCTAGGGCCAGGTGAACTACATCCACAGGTATTAAAAGAACTGGCAGAAGTATTCTCAGAGCCACTGACAATAACATTTGAGAATTCCTTTAAAACAAGTGAAATCCTAGCAGACTGGAGGAGGGCAAATGTTACCATCTCCAAAAATGGTGAAAAAGAAGACTTCATTACTACCCAGTCAGCTTGACATCAATACCAGGAAAGATTCTAGAGCAAATAATTGAACAGACAGTCTGTAAGCACTTGAATGCTGTAAACACTAAAAATCAACATGCGTATCTCAAAAACAAGTCATGCCAGACTAATCTTACCTCTCTTTTTTGATAGAGTTACAAGCTTGATAGAATAAGGGAATGCTGTACATATAGCATATTTTGATTTCAGTAAGGCCTTTGACAAGGTCCCCCATGATATTCTTGCAAACAAGCTAGTAAAATGTGGGCTAGACAATTCTACTGTTAGGTGGATTTGTAACTGGCCAACTGACCAAAAGCAAAGGGTGTTCACCAATGGCTCCTCCTCATCCTGGAGAGAGTAATTAGTGGCATGCAACAGGGTTCTGTCCCGGGCCCAGTGGTATTCATCTTTAACAATGACTTAGATGATGGAATAGAGGACATTCTTATCAAATCTGCAGATGACATCAAATTAGGAGGCGCAGATTAGAGAGCAGGGCCAAAACTAACAAAATGAACTTCAATAGAGAGAAATGTAAGGTACTACACTTAGGCAGAGATAATGAAATGCACAAATATAGGATGAGTGACATCTGGCTTGACTTAAGTACATGTGAAAGAGATCTAGGAGTCTTAGTACATGAATCAGCAATGTGATGCAGCAGCTAAAAAATCCTGTGCAATTCTCAGCTGCGTCAACAGGAGTATAGTGTCAATGTCAAGGGAAGTAATAGTACCACTGTATTCTGTTTTGGTCAGACTCCCCCTGGAATACTGTGTCCAGTTCTGGGCATCACAATTCAAGAAGGATATTGACAAGCTGGAATGTATCCAGAGGAAGGTAACCAAAATGGCAACTGGATTGGAAACCATGCCTTATGAGGAGTGGCTTTGGGAGCTGGGTATGTTTTGCCTGGAAAAGAGAAGTTTAAGAGATAGCTATGTTCAAATATTTGAAGCGATGTCACATGGAGGATGAAGCAAAACTTTTCTGCTGTTTCAGAGACTAGGACAGAGCAATGGCTGCAAACTACAAGAAAAGAGAGTTCATCTGTTAGTGGGAACTTCCTGATGGTAAGAGTATTTTGACAGTGGAATACACTGCCTCAGAGTGTTGTGGAATCTCCTTCTTTGGAGGTTTTGGAACAAAGGCTGGATGGGCTTCTATTGGGAAGTGCTTTGATGGTGTATTCTTGCATGCCAGGAGTTGGACTTGATGGACCTTGTGGTCTCTTCCAACTCTGTGATTCTATGTAAATGTGAGTGTCCTTAAGTGATATTCTCCCCCAGGGATTATGGCCATTTCCACACTATACTGCCATAGTGCTATTATTCAACTTTCAACATTCTGTGGAATTCTGGGGCTTGTAGTTTACTGAGGTCAAAGAGCTCTCTGGCTGAGAATTCTAAATGTCCCTCCTTTAACTGCAAACTCCAGGGTTCTGTAGGATGTTGAAAGTGGAATGATAGCACTATAACAATGTAGTGCAGAAATGGGCTATGCCTAGTTTGACTGGGAATGGATTTTAGGCTTGTCTTTTTTTCACTCTTGAATATAAGAAGACCCTTGCTGGATCTGACTGAGGCCTCAATCCTGCTGGTAGTTATGGCAGAGTAGATCCACTGAATTAAAGGTTCGTAAATGTTCGTTCGCAATTCAACAATTGATTCAACGAATCTACTCTAGTTGAAACTGCAATTGGATTTAGGATGAAAGCCCCACCTAATCCAATGTTTTGTTCATACAATAGCCAATCCAGTGCCTGTAGGAAGCCCACCAGCAAATGTACCTTCTGTTTTGTGTTCCCCAGCAACTGACATACTGCCTCTGATATTTAGCCATCCTGATCATGTACTAGCCACTGAGGGCCCTAGCATCCATGAATTTATCTGATTTTCTTTTCTAGCCATATGAACTGGCAGCAGTCACTACATCTTGTGGCAGTGAATGGTTAAGTATGCACAACTTTTATCTGTCCTAAATCTCACATTGTTCAGCTTCAGTGGTTGAATCTCAGCTTACAATGTTGTAGCAAAGAGAGTGAAAAGTTCCCTACCTATTTTGTCAATGTGTGTGTATATGTGCCTTCGAGTTGTTGACTTAGGGCAACCCCATGAATTTCATAGGGCTTTCATAGACAAATAGTACTCAGAAGTGGTTTTGCCAGTTCCTTCCACTGATAAAATTTTGTACACATCTATTACGTTTCTCTGCACTTGCCTCTGTTCTAAATGAAGTGTACACACACACACACACACACACACACACACACACACAAAACATTATAACCTGTTTCCCTCACCATTTGGAGAGCAAACACTGTGATGTTCCATGTTCTATTTAAAAAATTCTTTGTGTATATTAGATTATAAGGTAAATGATATGTTGAGAGAGCGGAATGAGCATTTAGAATGGGAGAGTGTGGATGTTGATTGAAGGAGTGACTGAGAGGGAGAGATTGAGATCTGCTTGGCTGTTAACGAGTGATGAGATTGGAATAGTAGAGAGTTTTAGGGTCAGCATTATTGTGGAAGTTAATGGGTGGAGATGGAGTTAGAACAGGAATATCTAGGTGGGTATGCTATGTAGGGACTTACCAGTTTAAGTACCTTCAGTACACAAGATTTGTAATGCTTCTGACCACACAATGAACTTGCTTCTTATGACTAACATTTATTAAAAGTAGAAGGTATTTTGGTTTTCCCACAGACCTCTCTTTATTGGCTGTGCTAGAGATATGATCAGATACGCACTATCGGTGCTGGTAGCAAATACTAAAGAGAAAAAATCAAGCTGTTGGAGGACAAATTCTCAGTTCTGAGCTTTATAGAGAGACAACGTGACAGGGAAGCTGAGACTTGTCCTGTGATCTGAGCCTGACTGCAACATTGCAAAGGGAATATAGGCAGGAATCTCTGACCAGCATAACTGTTCTGTTTGGTTTACAGTGGAAATAAAAACCCTACGTCTTCATCTCTGATAATAGACAAGTGTGGGTGATGAGGGTGGCATAGTTGCGATATCAATGGGATATTGAAGCAGAAGTGTGTGAAATAAGATAGGATGTGCATGAGGATACATGGAAGAGATGTTTGTCCACTAAGAGGGAAGCACTTATTTGGAAGTGTAAAATGCAGCATTCTAAGTACGAAAGAAGAAATTCGGCAGAATTAAAAATGATTTTGATTGTACATTAGGTTCCTGACCTGGTAAGGCACACATGGGTCTTGTGACAGTTACATTGTGGGTGGGTTGGTGTATTATTTGAGGTTTAATTGTTCCACAACAGGGACTACCTATTGGCTTCTGTGTAAACATTTTTTTCTGTTTGCTTCTCTGAGTTTTTCCCCCACATACAATCTACTCTGAGGGACTATCTTATGTCATATTTTCAATGAACTCTGCCCCAGTTGAAGAATGAATGCTTCAAAGCTTTATGAAAAGTTCCAGGGCTTTACCTTGCCTACAAAGATAGTTCAGACATGATATTTGGCAGAGAGACAGCTGTGCTTACAGTAGGACAAATTGCAGTTATGTTTATCTTTAGGAAGATGACATCATAGAGTTTTATCTGGCTATGCAAATGTTAGTGTAAGGTTTAACAGTGTGGGGGGAGCATCAGTGTGTTTTGCATTTCATTGTATGTTAGCCAAGAATAGAGCACACACAGTTCTGGATTGGAATTATGTAAGAATGGACTGTTTTAACAGGGCCTGCAATAGACCTCAGTGACAGCCAGTCAGTGTTCTGAACCCATGGTCATAGGATGATATTTAAATCAAAAGGGGGTTTCATTTAAGAATCTGATAATAGTTCAGTTATCTGTGAACTTTAGTAAGAGCAAAACTGTACTTTATAAAGAAGTTGGTTCAACTGTTAAGATGGCAGTCCCTTGTCTTTGTAATGGGTGGGCAGGCCTTGGGCTTTATTATCTTTTACTAAAACTCATAGCCACCAGCAGGATCCCGGTGTAAAAGACAAAATTAAGGTCTTCTGAGACTAGGAATCTGTTTTGAACACCAGAACTGAATAGGAGCTCACTGTTTTTCTACAGAAATCAGTTGCTCAATGCTTTTTCTTCTTTTTCATGAATATAACTTTAGTGTCTGGTTTGTTGCTTCTATTGTTAAATAAAACTATTCTTGAGCCTGAAATCTCTGCTGGTGTGCAACAGAGGTCTATACAATATTTCTCAAGCTCTGGTCTTCCAGGTGTTTTGGATTTCAGCTCACAGACTCACGGATCATTGGCCAAAGGCAGCTGGGACTTCTGGGAGCTGAAGTCCAAAACACCTAGAGGACTAGAGTTTGGGAATCATTTTTCTAGTATATGCAGATCTACTTTCTGTTTCTCTTTCTTTCATAAAGTAGAATAACTCACCTTGTGTCTCACTGCTATGAACATTCATGTTGTCCATCTGTTCTATATCACAGCCTTTCTAGGGGACAAAAATTGCTTAAGACTTGACAGAATGGGAGTGGAGAAAGATGATGTGTCCCGTGGAAATACTGTGTTTCTTAAACATTTACTTCTACCCTAATTTGCAAATACATACATACATGTGTGTGCACATATAGAATAAAAACCATGAAGCAGATCCTTGGGTTGGTCATTTCATCCACTTTTCATTTCATTGGGAGCATAGCCAATGACTTGTCAGAAAAGGTTGGACTAAACCTCAAGAAAAATACTTTGTGATGTAAGTGTAAATGTCATGTTGCTTTAATTGTTAAGTGCACCTGGGGAAAGGAATGTGACTCGAGTTAGTTTATGCTGAGTCATGCTGATGAGCACCAGGTGCAGACAATGCAAGGGTTGGCTAGGATTGGCTAGGTGTCAGTGTAAAGGTAGCACAATCCCAGCCAACAATTGCACATGTTGACTGATGCATGTTGCTAGAGGCTCTGCCGGAATAAGTAAGCTAGATATGCTGGATTGCCATCTGGACTTTGTAAATATTGTATATATTTTGTAAGAAAGAATAAAGAGCCTCCACATTGGAAGATTACAAGCTGAGTGGGTGAGTGTTACTGGCTTAGTGCATTTGCTGCTAAAGGTGTTCTCTGCAGTTTGGCATGCTTTGACAGCTGTGCAGAGCTATCTCTGCTTATCTATACAGAGTTTTTCTTGGCTGGCTTTTCTTTGTTTTTCCCCTCATTCTTGGGACATGACTCTCTGATCTCTGAGAGCAGCAACTTTATGGTATTCATTAGAACATTAATACTCTGGTTTACTGTTTTTCTTTCTGAATGTTATAAAAGATGTTGGAATAAAGATTTTGCCAGCAGTCAGAATATTGTCATATTCCTCAGTAATCTAACAATGTTGTAAAAACCTGAAATGTTTCCATAAGTGTGCAGGGAAAGTAGTCAGTAGAAAATGATCATTTAAAGACAAACAAACTGTGCTTTGGATCCCTGATAATGTACCAAAGCATTTTCAATGTATGGGTTAAATTTGAATTCAAGCAACCAAAAACTGGAATTGGTTGTATGGATAAACAATGGTTTTTCTGTGTTATGAAAAAAATAGTATATGATGTGGGGAGTAGAATAAGTTATCTTTGGTATTATGTTAGAAATATTGATGACAAACTTTTATTAAATGTGTAAAGTGTCACTGTGGATGTCAAATTCTATTTATTTTGGTCACACAAAACTTTTCACATATATGTATTGTAATATTCATACAGTTCTTGTGTGACTGAAATAAATGAGGCTTTGATACCTCCAGTAGCATTTTATGCAATTAGTAAACTTCTAAGTATTTCAGGTATTCATATCATATCCATGCAGACTGCAGCAGTGTCCTTGTTGCTCCCAGGCTGAAGATCACCCTGTTTTCCCCTGCAAATAGAGCACCCGTGGAATCAGTATTGCCTTAATGGTTTTCTTTCCACTGAGTGCTGGACTGCTGTGAAGCTTATTATCCCCCATGCTGGCCTCTTGGGTTTCCTTGAGCACCTAATGATTTTCTTACCATCCTTTTCTTCTCTCTTGAGCCTTTATGAGACTGCAGTTGGAACAAGTGCAATTACTGGACACTGGACACTTCTGTTTTATACAAAGTGATCTGCTTGGATGCATTTCAGTGCCAAGGTCTAAGTTGTTCTTTCTTGAACAATTGTATTTCCCTGTGGTCTGTTTAATTAAAAGAAACCATGTCCCGCTGTACTCAGTAAGAGTGATTGATTTGTGTGTTATGTTATTCCTACTTTTGTGCCAAAAAATTCAAGCAGGCTGGATGCGTTTTGATATTTGAAATTTTTGATGTTGCATTGTGTCGTTTTCAATTTATTCTTGAAGCAGAATGTATAGTTCTGTAAAAATCATGCTTTATATAGTTACACTTCTTGCGCTCAGAAGATACATTTCTTCTAAAGCTTTTTTTTTAGCACAGATGAGTCATAATTTGCATTGCCCCAATTTATGCCATTTCAGATTTACTGTGTTCCTCCAGAAATAAAGTTTTTCCACATTATATAGCTCTCCTAGCATGCCTGTGTAGTTGAGTAAGATGGGAGAATGGGGAGAATGAGGTGGGGCAGTGAGGCTGTTTGGAGTTTTAGGGTAGAGTTTTGTGCAGTAAGAAAAACTGACAGGACTGAGTTTCTTTTACCTGCCTAGGCTGGAGGAGTGGGGAGAGAGAGAAAACAGTTTTGGCACTGTTGGAAGACAAAAGGATTTCCTTTGTGTTCTTGGAGCATGAATGGGGAAGCATCTTGCTTTTATTAGGAGAAATGAGTTTTCTTTGCCAACTGAGATGGGGGATACAAGAGAGGGATACAGAAATGGGAATGTTGGCCTTTTGATGTGGGTAGGTTTTCCTCTGCTTGATTAGATGGGAAGTGAGGTGGATGGTATGGGTTTGATTTGAAAATGTTCTTTGATTTATGATTAGAGTATGAGGTAAGTATGTTATCTCACTGGTAAACCCTATCCCGGAGTCTACAATTCTGATATTAAAATGTGATTCTGTGTGCCAGAGATGTCACCCAAAAAGGCATGTAGGCAGGCACGGTAGAAAGACCGAAAACCAGGTCAGGCCAGTAAAATCCCTCATCACGTAGCCCCAGGAAACCTCAAGATGAGCAGACCCACAATAAACAAAGGGTCCTTAGCCCCTGAGAAGCCGACTTGAGGGGATTAGCATGTCTGCCCCAAGTTGAGCAAATATTCCATCAGGCGAGGACCATTTACATGAAGTCACACCACAAACTAATACAGCCGAAGATCCTGAGACTTTGGCAACACCTTGCAATCCCATCACACAAAGGAAATTGCCATGGTGGAGCTTCGTTATCACTTCAACACCCATTGTTCTCCCCAGGAAAGGATTAGTCCTCCAGGTACTTTTTCCCCTACAAATAGTGCCAGTTTTTGAGTGGTTCTTTGGATCACTCCCAGTCATCCCAGCAGACCGTTGCTCCATCCGTTGAGTGATCCCCTCAGCCCTCTCCGTGCTGAGCCCCACTTCTCTGCTGTTTTTCCCGGACCAAGGACTTCAGGACAAAGGTGCAGTATCACCCCAGCTACACCCCTTCAATATTCCCCAATGCAGTTTCCTCACTTTTGCTTCTTAACAGGTCTTGAATGAGTATGTGAGTGATTGCATTGCTGCATGAGACTTTCTTTCAATAAAATCATTTATTGGACATTTTTGTTTGATTTTTGGCTTGGCCTAACCCTGTAAAAACTGGGTAAAAAGACCCCGCTAGGTTACCCTGACTCTCGCATTGCTATTGCTTGTGCTCTAGCTAGTTTCCATTCCCCATCATGTGGAGCACATTGAGGTGTCCCCCAAGGGACCCCAGAAATCAGGGTAACAAGTAGCTATTGGGAAGGGGAAAAAAATGGAATGCTGAATTGGTGGGATGTTTGAGGAGATTTGCAGTTGGCAAATGACAGTTGGGATCTCAGTTTGAGTTGAGGGTTTGAATAGAGTGCAGTTAGATGAAGGTTTGAGTTTGTTGGATTGAGAGAAGGGAATTTGTATTGAATGGTAAGTGTCTCAGTTAGCTTACGAAGAATGTGTGTGAGAGAGAAAGTGGTTTTAAAAGTAATAAATAATCTGCTGTTTTATGTTTAACTCCTGTAAGTAAAGATTTGTTTATATTTTTATACACTTTTGGCTTCTGGTAATGCTGAGAGCTTGGATTCAGACAAAATATATGTGGAATACAGAGGGCTGGTACCCAACTGAGGACAGAATTGCATACATCCTCTTTAAGTGCCTTGAGGGCATGTAGCTGGTCTTCAAAGTTGGCATCACACAGGTGGCACAGGAGGAAGTCCTTAAATGGTAGCAGAGGTGGAGATGAAGGAAAGCCCTCACTCTCAATGTAAGCATTGTGGAAGTCTTCACATTTGGTGGGTTAAAGGGGTGGAAGCACCACATTTGACCACAGTGGTGAGATTGCCTGAGAGGAATCCTCACAGCTGATGGCACTGATGTGATTGCCCAAGTGTAAACCCCACTATTGGTGGGATAAGAGTTTGAAAACCGTACATCTGGTGACCATGGTAGTGGGATAAAGGGTAGAATCTTCCTATAAAGTGTTAAACCCCCACTATGTTAGGTGGAAAAGGCCAAGGCTTCCAAAGGAGGATGAATCTAAATTGTACTCTTGGCTGATATTCTCCATTTTGAAAGCCAAGGAGAAGTGGTGAGATCATGGTGAGGCTGGAGCAGATGCTTGTGATGCTTGTGCTGCTTGTGATACTGGAGACACAGAATGCTGAGGTTGTGAAATTGAAGGGGGGGGGTCCGTACCTCAGTAGGATGACAAGCAGGTCTCATGAAGTGGTCATAGAGGTTGAATTGGTAGGATGAATGATGGTGGAAGTAGGAAGGCCTCAATGAGTCCAAACCAGGGTAGAGGGGATGGTCTCTGTACTACTGCTAAGGAGGCCATCCCCTGTGACCATAGAAAGCCCAAAGGGGAAGATGCGATGAGGAGTGGGTACTCGTCAGAGGGGTGATCTCAACCTGAATACTGTGAATCCCAGGGACAGTCCTGAGAGGAGCCAGACCAAAGGTCATGGTATAGTGAGGTGTCTGAGTGTTAGGTTCGCTGAAGAGGCATGTGAGAAATAGGGTTATATCCCAGGGTGTTAGATCTGTTAGGAAACAATTTCCCTCATCAGAATTAGCAGGGTAACATGCCTCACTCTTCTGTATCTCCCTGACTGCAACTAACTTGTGTAAAACAAGAAAAACAAACAGCATTATGTTACAAACTAAAGGACTTTGCTAATTACTTTTAGGATATACATACACTTGAAAAACTTACATCCTAACCAACTAAGGAAAATATTGGGTAAAAGAAAGAGAGTTCTAGTGAGCTTAGCCTTGTAACTCACCATCTTGAAGCTGAGGAAAAAAGAAAGAGAGAATAGATAGAGAAGGGAGGAATTTTATATGATCCTAGATATTTCTTGGTCACATGGTCTAGTTGCTTAGGTGCAAAAAATATTTATGACCATGCATTGCAATAGACAGATGAGCAAATGGAGAAACTTGAGCTACAGAACTAAGGATGGGTATAGGTATGCAAAGGACCCATGCAAAATCCCAAATTGCAATGAAAGCTGAGTGAGACAAAATGCTTGCTTTTCCAACAAAGTGAATGGGCCCATGTTGGGAGACCTTGCAGTGTATCTGTCGATGAAATAGGTGAGCAGAAGGCCAAAGTTGAGGGGAAAGAAACCTCAAGAGGCATACCTCTGGCCAAAGGGTTTAACTTCTTTCCTGTGGTCATACAGATCTAGCCCATGACCTGAAGGAGTGGATGGATCTGGGATCTTACCCTCTGAGTTCGTTTGCTCACTGTTCGTAGTCCAAGTTCTGCTACAAAGGGAGATGCTCTTGAGGACTCAATAGTTGAAGATCCTCCTCCACAAGAAGGTGGTGTTAAGATCTACTCAGGACTGGACTAGGTGACCATGAGAAGCCAAGTTCAGAAGCTTGATTCCTGGAAGGATGGTGAGATGAACAGTGAGGAGATGAGTGAGGCATCTGAAGTGACCCAAGGTGAGGGTAATCTGAAGACTCTCTTGTCTTTCTGTTTCTCTCTTTTTCTTTGCCCTTCTCTTGGTACTTGTCATGATGAGTGTGCTTAGTCAGATTCCTGGTGGTGAGGATGGGAAATGCTGAGTCAAACCAAATGGGGATGTTAGAACACTCAAGACCAAGGCTGAGGTGGATGCCTGTTGGGTGACAGGGTCCAATGCAGGTGTTGGTTTTGACAGGGTCAGTATGTACCTGTGAGATAGATGAGCCAGAGCTTAAACCTGGGCTTGGTTATCACAGTTGTAGTGGAGAACCTCTCAGACCAAGGACTTTAAGCATGCTGCTCTGTTGTGAAGGGCTGCTTCATGAATTTCTCACAATGATTACACTTTCCCACAATGTGGGACTCACCAGGTCACAAGAGGCAGGAAAAGTCTCCATTGAATGCTGGTATTTTATCTCCACAGGCAGTGCACTTATTGAAATATTGCTTGTGGGCCATAAATCCTGGAAAGGTGAAGGGGAAAAAAGACTAAACCCCTCTCTCTCTCTCTTTCTTTTGAAGAAAGAAAGGAAATAGAGTAGTACGAAGCAAGGATACTGAAAAGCAAAGCAAAAGGAATGCTCTAGATATCCCTGCCGGATGCTGCCACTGTGGCAGAAAGAAAGGAGACTTAGAGCAGGCATCACTGGAATCATGTGAGTGGGGCTGGGAGCAGGTCATCTTCCTAGGACTCGTACAGGTTTGGAAGGTTCTGACTGTTTCTGTGCAGGTGCAGAATAACCCATGTGTGTGAGTCACAGAAACAACAACAAAGAAGAATTTGGGGCTATGTATGGATCATGAATATGTAGCAGTTATGAATGTATAGCTGTAGATTACAGATTCGTAACTGCCCAACAGGATTCTGGCCTACTTAATACATATATATCCTGACTGAAGTGAATTCTCACACATATCTCTCATTCATATTCCAATTCTAAGCCTGACTGTAACACTCCTCTATTTCCTGACTACTTTCTTAACCACTCAGATTCCTAAACCCCACTCTGACAAACTCATTTTTCCTCAGCAACTGTGATACACCAGGATTTTCAAACCCCTTCAGACTTTCCACCAATCACCACTCACTGCCACCATTCCATTCTCTCACCCCTCTCAACAGAGCCTTACTTTATAACGTCTATTACACAATGCATACTTAACTATACTTTACCTTATTCTAGCTACTAAATGCAACATTTCCTAGCAAAAGTTACATAACATCACACATACCTTTAAATAGCAATGGATGGATACCAATCTTGGTGTTCCAGTGTCTGTTCACGTTTAATGTTTTTACGATTAGCAAATTACTAAGCTTAGTCTTTGAACTGCTACTATGAGCAAGAGCATTTGTTAATTTATTGCTTTGCCTTTCAGTTGATGTCTTAATTAATGAATTCTAAAAAAGGCTGAGCAAGTTAATACACGTGAAAGTTAGGAGAATCATATAGTCACTGATCAGTATAATACGATGTACATCAAGGCTAGAAAAGCCAAGGACTTCAAATACAAATACATTGTAATTTTCCTACTCTGTTTTCTTTTGCTGATGCTAGATGAGGTACAAAAATGCTAAAAATATATGAATCTATAAAAAGTAAGAGAAGGGCTTGTTGGGTATGTACCTCATGGTTATTTGTTTTTTCCCCCAAGTACATTAATCAATGTTACTATATTTAAATCTGTCTGTAGCCTGTAGTACCATCTTCACCCACTATGTGGCAGGCATCTCTAACCAGGACATAGTTATTATTCTGGTCCAGAGAAGGGGGGAGGAGGAGGAGGGGGAGGAGGGGGGAGGAATTTCATAATATGCCAGATTGCAGAAAAGTGATGAGCAAAGTCTTCAACTAATGCAATCAAGACGACACAGAAGTAGACTGAGTAAGAAAGATGCAGCTGCCATAGTGATGTAAACATTTTGGCAAAATTGTTCACCTTCAATGAAACATGTCTTGATTTATTGAAATTTATCTCCCAGTCAATTTTTCCATAATTTGAACACAATGTTTCTTTGAAAAATTAGTCTCTTTATCCTTTGTTAAGGAAAGCATACAAAGAGAGGGAGAATGCACAAAGAGACAACTTTATTTATTAGAAAACCAGGCAAAGACTCCATCCAGTATTTATACTTTTGAAAATATTATGCAACAGAGCTACAATCATTGTAATTCCATAAAAATCATTTTTATAATTTTCCAGTATACAATTTTAGACTTTTAGTTATGACAGGGCCCTATCCTCTTGTACTTCCTACAGTGCCAGCTGATATACATGGCAAATCACAAATAACAGTATGTTTGCCCCATTTCTTACATTGTAATATGACTCCATTATCATGGCTCCTGCGGCTAAAAGTTAGTATAAAGGACTTTTTTTGTTTTGTTTTTATTACGAGTACTGTAACCTGTGGATTCACCCTTACAAACAACACTGAAGTCAGGATCCCATTGACAGAAGAATCAGATTCAACTTTTAAATTTTGTAAGGAGCTTTGGATCCCATGCTGTGAGGAAGAGGACATATAATTTAAATAAATAAAAGAAAGAGGAAGAGGTAATTTTTCTTCCTTGCACAGTACTTGGAAAAAGGCATTCTTCTTCTCTCCCTCCCTCCTCAACCGTCTGCTCCACTCAAAATTCTGCTCTGGAAGATTTCCCAACCCCTTTACATGGGGTTGGATAATGGATTTGGGGGTGGTAAGGGAGAATTGCCTTTTCCAGGATCTACCTTCCATTGGCATAAATACTCTCAGGATGCTGGCTTCTGCTAATTTAAGTAAATTCAAACTATCAAATCAGGCCTGTGTACAGAAACTACTGTTCTTAGAAGGTCCTCCATCATCTTACACTAGCAGTGATTTTAAAAAACCTCTTTGAAAGATCATGGGCAGTTCTGTCCAGTCAATCAAAGCTCTTAATTTGTAGAACAAAAACAAAAAAAACCAGCATCTCATAACATTGATGATTTCCACACTATGTATGTATTTCTCATGTCAGAAAAAATTCTGTTACCTGAGAATGAAAAAGTCTGTATCAAAGAGGTGCATGAAAAAGTCTGTATCAAAGAGAATGAAAAAGTCTCTATCAAAGAGGCCACATAAAGCCCTTTAAAAAGATTTTGTTTGAAAACTATTTACCAGCATTTGTACCAGTACCCACAAAGATATTTTACATATCCAGGATGGATTTTTCTGTCTTTTCTTTCAAAAGCTTCTCCACATTTATCTTCCCCAACCCAGATCATTTTGCATACACTTCTAGGACAAGTGAATATGGCACAGAATCCTGTTTCAGTTACTTAATTTATATCCTTAACTGGAAGTAAGCAACGTCTCCTGGTATGACCTCCCCTAAACTTGACAGAAATGTCATTCATCTGCATTCAAGCCGGAAACAGAATGGATCTCCTCCTCATGCAGCTGATGCCCAGTAAGATAGGTTTTTGGGGGTGGGAGTTACAATTCTGGCAATAATGTCACAAACATGACTAAGTAGGAATGATGAATACAAAACAGTTATGGATGAGTAAATCTAGGTAACTATTTCATATTCATGATTGCTACTTAGTACACTTAACTAAACAGCTGACACTGGATTCTGGCCATGATTCTTTTAAATATGCAACACAAACGGAGTGTTGATAGTTGTTGAAACACAAAGTGCCTTGGGAAACTAAAATGTTGGCAAGAGAGCAGCTTTTGCTCACTGACATAGTTAGGTTAGAAATACAATCTGTGATTTCTGGTTTTTTAACTTGCTGACTTAGGGATAACCAGAAAGGTTACAACAAAGTAGTTTGAAAAGACCAGTTTCAGTTGAACAGATGGATTCTGGAAGTCTCAGATGTGCTTACAATCGAAAGGGGAGCTTTTGCTGGAGAAAAGGAGTGAAAGCCAAGTGCCTGGCTGCTTAGCAACTCCTCACGGGATATTCAAAAAAGTTGAAACCTACTCCATCTGGAACAGGAAGATTTAAACCTTACACATTTTACCAATGTCAGGTGCTGCAGCTGAAATATATAGTGAGAACTAATATATGTGTGTGGAACAAATTTGGAAAGGAAAAAGAAAATCCCACTTCTGCTTGAGTTTTCCATGTGATTTATAAAGAACACCCATTTGAAATTTTGCATGAAAATATAATTTAGGCAGAATCCCAACTATAGCTGACTGGGGCTTATCAAAAGAAGCAGAATGGCTCTGTCCTGCAGCAGATCTGAGCAATGGAGTGGGATGGGTGCCAGAGAGAAAAGACAGGCAGTATTTGCAGCTGCGGCTGCAAGATTCTTTGATAGCTATAGAGTGGAAAATGAGGTTGTGTACTTCTTCTTGGTGTGGGCAAGATCAGAAAAGACTGATGGTGGTTAAATTGGGGTGGCCACCAGGCACTGTAGGCTACATTTCAGAGAAAGGAACTGGTAAATCTTCCTCTGAATCTTCCTTGCCTAAGAAAATCCTATGAAATTCAGGTCACCATAAGCCAACAGGTGACATGAAGGCATGCACACGCATATACACTCAAAAACTTCCAAAAAATCTTCCTACATGCCATTTGTGGTCTCTGAAGCTCTGAGTACACCCTGTTCCTAGAAACTGCCCAGTAAGCTCCCTGTCACCTTCTGAGATGCACCAAAGAAGCTCCGCTCTCCTGTCTGTCCAGGAGATGACAACATTTTCTTCTCATGGCACCACAACTGTGGAACTTGCACCAGGTGGGTGGGTGAGCATCAAGAGTCCAGTAATCTGTACTCAGAAAGTGGATAAAGACTCCCCCTGTTTAGGCAAGTATTTTAATATGCTTTAGCAATGATGTAGTTATTTATTTATTTTACTCCAAAGCTGTTCTATTTGTTTTGTGTGTGCTTTGTTGGTGCACTTTTCTGTATTGTACTCTTAATATTGCTCTGAATTTTGATTTCAAACAGAACACAGATGTTCATGAAGTAATAGCCTTTTATGGAAATAAAGACTGAAGCATAAATACAAATTCAAAACCTTAATTTATTAAGTTCTCTCATTTGTGCTTCAATTCCAGTGTTCTGCACATTAATAAATATACATTTGTTAAAAAAAAACCTCCAGTGTCTAATCTGCCATAAACTGTAAAAAAAAGTTGTTTTCCTTGTTGTAATTAGAACAACTTAATTGAAACAAGCAGTTTGGATCAAAAATAACTAACAACATCTCATTGGGACAAAATATACATATAGATGTGAAACAGCTGTAACATCATTTAGCACATAACCAACTATAAAAAGTTGATACTTACACATTCAACTGTTTTACCTCAAAGTTCCACACAGCGTGAAAGCGATCATTTTTTTTTTAAAGAGTCAGACTCTCCCTGTCATGTAAAAATGCCTCTTGAGAACAGGGGCAATGGAAGATGATTAGGTTAATGCAGTTCTGATTTAATTAAAAAAATTAAAACATTAAAAAACATAATTTGAATCTGAATGCAAGAAAATTGTATTAAAAGTATACATATACTCATAGTCTATTAGATGTATACATACACTGATAGGGCCTTTTGTTATAGTGCTATTATTCCACTTTCAACATTGCATGGAATCCTGGGGCTTGCAGTTTAGGGAGGGGCATTTAGAATTCTCAGCCAGAGAGCTCTTTGGCCTCAGTAAACCACAAACCCCACAATTACACAGGATGTTGAAAGTGGAATAATAGCACTATAACAGTGCAGTGTGGAAAAGCCCGTAGTCTCTTAAACTGAATCATGGAGTCAATGTTAAGCACTTTGGGGACTCAATGATTTCAAAGATTTCAGCTCATGTTCAGTTTTCTTTCTGAAGTCAGTGGGGCATAGAAGTGTGGAACTCAGGCAGGATGCATCAAATGCCTGCTTTTCTATATCAAGGGCAACAAAATGAGTTCTAAAATGAAGAATCATAAATATGACATATTCTTTTAATTATTGTACAGATTGAGAACATATATATTCCATGAATCAAATATGGCGGTTCTCCAGTACTGTGGAAAAGTATGATTCTGCCCAATAATTATTGGCCCTTGCTTCTAGAAAGGCACTTCTGGCAGCTAAGTCCTCAACTTAGCAATTTGCTTTGAATTCATGAGCATGTGTCTTTGTCTATGTAATAAGAAAGGTAAGGACTGCATAATACAAATACAGTTAATCCTGCAACTTCTCTCTTAAGCAAATATACATTCTGTAGTGCAAAAGGCTTGTATGCTGCATGGCCATATGTTTTGAATGATGCTGCTGAGTAACACAAAGGCTACATTTAGTTGTAAACAAATATTAATGGTTGTGGCACATGGTTGTGCCTGTTCTTCAGTAATTATAAGATTAGATAATTAAAAACTTGATTTATCTATGAGATTTTCTGTAGCTCTTTAGTGAATTCAATCATGAGATAAACCACATGGTTTAAATCTATTCATCGTGCTCGAGAACATTTTAAAACTTTGGACAGACTAATTACGTATTTTATTTCATTTGCTCTTCTTAGTAATAGCATTCTGAAATCCTACTTGGTTTGAATCTTCTCATTGTCTTTTGCACTTTTACTCAAAGCGTCTGCTTGGTAGCCTGCAGGAACATACCATTTACCTAGTCCTGGAAATGGTTGATACCAAATACAAGGCTTTCAGAAGTAGAAGACATAATCCAGTGGGATTTTTTTTCTTCATGTTGCCCTATGATAATGCAGTTCAGATACTCCCACCCCTGCTTTAATGGGTTCATGGCTAATGTAAAATTTTGACTTGAAATTTTCCAGCATAGAGTTCATACTACCCAGATGTAACCTCCCATAGCTTTAGTTAATTCCAAGAGACTTTGCGTAAGCAACATTCCCAGAAGGTGGAGGGCTCATTGTGAGTCTTAGTCAAGGCAACTGGCATCCCATAGCAGAAGTATTCTTTAAAAAAAATTACATAATCCCAAGACTGTTTTTGAACATTTTGTTGTTGATGTGTGTTGTCAAGTTATTTCTGTCTTATGGCAACCCTAAGGCAGACCTATCACAGATTCTTGACAAGATTTATTCAGAGGAGGTTTGCCACTGCCTTCCTCTTAAGGCTGAAAGAGTGTGACCAAGTGGGGGTTTTTGCTCTGGTCTCCCATTGTCTTAGCTCAGCACTCAAACCATGCTGATAGGAATACAAAGTTAATGATGCTGCCTTTTTTGTTCTCCTCACATGAAAAAAAATGAATCCCCTTGGAACAGTTCCTCAGCCATTGATAAATTAAACTGAACCATCCTTGGATACTTCTTGAATACCAAATTAAGAAGAGGCGGATTTGTGGAGGGAGGAAAAAAGACTGTTGGTTGAAAATCTATGGCAAGGTTATGTTTTTTTTTTTAAGGCCAGACTGCCTTAGAGATCATTCACAAATGCATGGTTGTAGGTTGGTGCTAATATTTTAAATTATTCTCACTATTTCTCTTTATGAATTGAAGGTACACTGAAATATCCAAAGTTACATTACAGCCTTTTTAAAAAAGACTATAGCAGAACTGGGTTGGTTTTGATACAGACACTAGTTATATTCCCCCCTCCCCTCAAATGCCAAATTCAAGTACACTTGTGCAATTCTTTTTAATATAAAAAATATCAATGCTCTTTCACAATTGCTCTCTTGTTTTCAAATTTAAGAAAATCAGTTTATGTGAAATGTACAAAAGAACCTTTTCAAAAAAAATCACCATACAAAATATATAAAATTATCTACAGCATTATATATATATATATATATTTATATCAAAAGGATGGTATTTAAGACAAAATGTCCACCACAAGCTGGTGTAGATGCTGGCAAAGAAATTCAAGGGCACTTAGTGTGATAACACTTTTCTCCTGAGTTCAGAGATGCTGTTGGATCAGAACAAAACTCAACACCTCTTAAGACTAGGTGGGGCTCAGTTGATGGTAGATGTCCTGTACTATTGGCCATTTCTTCCTCATATCAAGTCACTTACTAGTATGGATTGTCCTCCTTGGCAGCCCTTGCAGCATAGCTGTGGCTCCTTCCATATTTCTGGAAGGCACTCTTTGCCAATAGTGAGTTCCATTTGTTGGTCTCCATATGTTTTGGCACAATTTATGCAGGCAGGCACTGAATGTACCCTAAGTAGCTTCAATGAGCACCTCACAGGAAACTGGGGAGCAGTCACATGTGAAATTTTCCCCAGATGTTTCATCTTTTGCGTTCCTATTGCACAGAAGAGTGCAGAATCAAGAGGCGTCGAAGAAGTGCCATCAGAATAGAGCAGTCCTCCAAGTTGCAACAGTCATCACAATTTCCTGATGATTCAAATTGAAGTTTCATTACTGCCTCTGTTCACAAGAAGAAGTAACCATGCAACTTAGGATTAAATGGTGGCAGGTTGACAATTCCAAGTCAAACTACCTAGGTCATTTGAGTATGTTATTGTGCAATGGGACAGCTAAGAAAGAGGCACATATCTGAAGCAGTGAAAAGGGGAAAAAAATTACCAAAAGTAATGGACAGACAGTAAACAGAAAGATGTGTTCTTGGGTAGTAATGGCAACATAAACAGCTGGTTTAATCTGGGGAAAAGAAAAATTCTAGTGATTCTAGTTTGACACCCCGCTTTGTTAACAACCACAAATCTTGAGTTCTCTCCTTCAGATGGACCAATGAATTTTGGTTTGAAACAAAGCAGGGGTGAAGCTCAGAAACCAGTGGACATGAAGAAGGGTTGAAGAGGAAAGAGGAGAAATTGCCCCCAACGCTCATTCTCAGCCTAGAATGAATGCTCCAAACAGGACAGAGAAAGAATGTGGAGTTCAGTCAGTACAAGAACGAATATCTACAAAGAGGAGCAAATATCACAAACCAAAGAGAGGCAGGAAAAGGTAATTTGTAAGCTGGCACTCACTCAGAATCTGAGGTCTCTGCCGTCACAGCTCCCACATGGACATTCATGGCCAAGCCATTTATTTGCTCTGGAGGCTGATCTCTTCTTGGATTCTTTATGGTCACCCCGGAGTCTGAATTGGAGCGAATGCCATTGTTTGTCCCAACAGAAGTCATTCTGGATGAGATTGTGGTTTGATTATAATCTGTCAGTTTTTCCCGCAGTCGATTTTTCATGTTTTTGTCCACCAATGGAGGAGGATAGGTGACCTTGTTTTTCAATATACCTGCCAGGGGATAAAGGTTGTGGTGAGTGGCATCATTTGATAAAAGCAAATGAAAATAAATCCAGAACCTGCACTTAGGAAAAGTTAATGCTAAATATATTCCTACATTTGACACAGAGAAGAGCTCAGCCTCTATAAATTTTGTGAGTGCTCTCTGTTGAGGATTTTCTGATAACCACCTGGGCATTATATACAAGAGTAGATGCAGTTTAAATGGAAATAATATGGCTTTACTCCGTGCTCAAACTTATAATAGATGGTTAGGCTGAAGACACCAAAGGAAAGAAAAGCTCAAGAAGTCTCCTATGATCCTATGGATTCATTTGTTCTTGATTAAAATATTCTGTTAAAAACACCCACTCTACACTGGTGCTCTGAGGGAAAGATACAAGCAATTAAAGCAGCTGGATATAAAACCTCACCAAATCAGTATGACATCAGCAATGGCAAGTTAGAACCAAGCTAGAGTCATGAAGAACTCAAAGCCTAAGTAAATAGCCATGTCATAGATTGATAGAAACATAGAGTTGGAGGGGGCCTCCTGAGCCATTGAGTCCAGCCCCCTGCTCAATGCGGGATCTCCAGCTAAAGCATCCTCAGCAGGTAGCCTTTTTTCCAAGATATCCAGTAAAGCCCTCACCGTCTCTCTACGTTATTAGTTCCACCGCTGATCTGCTCTTACTGCCAAGAAGCTCCTTATAATGTTCAATCAAAATCTACTCTCCTGTAACTTCAAACCATTAGACCTGGTGCTACCCTCTGGGACAGTAGGAAATAGGCCTGCCCCTTCCTCTCTACGACAGCCCTTGAGGTATTGAAAGAGTGCAACCAAGTCACCCCTCAGTCTTTTCTTCATCAAGTTGAACATGTCCAGCTCCTTCAACCTTTCTTCATATGTTTTACTCTCCATACTTATCATCCTTGTCCTTTTCTAAATCTCCTCCAATTTGTCTATATCCTTCTTAAAATAAGGTGCCCAGAACTGAATACATTACTCCATGTGAGGCCTGAACAGCATAGCATATAGGGGGACCATTACTTCCCTTGACTTGGAAACTATGCTTTTATTAATGCAGACTAAAATGACAGTCACTACTGCCATGCTAATGGCAGGCTCATACTGGTGAAGATTATTTTGATAATGGGGCCTAAGCCAGAGTGGTTTTTGCTTCCATCTCTGCCTCCTCTGCCACTGCTGCCAGACTGCCACTGCTGACCATTGCTGACTGCCAGACTGCCACTGCTGACCATTGCTGCCACTCTGTGTTGCTCCCCTCTAATGTCCGCCATGACCTGTGCTGATAATACTTTTTTCAATACTTTCAAGGTAGTTGGCTCTTTGTATTGTGCCATCTTTTTGGGTCTAAGGTACCCCTTGGCCAGCACTGTGGATTGTTCTTTCTCCAACTCTAGCTGTTTCTTTTCCTTTCTACCTTTCTCTACAGAGTTGTATTCCTTGAAACTTTCTTCCACGGCAGCTCTGTCATTCCTGTGAAGTTTGGTGGCATTGGCCTAATTTCTCCAAGGCTGCCCCAGCATTGCCTCTTGAGCTAGGCAGGGACCTGCACTCCCTGACAGTATCTGCACTGCCCTTGTTATATTTTAATTTGGTGCCAAAATTTGGTCAGCACTGGTGCCTCTGGGAGAGGGCATTCCACAACTGGGACCTTTCTCACAACGCCAATACAGCACCAGTCCCAAAGCAGGGATGCAGATCAGCATACTCAAATACCCAAAACATGAACATGGGTGGAAGGATCCCAGAGAGCCATTCAAGAAAGATCTCAGCAGGCCAATTCACATCAGAGAATTGTAAAACTACACATCATTGTGTTTACATTCCTCAAGACAGAACCAGCAAATTGCAGTGGCTTGCCAGTTATGATAAATGGATTCTCAAATGCCTAGTTGTCACTTTCACATTCTGCAGTTTTGAGAGCATAACCTAAGGTGCTTTAATTGTATATCTAAAACTGTAACACGTGAAGTAACCTTGACCTATGATCTTTACAAAGGAACCCATGTCCTTTAATTTTTGCTTTTAACAGAACTTTTACTAAACCAAAAGAGCACATTCAGATTGGGTCACAGGGCTACCTAGTCCAACATTTTTCCTACAGTGGCTGACCAGATGACTGGAAAGTCCAGAAGCAGGACATGAGGCCAATAGTACCTTTGTCCTCATGTTCCCAAGGAACTGGTTTTCAGATACATGCTTCTGTTCCCAGAGGTAGCACATAACTAGTAGCCACTGAAAGCCTAATCCTTCATGTTGTGCAGAAACATCACATATTCTTATTCCCCATTACCTTTTCTCTGTTCTGGCTGCGGGTGGTTCTGTTGAGTAGATGGTTTGTTCTCCTTCTGCTGTACTTCATTCTCTTTGTCTTGAGGTATTTCGCTGCTGTGGTTGGCCTGATTTTCCTGGTGAAGTTCTACATTAACCTTGGTTTCCACTTTCAGCTTTTGCTTTGCATTTGGATCTTCACTATCACTTGCTGTTATGCCTTCAGATGGCCAATAGGGTTTCACATGATTGGGAACCGAATCAACTGCAGGTCACAAACAAAATAAAAAGCAAAACAAATTTTAGACATCCTCCCTCCACATATGCATACACAATAGAGTTATTTTGGAAATAACAACTTGAGACAACCTATCCCCTGCTATTCTTAGAATGATCTTCTGGACAACTGTCTTTGACACTGAAGAAAAATCTATTAGCTCTGATAATCTAGATCTTTCTGTTTTTCTCAACCACTTAGCCTGGTGGACCCAATCTGGGTTGTTCACATTTTCAGACTGAGACCTCCAATCTCTCCATTCCTGTACATCAACTTCTACACAAGGCCAGTTGGAAAACCTGCAGAGCAACTGTCTGAGAGGGAGGGGTTAGCTCTTTTTCATTCTTGCTCAGTAGTTACTGATATACCAAACCCATAAAAATCTCTGTGATTCATTTTGCTAAAGAAGTGAGCCTAGAAATCTCACTGCTGAAAAAAATTTAAATCACAGAATAGTCTAGCTATGCAGTAAAAGAGATTAACAAGTGAATTCTTGTTCATGGGCATGAGCCAGTGTTGTCTGGCTTGCTGTGTTCGTAAATGCATACTGACTAAGAGTGAGGCCATGCTATCTTGTTCATCATTTGGGCACTGTTATTCTTTTACCTTTGGGAGTGCTGTGCAGGGGACCTCTATCATTGCTTTTTGAAGTGGCTGTGTTCCACTTCTTCTCTGTATCTATCACATCTTCTTCACTGTCCGAAGAGTGAGAGGAAGCGTAGGAACTGCTGTGCTCATCAAGGGACAACTCGCTGTCAGAATCAGAGTCATGCTCTGTAGAAGCAAATAATAATAAGGGAGGTGAAATGAATCATGAATAGAAACAGTACTGCCTCACAGGCCTCTCACATGCTGTAACAGGCAAATAAGCTTGCTATAATGCATTTTGTACATTAAAGAATTACACTGATTGTTCACCTTTTCTACAAAGACACAGTTACTTACTTTGCTGACCATCATTTATGTTTGATATGTGGAATAGCAAGTGCTGAGCTAAGGGAATGTATGACGTATGCATTGTCCTAATCTAGAGTTTATTCTAGAGATAGAATATTTGAAAATATTCAAATAATAGATGGAAAACAGATTTCCTAAGTGTTGGACTGAGGAGAATCTGATGAAGAGAATCCTGGACAGATAAGAATCTCCACAGCTAGGGACTTTCTGTGAAAAATGCATTTTTTTTCTACAGAAGGTGGCATTTTCTGTTCAGAAAACAGCATTTCTGCATTGAAAGTATTTTCTGCACAGAAATTCTTCATAGAGAAAGTGTGTGGAGGATGTTTTGTTTTGTTTTGCTTTTGCAGAATAAATCCTGAACTGTAAATAGTTGAGGACTTTCTTGCAAGGGGGAAAAATGGTAAAATTATTTGTTTTTTAAATAAGAATGGAATTTACAAAGGGTTACAGCCCTATTTTATTCACATTCAAAAGAGATGCTGGTGGTAATAGAAGGTGGTGTGAATGGGCACAAAGCAGTACAGGGAACTCATTATGTGTGGTGGAAAGGTCTTTATGTCCCTCCTCTTTTATCTGTGTTCCTTAGAAATACATTGGTACATTTATATTCTCCTCATCTACTTAGTCTTACCTTTTCCATTACGTATAAATATTGATTTCATGACCAAAATGGACTTTGATGCAAAATGCAGCAGAACTTTTTCTGCTTTAGTCAATAATACTTGCTTATTAGACAAAGACCCTATACTTTTCTATGTGCACAAGGATACTAAAACCTGGAGGTGCCAGTCAGAGAGCAATAGAAGAAATGTCTGCTTCTCATGTGTTTTTCTCTTACCATGGGATTTTGATGGCTTCCTGTGAAAGATGGAGGAATCCCCTTCTGTATGACCAGCTCTCGCTTGGCTTGATGATACACTGAGCTTTTGGGCAGCTTCATCTCTACAAACAAGAAACATGAACTTTCCAAATCAGTGCAGTGATCTCTAAGTGACATCAGACGCAGACTTGAATTTCTCGTATCCTCTATTAAATGCTTTATTTGCCCTATAATTGTGTGAGATTAGTTGATCCAATGCTATCCACTTTTAATCTGTTCTAGAAATGGTCCAGTCAAATTGCATAGTAACAGCCAAGCATATAGACAAAATACAAAATGCACTCTGTTGAAACAAATCTGCAGAAGCATGAGGCAAGGGCAACTTCAGCAAAAGTAGCAATGCAGTTCCCCTCCCTCTCTCCAGAAGCCACCCAAAGAGAAAAGGAAAGCCTGAAAGCCATGCGCCACCACCAGATTACCTGAGGATATGAGCAAGGTAGCTATTGTGACTCTTGGCTGACCTGACAGTGCTTTCTAAGGAGACCGTGGATTCGCCAATAGTAGTGCGATACATATTTGGCTCTTCTATATATGTATCGTTACAGTTCAGAGACCGCTGAGAGGGGAGAAAAAAGAGAGATCAGTAAAAAATTTTCTTTCAGAGCCATTAATGGTGGGAGACTATTAAAACTGAGCTGTATACACATCAGAATCATGTGGTGAATAATCTAGCAAGGCTCCAGCATTTTATACTGCGTTTGGAAAGATGATGAATCACAGAATCACAGAGTCAGAAGGAACCTGAAGAGCCATCTTGTCCAAACCCCTGCCACACAGGTATATACAACTAAACTTTTGTTTTAAAAAACTTTCAGAGAAGCAGGCAACCTGTTTCATTGTTGAATAGCTGTTATCATCACAAAGGTCTTCTTAATGTTTAGGTTGATTTTTTTTTTCTTAATTTGAATCCATTGGTTTATATTCTAGTCTTTGGATCAGCAGAAAAGCAGAAGATGCAGCTCGCTCCATCTTCTAATTGATATTTCTTCAAATATTTAAAGATGACTATAATATCACCTTTCAGACTTCTTTCTCAAAGCTAAACATACCCAGCTTACTAAGCCATTCCCCACAGGGCTTGGTTTCCAGACCTCTGACCATCCTGGTTGTCTTTCCCTGGAAATCTTTTAGCTTGTCAGTGTACTTCCTGAACTGTGGTGCCCAGATCTGGACACAGTAGTCCAAGTGGGTCTCACCAAAGCAGAATATTGTGGCACAACTTCTTGATTTGAGTGCTGTGTTCCTGTTGATGCAGCCTAGATGAGTTTTAACTGTTCTTCCAAATTCTATGAATCCAGAAAAACAGCAGTTTGGAGAAAGATTCTTACTATCAATCTCACTAACATACTAGTTTTCTGTGCTCAGCTTCCATTTTTTTATATGGTAGGTCATGCTAAGAGATGATTCCCCCACCTGTTCTCTGAAGTGGTATGCCCCATTAAGAATAATGTCATGTAATTATTACAGTCACATGATTTGGCACACAAATCAGACCTGAGCTGTCTTTCTAAGGGAAATTTTAACTTTCTGGGTATTAAGCTAAAGAAGGATTAGTCTTCATAATCTTTTACTCAGGTCATTCAAAGTTTGGCTTTCAGGAACACGGGGCTTCGAGCAGTAAAGAGGCTCTGAAAGAAACTCTGCTTCTGGAAGTCAAAGTTTCAGTGGCCCAGGGAAAAGATTAGTAATAATCCCTTATTTCAGTCCTATTTCAAATGAAGCTTCAGATAAGAAATGTGAGTCCCAGTGTTTTTTCTGAATTTTCTATTGTTATTCTAAAGGGAAATTTAAAAAAAGTCTTTACAGGCCACATCATGTATGAAGAAGTTTTAAGTGTATATCTAAAATCGTAAGACATGAATGCAGTTAAAACATGATTATAAATGTTTTTAAACATATACAATACAATTACACCTCTCAGTCATGACAGGCAGAATTTCCCCATTATATACAATTGTTGACAAATGTGGGCTTTCCTTTGGTCATTTCTGAAATGGCCTGCAGACGGAAATTTTGAATATTATTACCAGATGTGGTCTCGTAGGCTTCAGCATCAGAAATCTTAATTCAAACACACTGGACATTAAACAAAATCACAGATATCAAAAACACTTAGAAGCTGATGACTTCTTTCTCTTTTCATCTGCCATAACCATTCCAGCTTGAACTCTGTAACAAGATTTTGGCAATCCTTTTGCAGGTTAGTCAATGCAGTCACGCAAAAGATTGCATTAAATACTGTATATACTCATAAATGTATAAGGCTAAACATTTTAGTAAAAAAAAATTGACCCCCAAAACTGGGTCAATTTCTCCAAGGGTCAATATAAACACTGTACCTTAACTCTTCTCAAAAAAGGAACCATCTTCTTCTCTGAGTAGAGTAGCAAAAGATGAGAATCCAGTCTGTTCTTGGAGAATCTAAAAAAACTACTGTCCCCCTTTAAATCTCTCTGCTGCGGTGCCACTTCTGGGCTTTCTGAATGCCTGGGTGGGAAAATGGCACCAGGAGAGTAGAGGGGGTCAGTGCTTCTTTTAGGTTCTCCCATGGTGGACTAAGCTCTCACCTTTTGCCGCTCTACTCAGAGAAGAGGAAGATTCCTTTTTTGATAAGAGTTATTACTGTACCTTAACTTTGATCAAAAAAGGAACCTTCCCTTTCTCTGAGTAGAGTGGCAAAAGGTCTTTTTTGAATGCCTGGCTGGGAAAATGGTGGCGGCAGTGGCCGGGGTGGCTGGTCCCCTGAAGTACTGCTGGCACTTTCCTTTCTCTGTGGAATGGCCCTTGACTTATCCATGAGTTACGGTATATCAAAATCCTTAATTTGGCCCCAAACTTGCCCTCGACTTATACAAGAGGTCGACTTATACACAAGCATATATGGTACCTAGTATCTTAGTGGTGAACATACTATGGGAAAAAACTGAAGCTTTGCTGTTACCGTTTTTCTAGAAGCGGATGACACTAGGTTTTCACCAGTTCAGTCACCTAAAATGATAACCCTATGTACAAAGAACCAGACACAGATTGTTCCACAATTTAGATAAAGCTCAGAATATGAAAGGAGCAGAAGAAATTGACTTTAAGGACTCCATTATACTATTTGTCTTTCCAGTACAGTACTTTTTGTAGTGGCTCTCCAGGATCTCAAGCAAATGTTGTTAACTTGACAGGCTTCAAGGCCCTTACATCTTTTGTCTGTTTGGCTGGAGATACCAGAGATTGAACCTGGTTCCTTCTACATGTAAAACATTGCTCTCTGCTGCTGAGCTTTGCTCTTCCTGTTGCTTTGTCTCTTTGTCATAAAAAAGGGAATTTTTTTTTAAATTATGTGGATGGTTTGAGCGAAGTCTGTTGTTTATTTCCCATCTCTTGGATTAGCTAGATTATTTATCTATTTCATTCTCATCCATGGCAAGCCAGGGATAAAAAATGGCATTGCCTACTGCACTGTATGAAAATGAATTTTGGTGGTGAGGAAGTTTCTGGTATTTCTGCTTCATTTTATCTAATCCAGACCCTACATTCCATGCCAAGTCTTATTACATTTTTTGTAAACTCTGCAGCCTGCTAACACTTCAGACATTGACCACTTGAGACTCAAGTATGGAGTAGCTGTTCAATGTAACTTAAAGTCAGCAGAGAGCTTTCAAGAACATTAGCTCATAGACTCCATTAAAATATCAGCAATTATTTTGAATTCAAGATTTACTGGACTTCTCATAAGTTATTTGGCTTGAACATACATATTTAACAACTGAAATGAAGATGACCAGGCTAACTTCACATACTGTTTGACACTGTTCTCATGTTTCACTATTTTTGGATAGACTGTTTCAACAAATGAATGTGACTTTTTTCTACAAAAGTCCCCATTAATATTATTTGTCTGATCACTACTGTTAAATTCTCATTAACCATAAATCTAGATTATTTGTTCCAATACATTCATGACTAGAGGGAATCTTGTGCCTGTGTAAAAAAAATGACAGAATTGTTTTTAATTATTATGAAAAATTGGAGTTTTATGGTACAGAGTTTTAGAAGTTTTAAAAATTATGAATCCAAGAAATGAGTTTTTGACCAGAAAACTTCCTATTTTATGTAAGTAAGATATATTGTAAATGAACAGAGTTCTGAGCTCAGTTATGATGGTATGGAAATCAAATAAAATTTGGCACTTGCACATTTGACAATATATAGAAATACTGCATTTATATACTGGGAAACGCTTTTGCAAAACTTCTTACTGTTAATAATGTAGCCCTTGTTGCTGTGGAGTCATCTGGAAGTGGCTTCTTTCCAGTGAAAGTATTTTTCAAATGTTTCCTCACTTCCTTATTGAAAATACAGTGGAAGAAAAAGATGAACAAGCCCTGGGTGTTTTGAGAAAGATCAAGAACAGAAAAGACAGAAATAAAATGTATTAGAATTTTATCTTACATACTGACAAATGCAGTCAGAAGGACATAGGAAGAGCCTCTCTGGATCAGACCAAAAGCCTATTTAAGTCCTGTATTCTGTAGCTGCTGGCCAACCAGATGAACATAGGAATCCCACAACTGAGGGATGAACACAATAGCTGTCTCTCACTGTTGTTCCTCAGTGATTGGTGTTCAAGGTGTGCCCTGTTTATGGTCTTGGACATAGTACAGACATCATGACTGCAGCCTGTGACTGTCTTAAGCACTATGAATCTCTAATCCTCTTTTAAAGCTACTAGGCTGGTGGCCTTTACCACAACACATGGGAGCAAATGCCACGCTTTAACTATCCACTGTGTGAAGAACTTCCATTTATCTGACTGAATTCCCCATCATTGTACTCATATTTCCTCAAATCACCTTGTAGCTTGTGGCACAGAAATTAATATTCTGATTTTCTTTAAAAATATTTTATTGTATTTAGTTATTTGCTTATATGCACTGAACCAGTACTACTGTCATTCTCATCATTCTTCCTGTCTGATTCTGTGGCAACTTGTTGGCACAGATTGTGAATTCTCACATGATATGGACTGCAAATGTTTAATGAAACCATCAAAACTGCCAAATCTCCCTATAGTAGCATAGAATCATAGAATCATAGAAATGTAGAGTTGGAAGAGACCACAAGGGCCATCTAGTCCAACCCCCTGCCATGCAGGAAAACCCTCAAAGCACTCCCGACAAGTGGTCATTCAGCCTCTGCTTAAAAACCTCCAAAGAAGGAGACTCTACCACACTTCGTGGCAGCACATTCCACTGCCGGACAGCCCTGACCATCAGGAAATTCTTCCTGAGGTTCAGGTGGAATCTCCCTTCCTGCAGCTTGTATCCATTGCTCCTTGTCCTGGTCTCAAGAGCAGGAGAAAACAAGCCCACTCCCTCCTCGACATGACATCCCTTCAAATATTTAAACATGGCTATCATGTCCCCTCTCAACCTTCTCTTCTGCAGACTAAACATACCCAGCTCTCTAAGTCTGTCCTCATAGGGCATGGCTTCCAGGCCCCTCACCATTTTGGTTGCCCTCCTCTGGACCTGCTCCAGCTTATCCATATCCTTCTTGAATTGGGGTGCCCAGAACTGGACACAGTATTCCAGATGAGGTCTAACCAAAGCAGAATAAAGTGGTACCAATACCTCCCTCGATCTAGACACCATACTCCTATTGATGCAACCAAGAATTGCGTTGGCTTTCTTGACTGCCGCATCACACTGCTGACTCATGTTCAGCTTGTAGTCTATTAAGACTCCTAGATCCCTTTCACACATACTGTTAGCCAGCCACGTATCCCCCATCCTATATTTCTGCATACCATTTTTTCTGCCTAAGTGTAGGACCTTGCATTTCTCTCTGTTGAAATTCATTTTGTTAGCCTTGGCCCAGCTCTCCAATCTGTCCAGGTCCTTTTGAATTTTGATCCTGTCATCTGGCGTATTAGCAACCCCTCCCAATTTGGTGTCATCTGTAAATTTGATCAGCGTGCCCTCTATTCCTTCATCCAAGTCATTAATGAAGATATTGAACAGCACCGGGCCCAGGACAGAACCCTGTGGCACCTAGCTAGTCACTTCTCTCCAGGATGAGAATCTGCCATTGGTGACCACCCTTTGGGTACGGTCAGTCAACCAGTTACAAATCCACCTGACAGTAGCCCTGTCCAGCCCACATCTTACTAGCTTCTTTGCAAGAATGTCATGGGGAACTTTGTCAAAGGCCTTGCTGAAATCAAGATATACTACGTCCACAGCATTCCCTTCATCTATCAAGCAAGTAACTCTATCATAAAAAGAGATAAGATTAGTCTGGCATGACTTATTTTTGAGAAATCCATGTTGACTTTTCGTAATTACGGCATTGTTTTCTAAGTGATTAGAAACTGACTGTTTGATGATCTGCTCCAGGATCTTTCCAGGTACTGATGTCAGGCTGACTGGACGATAATTATTTGGGTCCTCTTTTTTCCCTTCTTGAAGATGGGGACAACATTTGCCCTCCTCCAGTCTGCCGGAACTTCTCCTGTCCACCAAGAGTTTTCAAAGATTATAGCAAGAGGTTCCGCAATGACCTCTGCTAGTTCTTTTAAAATCCTAGGATGCAATTCATCTGGCCCTGGAGACTTGAATTCATCCAGAGTAGCCAGGTATTTCTGTACTACCTCTCTACCTATTCTGTGCTGCATTTCCCCCACTTCCTCACCTGCTCCCCAACCGCCAGGCTGAGTGTTTTTATCCTTTTGGGAAAAAACTGACGCGAAGAAGGCATTGAGGAGTTCTGCCTTTTCTCTTCCTCTTGTTATTAATTCACCATCTTCCCTGCGCAGTGACCCTATCATCTCCTTCTTTTTCCTTTTGCTGCGGACATATTTAAAAAAACCCTTTTTATTGTTTTTAATGTCTCCGGCCAGCCTAAGTTCGTTCTGTGCTTTAGCCTTTCTGACCTTCTCCCTACATCTCCTGGCTACTTGCTTATAATCTTCTTTGGTGATTTTCCCCTTCTTCCATTTCCTGTACATGTTTTTCTTAACACTTAGCTCAGCTGAGAGTTCTTTAGTCAACCATTCCGGTTTCTTCAGATGCCTTCCATTTTTCCTCCTTAATGGCACAGTTTTAGCCTGTGCCTTCAGTATCTCCCTTTTAAAGAACTCCCATGCATCCTGAACTCCTTTCTCATTGACTATTCTTGACCACGGGATTTCAGCCAGCAGCTCCTTCAGTTTACAGAAGTCTGCTTTTTTAAAATCTAAGACAAGTGCCTGGCTACACTTGTCTTCTCCTGCCACTCAATGCCAAATTCTAATAGGGCATGGTCACTCTCTCCTAAAGATCCAACCAGTTCTACGTCATTAACAAGGTCTTCCCTGTTGGTCAGGATCAGATCCAGAATATTTGATCCCCTTGTCGCCTCTTCCACCTTCTGGACCATGAAATTGTCTGCAAGACAAGCAAGAAACTTGCTGGACCTTGCCGTCTTTGCAGAGTTTGACTGCCAACATATATCTGGGTAGTTGAAATCTCCCATTATTTCTGTATCTCTCCTTTTTGAATGTGCAGTTTGGTCTATGAAAGGGCCATCGAGGTCCTCAGTCTGGCTTGGAGGTCTGTAGTAAACCCCCACTATAATATCGCTATTGTTTCTCGCTCCCTTAATTCTTACCCAGATGCTCTCGACCTGGCTTCTGGTGTTCAAGTCATGGATCTCTTCACAGGTGAAAACATCCTTGACATATAAGGCTACTCCTCCTCCTTTCTTATTTGGTCTATTTCTACAAAATAGGCTATACCCCTCTATTCCTACATTCCAATCGTGAGACTCATCCCACCAGGTCTCAGTGATGCCTCTCAAATCGTATTTATTTTGTTTTACTAGGAGTTCAAATTCATCTTGTTTGTTTCCCATACTCCGTGCATTAGTGTAGAGACACTTAAGTCCCTGTGCCCTTCCTACAAGTCCCATAGCATTGTTTCCATGCCTCCCACGATTGGATGCTATTCCTACTTGGCCAATATCATTTGGGCCTTTTCCCCTGCACTTGCCGAGTCCTTGTCCTGAATAATCTTGTCTCCCTCCCCAGCTGTACCTAGTTTAAAGACCTCCTAATCCTCCTTGTGAGACTGTTTGCAAAAACGTTCCTGCCAAGTTTTGTGAGGTGCAGTCCCTCCCTTCCCAGAAGCCCATGTTCATGGTATTTCAAGCCATGATCCAAAAAGCCAAACTGTTGCCGGTAGCAAAATGTGCGGAGCCAGTTGTTGACATCTACTATTGTTCTTTCCCTTCGTGCACCATATCCTTGAACAGGGAGGATTGATGAAAGGACCACCTGCACACCAAGGTCCTTAAGCTTTCTACCCATAAGCTCATAGTCCTTTGTGATGTGGTGAAAGCTGCGCCTCACCGTGTCGTTGGTTCCAATGTGAACCAAAATGAGGGGCTTATGGTCAGTGGGCTTGACCAGCCTGGCTAGCCTCTCTGTTACGTGGTTTATCTTGGCCCCAGGAAGACAGCAGACCTCTTAATTGAGCTTGTCCAGTTTGGAAACTGCCAGTTCGGTTCCTCTGAGCAAGGAGTCTCCAACCACCAGAACTCGCCTCCTCTGAGGCCTGTCCGGGGTTCTTCGACAAGCAGATTCTTCCAGGATTGCCTGGGCATTGTGTTGAGGCTGGGAGTGCTGGTCTTCCTGATGTTGGATGCTGTCCTGTTGGTGTTCAAGTTCCAGTTGTCGAAGTTGGATTCCTTCTTACTGATGTTCTATTCCCTCCTTCTGGTGTTCCTCTTCTTTCACAGCACCAAGAATGTTGAAGTGATTCTGTAGTTTGAGAGTCTCTGTTTCCTTCCTGGCCCTTCTACTTCTCCGTGTGCCATTCCTCCAAGCATCGCTTTCCTGGCTCACGGAACTGATTTCCTCATCTGGCAGCTCCTCCGCATATCCGATCTTCAGGAAGGTCCTCTCTGCCCTATCCAAGAACTCCTCACCTTCCCTAATAAGACGAAGATTAGAAACCTGTGCCTCCAGCTGCCGAATCTTGTCCTCCAAGAAGGTCACCAGCTTGCACTTGCTGCAGGTGTACCTGACAACATCTTGTGGCAAGAAAAGGAACATGCCACAAGTGCTACAGGTGACAGCAGCAGCTCCCTCACCTTCCATACTTGATAATACAGAGAATAGGTGTTAAAAACAAAAACAAAAAAATCTGGGCCTTCTTTCTCGAATTGAGCTGTATAAGCTGTCTGCTCAGCTAACTGCCAAGCTCGGTTGAACTCTTATTAAATTTGTTCAGTCACTATAAGGATTGGTTGTTCCTAAACTTGAATGGTTGAACTTGAAGGAGTGAAGTAGATGATTGAAACTGCGTGCGCCTTAGGCGCGTGCTGCTGGGAGTTCCTAATAAAGCCTCCTTCCCCTAGCTGGTTCCTCCTCCTAGTTTGATTAACTCTCCCTAGTTTGATTGACAGTTAACTGACTAACTAACAGACAATTAGCTGACAATTAGGCTGTGAGCTCAGGGAGAGCACACGGTCAGCGCAAACGAAAAAACAACACCGAGAAATAAGCAAACAAACTCAGCCCCACAATCCTGTAAAAACACCTAATCAAAGATGTCTTCACAGACACAGCTCACCTTCTGCTCTCTCCTCTGGAAGTCAGCAAGAAGACTGCTGCGAGTTCCTAATAAAGCCTCCTTCCCCTAGCTGGCTCCTCCCCCTAGTTTGATTAGCATGCTATAACAGGTGTCATTGTGGAATCAAGAAGGAGAGGGAGATGAGAAGGAACAGAATCTTTCAAAAACAGCATTATATGTTATGCATGGGAATAATTCCCACATGGGAGGCCAGTAGAATCTTGTGACTGAACTGCTGAACAGAAGAACTGTCTTAAAAGGCAGATCCCAACAGGCAAGCCCTTAACAGAAACAAAGCACAACTGATGAGCTATAATATCAGCAAGTTTGAGAATCAAAATTGACATGATCATCTTCTATATTATGTTCTTTGACATAGCTGGGAATCTACTGGCCACTGTACAGAATATCTTTCTGTTGGGAATCTCTGTTGTGGGGGGACTACTGTTCATAAAAGAGTGATACACATGATTGCCGTAGCTTACTGGCAGAGTATATGGTTTGCATTCAGAAAGTTTAATTCCTTTTATCTTCAAGTAGGACTGGGAAATCATATGGAGAAACATTATCAGAGACTGTAGGCCAGTGCTTCTTAAGCCATCTGATGTGGGAGACCAGCAGGGGTTTCCCCAGTGTGCCATGGACTGGTATCATATTTGTAGTACCCACTGACCAGACCTGTTTCTTTCTTTTTAGAAACTCTTGAGGGACGGGTAGCCAATGGCTTGAAGAGGGGCACTGATCCAGTGACCACCACTAAGTAGCACTGGCATAGGTGGCACTGATCTTAATCAGGGTTGAGATTTGATCCACAAGATGTGTGGTACTACATTTCCCACAATCCCTTACAGCTAGTCATACTGAACAAAGCACATGAGAATGCTAAAACATCTGGCTGGCCACAGTTTTCCCACCCTGAGTTAGACTGGAATGGACTGTGGCCCCCAAGCAAAATTGACATCTGGATCATTTTCTGTTGCAAAATTGGTCTCTCCTGGGCCTAAAATGGCTCATGGAGAACCAAAAATTGAAGAAAATTGCCTCTGGGGGAATTTTGGGGCTAAAATAGGAGGGGAGTTGGTTTTGGCTTTGTTTTGGCATTTGGTTGCCACAAAAAGACCCTGTGAGCTGAGTGCGGACCACAGACTACACTTTCTGCAGCCCTGAGCTACTTCTGGTCTCATAGGTCACACCTATACCTCCAGGGTGACCTTTTTTTGCTGAGTATATTAACTTTTTCTGTTAATTGATCCTCAAAAAATTTAAAGCAGAAGGCACAGGTTGAAAATGCAATTATTTTAAACATCAGCATATACAGATATACTGTCAGAAAGAACTGAGAATGGAGTGACAGATTAGAGACAGAAGTTATGTCGTATACATTCCACTCTGAATTGTACTAGCTGAGTCTTTCTAGCTATGCAATTGAAGTAAGATCCATCTAATGGTGCCGGTCACATTTCCTTAGTCCAGGAATGAGCAATTGTAATAGGTGTGGAAACCTCCTGCTAGGCTTCAGCAGGCTACACATCACCCCACTCCTTTTTAATTGCCAAAAGAATAAGGATTGTTTATATTGTTCTTGCTAAAAGGTCCCCACCTGCCAGGGGCCATGTGTTCTGAGGGACTCTCATCTGTTCTAGGACTTGAAGATGCCTTTTTCTCAACCAGAAAATGACTAGAAATCACATTTTTAACTTGGCTTTAATATGCTCCCTCCTCAAAACACAGCAAAAGTGTGCCTCACAGCTCCTAGAAAGCCCCCAAGGAAATTACCAAAATTGTTGGGGTGAGTTGCTCCACTGGGGCCCTACATAAAGTCTATGTGCTACCTCCCCACCCTGACTTGGAAAAAAAAATCTTTACAATTTCTAGCCATGAGCCCATCTTGAAAAGGCAGAGTCAGTATCACATCATCACAGACGTGATAAATCAGCAAAAAGCATGAGGAAGGGTCTGAAGATAATACATAAAGATAGAAATATGCAATATACCTGTAAACAACTGAAGATGGCAAAAAGGTAGTGAAACGTCATTACATCACTGTTAACTGCCATCAGACCCAGTAACCAGGTAGCGCTGATCAACAGGAGAAGGAGGAAAGCAGTCCGTAGTACTGAACTAAATGAAAAGAATAACATAATTTGTGTTAGGGCATGAAATACAGCCAGTCTTGGTATATACATAGTTCCAAGTCCGCCCCAGGAAAGAAAGAATTCTGAAAAGTCCAGGTTTGGAACGCAGATTTATAGAATAAAACACAGCTTAAGTCAAATGCTAGCTTTGTGTCTTACTTTTTACGGCACTTTGTTAACACTGTGCTATATTTTTATGGTACATGGGTTGCATAATTGGTTTCTCTACTTCTATTTCACTACAGACAGAGAAATCAATTACTGATTTGTGACTTCCAAAGAGCAGATGTTGTATTAGCACAGCACTAAGGATAGGGCCTTTACACTAAAGAAAGTTAGGCAAATTCCTAAATTGTGTGAGGAGATTGGGGTTTTCTTTTCTAAGAAACATCTATCTCTGTTTTAGTTTCAGGGCAGAAATAATGGCCTCATACTCTATCAGGTACCTCTCTTGCCCACTCCCAAACTTGACAGAAATGTCACTCACATGTGTTTCAATCACTGGCAGAATGGACCCCCTTCCTCCCATGCAGCTGATGCCACTCAAGTGGCAGGGGGAAGTTATTTGTGTTAGGGCATGAATATAGCCAGCAAAGATCTCAAAATCATGACTAAGTAGCAATCGTTAATACAAAGTAGTTCTTGTTGTGTGCCTTCAAGTCGTTTCTGACTTATAGCAACCCTAAGGTGAACCTATCATGGAGTTTTCTTGGCAAGATTTATTTAGAGGGGATTTACCTTTGCTTTCCCCTGAGGCTGAGAGATTGTGACTTGTCCAAGGTAACTGTTCCATATTCATGATCACTACTTAGTCACAAGTTTGACTAACTCCCCATGCCAATCTACTTTACTGGACATCAGCTGCATGTGGAGAAGGAGGTCTATTCTGCTAGAGAAGCAGGGGTGAATGACTCAGATTTTGGCGGGGGCGTGGGGTGGACCAAGAGAGGTTACTCAGTTAAACAACTTAACCTAGTAGCTGATACAGAATACAGTGCAATGTTACCACTATTTAATCAGCCGTGGCTACAAGCTTACATGATACCAGTTTTCTCCAGTGAACGCTGCCTTCTTCTGCATGATGCTTTCACTGCTAATATGAAGATTACGATGTTGATCTTGAGGAAAGAATAATTTCAGATTAGTACAGTAATTTGAATTTACTTTTTTCCCCATGAGTTCATCTAAAGCCTACAGTATTCCCCTACATTCCATGTTAAAGTCTTCAGCATTAAGGGTTAAGGCTAATAATTCTTTTTTCTGTATTCTGTTCCATTTTCTTAATTTTTTTTTTTAAAGGGACAACTACAACTATAGGTAATCTTGCAATTCTGTTTTCTTAGGCTTGAAGCAGACTAGAGCTTCTGGAAGTAGCCCTGAGGACTCATCTTAGAAAAAGAAGAAACTTTGCACCTTGCAACTTTTGTATTTAGTGACAGACAACTCTTATTGAGAATACACTGTTGCCCCATCACAGACAAGAGTGCTTGTAAGCATTATAAAAATGGCAATCTCAACCAGTCCAATATATATATATGAGACAAGATCTGAAGCCAGCAAAAAAAATCATGTGATGTGTGGGTGGACATGGTACATAAATAATTGGAAAAATCTCTCTACAGCAGACAGTGCTAAACTTTGGGGCTAGAAACATATCTTGCCACTGAATAGTCTTAACACTGTAGTGCAGATGCTCTATAGCACTGGTGCAATGTGAACCCTGAACACAAGCAGTACTGTGCAAAAGGAGGCTTAAAAGCAAACAAATCCTGCTGTATTGAAAAGTCTGAGGATGACTGGCCTGGTCAAGGGCTGCACTGAACACCTCAAAGAGCACATTCCACACACCCCCAATTTTCACTCCTCCAAGAGACCACTGGCTGTGTGGTGCTCTTCTCTTTTACAGTTGAAAGTGTCTTTGTAGGAAGATTGTGATAAGAGAAAATGCTTTTCTTGGTTATTTACTTTCCCCCAAAGAATACAGTCTTTAAAAGCTTATTGTACTCCAGATCTGGGACAAGTGGGAGAGTGTATATAAACCATGGCACTTCCTTCTCCATAATTTCACAAGAAGAACTGAGACAGGCCTGAATTACAAATTGTGGGTGAAGGCCACAAACTTCATAACATTTACAACCCCTTTTATTCTTGAAATTTGACTACTGGACAGTAACAGAAAAAAACACACACATAGACATCCTAAAGTTTTATGAACAATTATTTTAACAGTTACGAAATAATTGCTTTGTTGCAGTAATGGCCACCAAGCTGTGGTTGATATTTGTAACTAGTGTGATAATGTTGCTGTTGAGTCAGTTTATCCTTTTTGGAATGGATTTTAAAAATATATTGTTACTTGTCTCAGTCAAACAGTTTCACAAATAGATACTACTGGCCCACAGAGACAGATTTTGCCAATTGCAGAGTACATTTATAAGTAGTAATAAGCAAAAAAGTTAAAAGCTATATTACTGAATCGCAATAGAATTATCTGTCAAAGTGATTTCCTAACTTAAACAAATTAGGTTTTTTTTCCTGTTTTTAGTGCTGGTGATCTGCACTTTTGGGATTTTATGTCAGTTTCTTTAGACTGATTGCTTCTGTATTTCTATATACTACATTTTGTGCAACTTTTATTGTTAATTGTTAGTTTGCTCAATTGTTACTTGTTCATAGCACATGTGATTTGTATTTAAAGGCACATATGAACTTTAATATCATTACACAGAGGACAGTAGTTAATTCAGTTTGAAAGGGTTAAATTGAAGAAGCTATTGCTAAAGTAGAAAAATAGAGAAAAATAAGGTGAGCAAATGCGTTCTTTATCTTATCAGAAGGCTTAGGTATGCGCTTAGCTATGCAGGGAACCTGGGGAGTTTTGAGGTTGGTGAAACTCAGTGAGAGTACTCCCTTGGTACTGAAACATATCATTTTTGAAAGCTGTAACCTGCTGTAACCTGGGTCTTTGTAACCTGTAAACAGTTCATATATGGTCATATGTAATCATTTCC